>JAVSCE010020067.1:0-236691 GCA_032199065.1 Smutsia gigantea | reverse complement strand
GAACTCTGAAGTTCATTTGATAGCTATCTCATCTCACTAAGACATCTGGTATCTCTGGGTGAAGGCTTTTTCAGTGCCCTTCAAGTAGGCCCCGTTAGCCAAGCCGAAGCGGAACGCCCTTCACTGGTGGCATCTGGAACAAGACAACAGACTGAGCACAGAGTGGCATCACACCGCCCCAAACCTAATGAAAAAAAAAAATAAAAGTAATAAAAAATATCACCGAAAAGCAAGAAAGCATACCATAAGCAGATCAGGACATTTTATTAATTCCTGAAAAAAGGAAGCAGAAGGGATCATGTATAAAACAAAATAGCATTAGAACACCATAACCCAAAACATTTGAGACTGTTGAAGAGATGAGCTATTTCAGGGGAGCCCCAAACTCAAACTCAGCCCGACACACTTAGGGGGACCAAAGGAGGAGGGGCAACTGAGGCAGCGGACAGCCAGTCCCAGCTGTCCCCCTGCCCTTGCTAAGCAGCCAGCAGCAGTGGCCTTTGCCTTGGGCTACAACAGCGGGGTCAGTCCTGATCCCTCAGCTACAGGGCAGCTGCTGACCCTCTGGAAGCAGGAGGCTCCCACACCCAGACGTGTGTGGCCTTACTGAGATCAAGACCTGTGGGAGTCAGCCTAGAGATGTGTCTTCACAAACCGTAACAGAATTCAAAGTAACTCCTGGCTTTTACTTTTATTTCAAAAACACTGTGAAGAGGACACATGGTCTACACAAAACGTTACAAACTCTCCTTTCCTCACATACTCTGAAGCTTCTCTGGTATCCTATGTTTACCCCAAAAATATCAAAAACTCCTCCCCTGGCTCTAGCCTGAGCAATACTCTGTCACATTCCTCCGTCAAGAAAGCGCCCCTAAACCTGGCCTGATAATGGCCAGACTCTTTACAGGGGTGGATCAGGTAAATGAGCGCAGTAGGGAAAGAGGGAAACCTCTTGAGTAGGCAACAAGAGAGCAAAGGACCCCTTCTAATCCAATTTCGTGCTCTCACAAACACTGCTGCGCCATCACTCCTTGATAAACACAAGAAGCTGAGGGCACAGAACCGGTGAGCGGGGCTCACTGCCCGAACTGCCGAACATTCGCGGAGAACTAGTGTCATGAGCAAGGTGATCCGGAATTCATCGAACTGAAGATTTTAGAATGTACAGATCTCTGGAGACAATACAGAGAATCAGCTATTTAAATCTTGATTATTTGCCACCCAGATCCTGGTTTCTAAATACCATTCCCCCCCCTAAAAGAACCGGAGTGCCTTGGAGAAATGGCTAACTCCATGGCTGGGGCAATTAAGAACCAGATGATGCTGGAACATCTTCACGTGCCAGAAAGTAAGAGTTACTCAAAAAATGATGGGCACATACCAGAAGGGCTCAGGTGACAGCTGGATGAACTCCCAGTAGCCATGTCTGGGGTTAATTTGAGCATCAAAACAAAAATGACATAAGAGACAATGTCATTGAATAAAATGAGAACCCATGAATCCATTCTGATAATCAGTAAGTGACAAGGGTAGACCTTTCTTACAGCAGAATGCTGATTAGTAAGCACAGATGTAATAATGGAATTGGAAAACCACCACTCTGCAATCAGACTCAGGTAAGAATTATCAACGGATGGTAAAACACACTCTCAAAGTACCTCCCATAACATACTAATTACAAAGGTAAAAGGGTTTTACGGCAGAGAAACCAAGCATCACCTTAAGTGATCAAGAATGTTGTCATCAGTGATGAGACCCAGAGGTCACAGCGACATTTCCACAGATCACCGGCCTTTACACTAGAAAATGTTGACATTACAACAGACGAAAGCTGGAGGACTGCCAGATTAAAGGGGACTAAGGGCATAGAAAAACTAACCACAATGCAAGATCCTAGACTGACTCCAGACCAGGAAAATGTGCTCTCAAGAGCTTTGTTGGAACTGGAAAACTTGAGTAAGGCCAGCAGATTATGACATTGCTGATAATTGTGATGGTATCAATGGCACCTTTCCTGTTTGATAACTGTACATAACTGGTTATATAACAGAATATCCCAGTAGTATTTAGGGATAAGGAGGCATGAGCTCTGTAACTTACTCCAAGTAGTTCAGAAAAAAGTATGTGTATGTGGATGTGTGTGCACAAACATTCCAAATGGGCCTTTATAATCATTGGGACACACAGAAATGACAAAGCATTTGTGAGAAATATGACAGTTTATGAATCTGGGTGCACAGTAAATGATGTTCTTTATACTATTTTTGCAACTTTTCTGGAAGTTTGAAATTATTTCGAAATAAAGTTAAAATTTGGTTGTTGAAATAAACTCAGTAGATGAGCTGAAAAGCAGAAGGTAGGATGGAACATGTGAGAGACATGTTAAGAAATACAGAAGTACCTGCGAGACCTAGTATTTACCTAATAGGAGTTCTAGAAACAGAAAAGTAAAAGGGAAGGCGAGAAGTAAAGAAGTGGCAGAGGAAAAGTTCCCAGATCCAAGGAAAGATTAGGAGATAAGTACTGAGTAAAGGAATGAATGTATCCACATATGGCAAGTTGAAACCTCAAATCATCAAAAATAAAATTTTGAATGAAAAAATTAAGTTAAACTACAAAGGACTGAATTAGACATACATCAGACTTCTCACTGCCAATGCGGCTGCTGGGAGATCATGGAGCACCATCTTCTGAGTTAGACTGTCTCTGGCAAACTGCTGGCCACGAATGAAGATTCAAATGCTTCCCACAACAGCACTGCCCTTTTTTTTTTTGTCAGTCTTTTAATTCTTTCTTTTTAAAGTTTTTCAACACTTCCTTGGATTTTTGTCATACAGTAGAGCAACTGAGAGCAGAACACAGAAGTGCTTTATCAACCTATTTCTAAATTTGCTATAAAAAATGGTTCACCCTCAAAAAAAAAAAAGCTCAAGTTCTTTCTTCCTCTAACTTAAAAACTAGTTTCAACGTGTTTCTTAGTGACTTTTAAGTAACAAAAACATTTCAGGTTCTGTGTATAAAATTGAGGTGGGCGTAGGGCACACAGGGCCGTCTGCAATCACCTTGGGTTCATTCTGAGCACACATGGGACTCGCTGTGGGGAAGTAACTGGACAAAGACCAGGAAAATGAACGTTCAGAAGAGTAATATGCGAGCCACACACATTCCATCTAAAAATGAGGACAGCAATCCCTACCTACCTCAAAGGGCAACTATGGCTGGTTCCGGGAAGATGGCGGTGTGAGCAGGGCGGCAGAAATCTCCTCCCAACACTATATTTATCTACGAAAATACAGCAAATACAACCACTCATAAAAGACCAGAATACACAAGAAAGTGCACAGCGTGCAGCTACACCCGAGAGGACTCGGCACCCCAAGAGGCAGGTAGGATACGGAGCCGCGACCCGGCGGGACCTGAGCACTCCCCCACCCCAGTGCGCCGGCAGGAGTAGAGGATTCGGAGCCGGGAGGGAGTGGAAGAGCAGGTCCGCGAAATAACCAGCCCGGGTGGTCTGCGCCGGGAGCACTGACACACATCGCGTGGTGCATCCGTCACTGGAGAGGCAGAAAGTGCAGGTTTAGAGCCGGGAATGCGCCGGGACCATGCAGCCAGCGCCCATGGACAAGAGAAAAGCGCACGCCATTTGCAGCAGTCTCAGAGAGGCGGGGCGCCCAGTGAGGGAGCACCATCACCCCGGCGAGCTCAGCCCTGCAGGCTGGAAGTCCTGGGGAACTTCGGTCCCCGTTGCTGGTGACAGAGAGAAGGGAGCAGACATGCTGGAACTTTATACAGAAAACAATAGCCTCCCATTCGTTACCAACCTGGCCAAAAAGCGGCGTGGCCGCGACTGTGGATTAGTGGAGGAACAGCGACACCTACAGCACGCTTAGAGAATCCACTCCAGGTGGGCATTTTTTTTCTTGCTCGTTTGTTTTATTTCTTGCCCCCCACTTTTTTTGCTCGTTTGTTGTATTTCTTGCCCTTTTTTTTTCTCATTTGTTTTATTTCTTGCCCCTCCCTTTTTTTCTTTCCTTTTTCACCTTACTTTTCTTTCATTTCTTTCTTTCCTCTTTATCTCTTTTCTTTCTCTTTCTTCTTTTCTTTGGCTTGCTTGTTTTTTTGGTGGTTTTTTTTTAAGAGCTCAGCTGACATATGTGGCACCTACCAGCGACTACTGCTATCAACATGATAAGACAGAAGAATATGATACAGACAAAAATCCAGACGCAGGCACCATCTGAGAAGGAACCTGAGGGATAGAAATGCAGCATCTTCCTGAAAAAGAATTCAGAATAAAAGTCATAAACATGCTGATGGATCTACAGAGAAATATGCAAAAACTAAGGGAGGAAGTGAGGGAAGTCAGGAAAGATAATGCAGAAATGAGACAAGCCATCGACGGGCTCAGCAGCAGACTGGACGAGATGCAAGAGACTGTTAATGCAATAGAAATCAGGGAAGAAGAACACAGAGCAGCTGAGGCAGAGAGAGATTAAAGGATCTCTAGGAATGAAAGAATATTAAGAGAACTGTATGACCAATACAAATGGAACAATATTCGCATTATAGGAATACCAGAGGAAGAAGAGAGAGGAAAAGGGATAGAAAGTGTCTTTGAAGAAATAATTCCTGAAAACTTCCCCATGCTGGGGAAGGAAATAGTCTCGCAGTCCATGGAAGCCCACAGATCTCCTAACACAAGGGACCCCAGGAAGACAACACCAAGACACATAATAATTAAAATAGCAAAGATCAAAGATAAGGACAGAGTATTAAAGGCAGCTAGAGAAAGAAAAAAGATCACCTTCAAAGGAAAACCCATCACACTAACATCAGACTTCTCAACAGAAACCTTACAGGCTAGAAGAGAATGGCATGATATATTTAACGCAATGAAACAGAAGGGCCTCGAACCAAGAATACTGTATCCAGCACGATTATCATTTAAATATGATGGAGGGATTAAACAATTTCCAGACAAGCAAAAGCTGAGAGAATTTGCCTCCCATAAATCACCTCTACAGGACATCTTAAAGGAACTGCTCTAGAAGGAAGCATTCCTAAGGCTAAAAAGCTGTCACCAGAGAAAATAAAATCATAGCAAAGAAAGCAGACCATCCAAATACTAACTAAAGGCAAAGAATAAAACACCTAGTATATAAGAATGGAGGAGGAAGAATAAGAAGGGAGAGAAATAAATAATCATCAGACTGTGTTTACAATAACTGAACAAGAAAGTTAAGTTAGATTGTTAGATAATAAAGAAGCAACCCTTGAACCTTTGGTAACCACGAAACTAAAGCCAGCAATGGCAATAAGTACATATCTTTTGATAATCACCCTAAACGTAAATGGACTGAATGCACCAATCAAAAGACACAGAGTAACAGAAGGATAAAAAAGCAGGACCCATCTATATCCTGCCTACAAGAAACTCACCTTAAATGCAAAGATATCCCCAGATTAAAACTGAAGGGATGGGAAAAGATATTTCATGCAAACAACAAGGAGAAAAAAGCAGGTGTTGCAGTACTTGTATCAGAAAAAATAGACTTCAAAACGAAGAAAGTAGCAAGAGATAAAGAAGGACATTACATAATGATAAAGTGGTCAGTTCAACCAGAGGATATAACCATTATAAACATATATGCACCCAACATAGTGCCGGCATATGTGAAACAAATACTAACATAATTAAAGGAGGGAATAGAAAGCAATGCATTCATTTTAGGAGACTTCAACACACCACTCACTCCAAAGGACAGATCAACCAGACAGAAAATAAGTAAAGACACAGAGGCACTGAACAACACACTAGAACAGATGGACCTACCAGACATCTACAGAACTCTACACCCAAAAGCAACAGGATACACATTCTTCTCAACTGCACATGGAACATTTTCCAGAATAGACCACATACTAGGACACAAAAAGAACCTCAGTAAAATCGAAAATACTGAAATTTTACCAACCAACTTCTCAGATCATAAAGGTATTAAACTAGAATTAAGCTTTAGAAAGAAAACAAAAAGGCTCACAAATTCATGGAGACTTAACAACATTCTCCTAATTAAGCAATAGGTCAATGACCAAATCAAAACAGAAATCAAAGAGTATGTGGAGACAAATGACAACAACAACACAAAGCCACAGCTTCTATGGGATGCAGCAAAGGCAGTTCTAAGAGGAAAGTATATTGCAATCCAGGCCTATATAAAGAAAGAAGAACATTCCCAAATTAATTGTCTAAAGACACAATTACTGAAATTGGAAAAAGAAGAACAAATGAGACCCAAAGTCACCAGAAGGAGGGAAATAATAAAGATCACAGAAGAAATAAATAAAATTGAGAAGAACAAAACAATACAAAAAATAAATGAAACCAAGAGATGGTTTTTTGAAAAAATAAACAAAATAGATAAAGCCCTAGCCAGACTCATTAAGAGAAAAAGAGAATCTACACACAAAAATAGAAGCAGAAATGAGAAAGGAAAAATCACGATGGATCCCACAGAAATACAAAGAATTATAAGAGAGTACTATGAGAATCTATATGCTAGCAAGCTGGAAAACCTAGAAGAAATGGACAACTTTTTAGAAAAATACAACCTTCCAAAACTGACCAAACAAGAAACAGAAAAACTAAACAGACCAATCACCAGCAATGAAATTGAAGCAGTAATCAAAAAACTACCAAAGAACAAAGCCCCCGGACCAGATGGATTCACCTCTGAATTCTACCAGAGATACAGAGAAGAAATAACACCAATTCTCCCTAAAGTTTTCCAAAAAATAGAAGAGGAGGTAACACTTCCAAACTCATTCTATGAAGCCAGCATCACTCTAATACCAAAACCGGGCTAAGACCTCACCAAAAAAGAAAATTACAGACCAATATCCCTGATGAACGTGGATGCAAAAATACTCAACAAAATATTAGCAAACCAAATTCAAAAATACATCAAGAGGGTCATACACCATGATCAAGTGGGATTCATCCCAGGGGTGCAAGGATGGTACGACATTCAAAAATCCATCAACGTCATCCACCATATCAATAAAAAGAAGAACAAAAACCACATGATCATCTCCATAGATGCTGAAAAAGCATTTGACAAAATTCAGCATCCATTCATGATTAAAACTCTCAACAAAATGGGTATAGAGGGCAAGTACCTCAACATCATAAAGGCCATATAGGACAAACCCACAGCTAACATCATACTGAATGGCAAGAAGCTGAAAGCTTTTCATCTATGAACGGGAACAAGACAGGGATGCCCACTCTCTCCACTGTTATTCAACATAGTATTGGAGGTCCTAGCCACAGCAATCAGACAAAACAAAGACATACAAGGCATCCAGATTGGTAAAGAAGAAGTCAAATTGTCACTATTTGCAGATGACATGATATGTACATAAAAAACCCTAAAGACTCCATTCCAAAACTACTAGAACTAATATCTGAATTCAGCAAAGTTGCAGGATACAGAATTAACACACAGAAATCTGTTGCTTTCCTATACACTAATGATGAACTAACAGAAAGAGAAATCAGAAAAACAATTCCATTCACAATTGCATCAAAAAGAATAAAATACCTAGGAATAAACCTAACGAAGGAACTGAAAGACCTGTACTCTGAAAACTATAAGACATTCCTAAGAAAATTAAAGAGGACACTAACAAGTGGAAATGCATCCCATGCTCTTGGCTAGGAAGAATAAATATTGTCAAAATGGCTATATTACCTAAAGCAATCTACAGATTCAACGCAATCTCTATGAAACTACAAACAGCTTCCTTCAATGAACTCGAACAAATCATTCTAAAATTCGTATGGCACCACAAAAGACCCCGAATAGCCAAAGCAATCCCGAGAAGGAGGAATAAAACAGGGGGAATTATGCTCCCTGACTTCAAGTTCTACTACAAAGCCACAGTAATCAAGACAATTTGGTATTGGCACAAAAACAGACCCACAGACCAATGGAATAGAATAGAAAATCCAAACATCAACCCAAACACATACAGTCAATTAATATTTGAAAAGGGAGCCTTGGATATACATTGGGGAGATGACAGCCTCTTCAGTAGCTGGTGTTGGAAAAACTGGACAGCTACATGTAAGAGAATGAAACTGGACTACTGTCTAACCTCATACACAAAGGTAAACTCAAGGTGGATCAAAGACCTGAATGTAAGTCATGAAACCATAAAACTCTTAGAAAAAAATATAGGCAAAAAGCTCTTGGACATGAACATGAGCGACTTCTTCATGAACATATCTCCCCGGGCAAGGGAAACAAAAGCAAAAATGAACAAGTGGGACTATATGAAGCTGAAAAGCTTCTGTACAGCAAAAGACACCATCAGTAGAACAAAAAGACTTCCTACAGTATGGGAGAATAT
The DNA here is from genome assembly GCA_032199065.1 of Smutsia gigantea. Lineage (NCBI taxonomy): Eukaryota > Metazoa > Chordata > Mammalia > Pholidota > Manidae > Smutsia > Smutsia gigantea. The sequence continues at coordinate 228,273 of JAVSCE010020067.1, read as the reverse complement.
ATTCATAAATGATGTATCCGATAAGGGGTTGACATCCAAAATATATAAAGAACTCATGCACCTCAACAAACAAAGAGCTAATAATCCAATTAAGAAATGGGCAGAGGACATGAATAGACACTTCTCCAAAGAAGAAATTCAGATGGCCAATAGGCACATGAAAAGATGCTCCACATCACTAATCATCAGAGAAATGCAGATTAAAACCACAATGAGATACCACCTCACACCAGTGAGGATAGCCAACATCCAAAACACAAACAACAACAAATGTTGGCGAGGATGTGGAGAAAAGGGAACCCTCCTACACTGCTGGTGGGAATGCAAATTAGTTCAGCCATTGTGGAAAGCAGTATGGAGGTTCCTCAAAAAACTCAAAATAGAAATACCATTTGACCCAGGAATTCCACTCCTAGGAATTTACCCTAAGAATACAGCAGCCCAGTTTGAAAAAGATAGATGTACCCCTATGTTTATCGCAGCACTATTTACAATAGCCAAGAAATGGAAGCAACCTAAGTGTCCATCCGTAGATGAATGGATAAAGAAGAAGTGGTACATATACACAATAGAATATTATTCAGCCATAAGAAGGAAACAAATTCTACCATTTGCAACAACATGGATGGAGCTAGAGGGTATTATGCTCAATGAAATAAGCCAAGCCGAAAAAGACAAGAATCAAATGATTTCACTCATATGTGGAGTATAAGAACAAAGAAAAAAACTGAAGGAACAAAACAGCAGCAGACTCACAGAACCCAAGAATGGACTAATAGTTACCAAAGAGAAAGGGACTAGGGAAGATGGGTGGGAAGGGAGGAATAAGAGGGAACAAGGGGCATTATGATTAGCAGATGCAATGTTGGGGGGGCACGGGGAGGGCTGTGCAACTCAGAGAAGACAAGTAGTGACTCTATAGCATCTCACTACGCTGATGGACAGTGACTGTAATGGGGTTGGTGGGGGGGACTTGATGAAGGGGGTAGTTTAATAATCATAATATTGCATATGTAATTGTAGACTAATGATCCAAAATAAATTATTTAAAAAAAAGAATGCTTCAAGAATTAACCCTTTATAACTACACCTCCAAATTGTGGATTCATCTCACACACCTAATGTTGAACAAAAGAAATCAGACCCTGGAGTACATACTGTCTGATTTCAGTTATGTAAATTTCAAAACAAACTTATCTATGATATTATCAGTCAAGCAGTCAGGGTAAGTAGTTATCCTTGAGAGGAAATAATGTCAGAAAGAAAGCAGAAGTGCAATTTCTACTTTAATGTTCTATTCTTTGGTTATAAGGTTTAGTTTAGTTTGTAAAAACTCACCAGGCTACACATTTGTAAAAGGTGTACTTTTCTATACATATTTTTTGCTTCGATACAAAATTGAAGGAAATAAAGCTAGGGCTTGGGAAACCTGTATCTAAACATATGCATTCACCCAACCTATCTTCCTGCCTCTTATCCACTGAGGAATTAATCATCCAGAATCCCATGTCATCATGCATTTTTATGGAGTTTTATTTTCATTTCTATGCATTTCTAAGAAGTATTTTGGGGACAACATAGAATAATTAGTTGTTAACTTTATAAAAGGATACTGTGCTATGAATACAATGGCTGCTGAGATTCACTATTTTTCCCGTATGATTTATATTTTTTAGAATCAGATTTGAGTACCAAAATTGTCACTAAACAGTGTACATTTGTGAAATGTGTGTGTACTTAAAGTCATGAGTTTTCCTAAATATTTCGATTATTTCTGAGGTAAATTCCATCCTTGTATTTGCTTCTGATTTCTTATGTGTATTGTTCAATGACATTATTAGAAAACAGGTTGTTCACATAGGAAATGTGATATACATTCTATCTCTCATTCAAATTTAGCTACATACCAATAGTAAAATAAAGTACTTTGAATTAAGAAAGCTATTTCCCATTTTCACTAGCATTACTTTTGCCTCATACACACTAATGTGCACAGACGGAATAAGGTTTCATTTTCAAGGCCATAATACTCAGACTTTAACTGATTATAATCACTAGATACATTAAGGGACATAATTTGACTTATGTTTTACATGCATTCAAGCAATAACAAACATGTTGAATTGCATTTTAATATATAAAACAATTGAAACTAATTTCTTCATTGATTATCGCAAACAATAATGTTGCATTTTACTTCTATGAGCACATATTAACATGTTCTGAAGACAATTTCTGAGTGATAAATGAAACATTACTGTTACTACATTTTCAGTCACATGAGGATAATAATAGGCTATAATCATCATTAAAATGAAATATCTCTATTTCTTAGAAAAGAAAAGGAAGAGTTAGCATACACAGTGAAATACAAACTTCACAGATGGGAAAATGATGCATTTTAACCTGCCTTTGACATAATGGGTCCTGAACAAGGGCCTTATAATTATAGAAAAGTTCTTTATTGCTAGGAGTAACATTTTCAAGGCTGGTTGGAAATAGAAATATTTTCATTTGTTGGGAAATAGTGCTCTTTGGAAGAATTTTTCACATGTAGAAGGTGAAAACATATTTACCCCTGTGGGAGTTTGTCTGAAATATAATTCATGAAGAAATGCCTGAATGAAATATAGTTCATTTCACAGATCTTCTATTTTATATAGAATTCAAAGTGGAAAGAAGCTCTTCATAATTAAACACACTTCTGCTTCATTCTGTCAAAACAAACTTTCTATTTCCAAGTGAACAAAAACCTAAAATTGGTATAAAATAATGCTTTAAACTTTTCTTAAATTTGTTTAAACTTCTATCAGCAAGTAGACACAACTCCTATTTATGTGTGCTCTTTTATGAAATTCCTATTAAACCATTCTTGAAAATTCGTATCAAATGATTTACTTAAGAATGAAGATAAGAAATTTTACTAGGCTTGATAAAGCTTTTCCTAGACAGATTTTTCCTTCTCCTGTTTTTGTATTTTATTGATAGTCCTTTCAACAAGAAAATAAGTATTAAAATGTTTCTTTGAATCATGGTTCAATTTTCTTCAAACAAATATACTGAGATCAGGGAGAGGTCTGGAATCCTGTATAGTCTGGTCCTTACCTTGTCTAATCTCTCTGATTCAGATTAACATAAGAAAACTCTAAGTAATTATTTGACTATATTATTTGCACAAAAGGGAGCTATTTCAGCATGAAACATCTTTATTTCATACTCTTAACAGTTCCATAGTTTATGTGACATTTTTAAGAAAGCCATGCCTCATAAATTCGTACGTTCCTGGTTTGCTTAAAATAAGCAGTCTTACACAGATTTGGTACATCATCTTAAAAGGTACATCCTGCTAAACAGATTTTGTAGCTAAGAAATCCCTGGATAATAAACACCATTTGTTAGTTTTCAGGGTGGTATGTCTTAGAAGGTTTACAAGAAGGGTTGAAGGGTCTCCTTCATTCTTTGTTGGGAGCATCTGCCCTTGAAAAAGGAGAAAATGGATTGAATGACCACTGCTATTTTCTCCCAAATTACCCAATGAAAAAAAGAACATGTTGAAGTAATGGAAGCTGGTGGTAAAAAGAAAAATAGTTTGCTAGGAGAGAAAACCCCAAAATGATAAGGAGTAAGGATTTGGGAAAGAGAAGTCACTTAGGATACTTCAATATCTATATAAAAATACTTAGGATATTGTCACCTCCCTGGGAAGTTTTTATCAGTATCATGTTTTGTTTCATTATCGAAATTGTTCTAATTTGCTGTGTTGTTTTCTTGATGAAAACTACATAGGATTTGAAATCCAAAACCGGGATACTAAAAAACATAAAGGAAACTATGCAAAACGAAAAAATTTTTTATATTTACCAGGCTAGTAGTTTCTGAAATGATTAAGAAAATTCTGCCATCACTTCCTTGAGAAATGATATATGTTGATTTTAATTTTTTTTTAATATTATAAAACAATAACACAAAATGACACAGTTATAAAATACAAACTATACCTAAAAATATAAGGTTAACGTACTTTGTATGTGTGGATATCCTACATGGTATTAAGATCTTGACACAGTATTTTGGGGGGATTAAAGATGGCGGCATGAGAGGTGAGACACAGGCTTCTACGTAAAACTACATGTAATATGAAAATATAATTAATACAACCAATCCTGAAAGAGCAACAGGAAAGAGGACTGCGCCAGACTGCATACACCTGCAGAAAAGAGCAGACCTCATGGAACAGGGTAACATACTAAAGCTGTGGTCCTGCGGGATCCAAGCCCTTACCCCACCCCAGCTCACTGGCGGGAGGAAGGGAAACAGAGTAGGGAGGGAGTAGAGGCCTGGGACTGCTGAATATCTAACTCTGGAGATCTGTTCTGGGAGCCGGGTAGCAAGAAACAGCTCTCTCCTCCGCCCAGGAACCAAAACCACAGCCCTGTAACCCCAGACATTGCTTCAGAGGCTGATCAGCTCCAGGGAGTGGAGCTTCTGGGCACTAGAGGATGCCATATACAAATATGAAATGCCAATGGACTCTGGTTCAGAGTAAAATTATTAATACCACTCCTGATGAAAATTTAAATGACATGGACCTCATGACTCTTCCTGAAAGGGAGTTCAAATAAAAATCATTAACATGCTCATGGAGGTATGGAAAGATATTCAATAACTCAAGAACGAATTCCCGTCGGAGATCCAATCGTTGAACAGCACAATGGACGGTATTAAAAGAAGATGGCGTATGGTGGAGAAGACAATAAATAAATAGAAATTAGAGAAGAGGAATACAAAGAAGCTGAGGCACAGAGACAAAAAATAATCTCTAAAAATTAAAGAATATTGAGAGAACTGTGTGCTGAGTCTAAACAGAACAATATTCGCATTACAGGGGTACCAGAAGAAGAAGAGAGAGAAAAAGGGATAGAAAGTGTCTTTGAGGAGGTAATTGCTGAAAACTTCCCCAATCTGGGAAAAGAGATAGACTCTCAGGCCACGGAAATGCACAGATCTCCCAACACAATGGACCCAAGGAAGACAACATCAAGACATATAATAATTAAAAGGGCAAAGATCAAGGATAAAGACAAACTTTTCAAAGAAGTTAGAGAGAGAGAAAAAAATCACATACAAAGGAAAACCCGTCAGACTATCATCAGACTTCTAAACAGAAACCTTACAGGCCAGAAGGGAGTGGCATGATGTAGTTAATGCAATGAAGCAGAAGGGCCTTGAACTAAGATTACTTTATCCAGCAATATTATCATTTAAATTTGAAGGAGGGATTAAACAATTTTCAGATAAGCAAAAGCTGAGAGAATTCACCTGCCACAAACCATCTCTACAGTGTATTTTGGAGGGACTTCTATAGATGGAAGTGTTCCTAAGGTTTAATAGCTGTCACCAGAGGTAATAAAACCACAGTAAAGAAGGTAGAACAGCTAATAACTAAGCAAATGCAAAAATTAAAATAAGTATCTCCAAACTCAATCAAGGGATAGACAAACAGTACAGAATATGATACCTAATATATAAAGAATGGAGGAGGAAGAAAAAAAAAACATTTAGATGGTGCTTGTAGTAGCATAAGAAGTGAGTTAAGTTAGACACTTAGATACTAAGGAACTTAAACTTGAACCTTTGGTAACCATGAATCTAAAGCCTACAGTGCCAATAAGTACATACCTATCTATAATCACCCTAAATGTAAATGGACTGCATGCACTGATCAAAAGACATAGAGTCACTGAATGGATAAAAAAACAAACCCATCTATATGCTGCCTAAAAGAGACTCACTTTAAACCCAAGGAGATACACAGACTAAAAGTGAAGGGATGGAAAAAGATATTTCATGCAACTAAAAGGGAGAAAAAAGCAGCAGTTGCAGTACTTGTATGAGACAAAATAGAATTCAAAACAAAGAAAGTCACAAGAGACAAAGAAGGACATTACATAAGGATAAAAGGGTTAATCCAACAAGAAGATAAAACCATTATAAATATCTATGCTCCCAACACAGGAGCACCTACATATGTGAAACAAATACTAACAGAATTAAAAGGAGAAATGGAAGGCAATGCATTCATTCTAAGAGACTTCAAGACTCCACTCACTCTGAAGGGCAGTTAAACCAGACAGAAACTAAGTAAGGAGACAGAGGCACTGAACAACACAATAGAACATATGGACCTAACAGACATCTACAGAACTCTACACCCAGAAGCAGCAGAATACACATTCTTCTCAAGTGCACATGGAACATTTTCAAGAATAGATCATATACTAGGCCACACAAAAAGCCTTGGTAAATTAAAAAAGACTGAAATTGTACCAACCAGTTTCTTAGACCACAAATGTATAAAACTAGAAATAAATTACACAAGGAAAATAAAAAATCCCAGAAACACACAGAGGCTTCACATCATGCTCCTAAATAACAAATGGATCAATGACCAAATAAAAACAGAGATCAAGCCATATATGGAGACAAATGACAACAATAATTCAACACCCCTATATCTGTGGGACGTAGCAAAGGCCATGTTAAGAGGAAAGTATACTGCAATACAAGCCTACATCAGGAAAGATGAACAATCCCATAAGAGCAGCCTAAACTCACAATTAATGAAACTAGAAAAAGAAGAATGAGGCCCAAAGTCAGTAGAAGGAGGGACATAGTTTGATTAGAGCAGAAATAAATAAAATCAAGTAGAGTAAAACCATAGAAAGGATCAATGAAAGCAGGAGCTGGTTCTTCAAGAAAACAAACAAAATAGATAAATCCCTAGCCAGCCTTATCAAGAAAAAAAGAAAGTCTACTCACATAAACAGAATCAGAAATGAGAAAGGAAAAATCACTAGGGACACCTCAGAAACACAAAGAATTATTAGCCAATACTATGAAAAATTATATGCTAACAAACTGGATAATCTAAAAGAAATGGACAACTTTCTAGAAAAATACAACCTTCAAAGGCTGAACCAGGAAGAAACAGAAAATATGAATAAACTGATTACCAGCAGTGAAATTGAATTGGTAATCAAAAACCTACCTAAGAAAAAAACGCCTGGACCAGATGGCTTCACCACTGAATTTTATCAAACATTTAGTGAAGACCTAATACCTATCCTCCTTAAAGTTTTCCAAAGAGTAGGAGAAGAGGAAATACTTCCAAACCCATTCTATGAGGCCACCATCACTCTAAAAATAAAACCAGGCAATGACACCACAAAAAAAGAAAATTACAGACCAATATATCTGATGACATAGATGCAAAAATACTCAACAAAATATTAGCACACTGAATTCAAAAATACATCAAAAAGATCATCCATCATGATCAAGTGGGATTCATCCCAGTGTTGCAAGAATGGTACAACATTTGAAAATCCATTATCATCATCCACCACATCAACAAAAAGAAGGACAAAAACCACATGATCATCTCCATAGATGCTGAAAAAGCATTTGACAAAATTCAACATTTATTCATAATAAAAAGTGTCAACAAAATGGGTATAGAGGGCAAGTAACTCAACATAATAAAGGCCATATATGACAAACCCACAGCCAACATTATACTTAACAGCAAGAAGCTGAAAGCTTTTCCTTTAAGATCGGGAGCAAGACAAGGATGCCCACTCTCCCCACTTCTATTCAACATAGTTCTGGAGGTCCTAGCCATGGCAATCAGAAAACACAAAGAAATAAAAGGCATCCAAATTGGCAAGGAAGATGTTAAAACTGTCCCTGTTTGCTAATGACATGATATTGTACATAAAAACCCCAAAGAATCCATTCCAAAACTACTAGATCTAATATCTGAATTCAGTAAAGTTGCAGGATACAAAATTAATATGCAGAAATCTGTGGCATTATTACACACTAACAATGAACTTGCAGAAAGAGAAATCAGGAAAATAGTTCCATTCATAGTTGCATCAAAAAGAATAAAATACCTAGGAATAAACCTAACCGAGGAAGTGAAAGATCTATACTCTGAAAAATACAAGATAATCATGAGAGAAATTAAAGAAGATACCAATAAATGGAAACACATCCCATGCTCATGGATAAGAAGAATTAATATTGTCAAAATGGCCATCCTGCCTAAAGCAATCTACAGATTCAATGCAATCCCTATCAAAATACCAATGGCATTCTTCAATGAACTAGATTAAATCATTCTAAAATTCATATGGAACCACAAAAGACCCCGAATAGCCAAAGCAATGCTGAGAAGGAAGAATAAAGCTGGCTGGATTATGCTCCCCAACTTCAAGCTCTACTACAAAGCCACAGTAATCAAGACAATTTGGTAATGGCACAAGAACAGACTCATAGACCAATGGAACAGACTAGAGAGCCCTGATATAAACCCAACCATATATGGTCAATTCATATATGATAAAGGAGCCATGGATATGCAATGGGGAAATGACAGCCTCTTCAACAGCTGGTGTTGGCAAAACTGAACAGCTACACGCAAGAGAATGAAACTGGATTATTGTTTAACCCCATACACAAAAGTAAACTTGAAATGGATCAAGGACCTGAATGTAAGTCATGAAACCATAAAACTCTTAGAAGACAACATTTGGAAAACTCTCCTGAATATAAGCATGAGCAACTTCTTCCTGAACGCTTCTCCTCGAGCAAGGAAAACGAAAGCAAAAATGAACTCATGGGACTACATCAAACTAAAGTTTCTATACAGCAAAGCAAAGGACATCATCTATAGAACAAAAAGGCATCCTATAGTGTGGTAGAATATATTTGTAAATGACATATCTGCCAAGGGGCTCACTTCCAAAATATATAAAGAATTTACACACCTCAACACCCCAAAAAAACAAATAATCCGATTAAAAAATGGGCAGAGGATATGAAGAGACAGTTCTCCAAAGAAGAAATTCAGATGGCCAACAGATACATGAAAAGATGCTCCACATCACTAATCATCAGGGAAATGCAAATTAAAACCACAATGAGATATCACCTCTCATCAGTAAGGATAGCCTGCATCCAAAAGACTAAGAACAATAAATGCTGGCAAGGATGTGGAGAAAGGGGAACCCTCCTACACTGCTGGTGGGAATGTAAGCTAGTTCAACCATTGTGGAAAGCAATATGGAGGTTCCGCAAAAAACTAAAAATAGAAATACCATTTGACCCGGGAATCCCACTCCTTGGAATTTACCCAAAGAATACAACTTCTCAGATTCAAAAAGACATATGCACCCCTATGTTTATCACAGCACATTTTACAATAGCCAAGATATGGAAGCAACCTGTGTCCATCAGTAAATGAATGGATAAAGAAGAGGTGGTACATATACACAATGGAATACTATTTAGCCTGTAAGAAACACATCCTACCATTTGCAACAACATGGATGGAGCTGGAGGATATTTTGCTCAATGAAATAAGCCAGGCAGAAAAAGACAAGTGCGAAATGATTTCCCTCGTGTTTGGAGTATAACAATGAAGCAAAACTGGAAAAACAAAATAGCAGCAGACTCAGAGACTCTAAGAAGGAACTAGTGTTTACCAAAGGGGAGGGGTGTGGGAGGGCAGGTGGGGAGGGTGGGAGAAGGGAATTTGAGAGGTATTTTGTTTCATATACATGTTGTTGGGATCACGGGGAAAACAGTGTAGCATAGAGAAGGCAAATAGTGAATCTGTGGCATCTTACTACACCCAAGGACAGTGACTGCATTGGGGTATGGGTGGGGACTTGATAATATGGGTAAATGTAGTAACCACATTGTTTTTTCATGTGAAACCTTCATAAGAGTGTATATCAATAATACCTTAATAAAAAATAAAAATAAAAACAACTCTGGGCTTTGACCTGTACTGGAGATCAGAATGGTACACAATAAAAAAATAAAAAATAAAAAAAGATCTTGACACAGTAAAGCAATGAAAGAATAATATTCTTGATTATAACATGACTTTCAAATTGTCCCTAACAACAAAATTATGGTATGTTAAAGAGAAAATACAATCAGTTTTTATAAGATTCATCTATATATGCAGACTAAATAAATTTTCACCATGCCCAAATGCTTGTCTGAAGTAGTTGCCAAATATAAATATCTCCTCCCTTTCTTAATAATGTGCCACAAGGATGAAATGCCAAGGAACTGAGAAAATCTCTATTGGTGATCTTTCAAAAAGCAGGAACCACGTGAAATGGTTCTTTTTATCTGTAACTAGGCCAGAACATAATGATGATGTTTTATGTATTCAATTAATAATTAATAAGTGAATGTCTTACTATTCCCCATTAAAGTTTATATGATCCTGTATTTGTGGTAGGCATTGTGTTGGATTTAATTGTGAAAAAACTGATGAATTTCTAGTTCTGTAACTACAATTGAGATAGCCTCTTGATTCTTCCATATAGAGTGGTTCTTCATATATGTGATTCTTCATATATATCCGATACTTTTATGTTTCTAATTTTTCCTTCTTACAATTTTCTGTCAGGTTCTACCTGGATATACATTCTTTATTTATCCTGTGACTTTCCATAAAGTAATCTATGGTTTAGTCTCAAATGCCAAGTGCTGAAACAAGGTCACCAAGCAAGATGAGAGCTCAAAGGATTTGAAAATTAATGACAGAAATAAAATAGGCATCTCAGATCTAAAGTGTCATCATTCCTTCTGGATGAAAGTAAAGCAAGGATGATACCTTAATAATTACCTTAATCATATTTATTGGATAAAGCCATTGGATAATACTTTGAACAGTTGGTCAAATGCCTCAATAATCGACATTAATAATAATGAAGGAACTAATGAAAACATAATAAGTAATTCACATGAAAATAGATATGTAAAGTTAATAATAAATTTATAATGATAAGACAGAAATTCTTATAGAGTCCTTCTCAGGTTAAAAATAAATAAGTGCTACTAAAAATGAATATCACTAATTTTTATAATCATCACTCCTGTCATTGGCTAATTTGACTACACTGGAAGTAGTATTTTGATACCTTATCTACATCAGAAACAGACACAGATGGAGACTTGCATGAAGATGATTATTGGGGAGGGCTCTGTGATAAACACCAGTGGGGGAGTGAGGTAAGCATGTTTGGATACAGGGAGAAGATGAACTTCAAAATATTTCCCACAAAGGCCCTGAGGCACTCCCATGACAGCTGTGAAGCTAGCATGTTACTTTTGAGTTGCCCACTCCCCTCCCTGAAGTAAGGAGCCTGTTTTTTGTCTCCCATTTTGGAAGTTTTTGGTACTTGTCCTGAGGAGGGTAGTAACTTCGTGTAAAGCAATTCTCTTAAGCCGAGAGTAATTTGGGGCGGAGAGACTCAGCAGTAAGCTGTCTGCAGGCCACATCCCTAACAGCTGGTAAAACTAATGCCTTGGCCCTGAAAGTGGGAGAAGCATAACATTCTTTCCACCCCTTTATCTAAATAAATAACAAAAATCCTTCAGAAAGTGCCACCTATTTAGAACCAGAGATTCTGTTTCACAACAGCTATTCCTATAAAATTCACTTATCAGGGAAACTTGTATACTTCAGTCATATAATAGTGTTTCTTGCAGCATTGCAAATATATATCTTTATTACTGTTTTTCATGTTGATTTTTTATTGCAATTTAAGAACAGAGGAAATAGAATATTTACCTAGTGGATGGTTAATTTTATGCATCAACTAGGAGGATGTTTTTGGATAAGATTAACATTTAAATCAGTGAAGTATGGTTGAAGCAGATGGCCCTCCATAATGTGAGTGGATCTCATCTAATCAGTTGAAGACCTGAATAGAACAAAAGACCAGCCTCCTTGAGCAAAAGGTAATTCTCCAACAGACTTCTATTGGACTGAAGCTGTACTATGAACTCTCCTGGCTCTCCAGGCTGCCAACCCGCACTACTACTATCTGGACTTACCATCCTCCATTACCAAGTGAGCCAATACTTATGGTGAATTCCTTATAGATACACATACCTGAATCACCTATTGGTTCTCTTTCTCTGGAGAAACCTGATTAATACATCTAGTTTAAAATCAAAGCTATTAATCAATTGAGAAAAGTTAGGAAATTATCACAGTGATTTTCACATAATTATCTTTCATCTCATTTTGTTATTATTGTACTAATATTATAGTTCAGATTTTGCTGCATAATTAAATTAAGATTTAGTACAGGATAGTCTAACCTTTTATATGTCAGGGGAATACTCTTCAATAAAGTTATATTAAAAACTGCATGTCTTTGGCGAGAGTCAAATGAAGGAGGACAATGTCCGACGTGGATTTAAAATTACCTCAAATATCAGTTTTAGCCCTTTCTTTTTTCCAGTCTGCATATAAGTCTCTTGGTGAAATTATTAAAGCTCAATTAAAATAAATTAAATTTATAAATTAAAATGTAATTAACTCAATTAAATTAATTTGTATAGTGTTTTGTCCATATGGCCTCACTGGCACATGTCCACAAATATTTACCATACATCAATTAAAAATATATTTTTGTGTGTGTGTAGTGTTTTGTCCATACAGTCTCACTGGTACATTTGAACAAATATTTACTATACAGCTATTATTTTCCAGGTTCTGTCCTAAGGACTTGAAATATTAGTAAATAAAATTTATGTCTTTGACATTATGGAACTTATGTTGAAGTGAACTCTAGTGAGGAGATGGCCTCATTTTCAATTTTATTATCAGTTCAGTTGTAAAGTAAATGTGCTTAACTTCATAATTACTATCATTATAAGCTAAACCTGAAAGTGAATTTGATGAATTCACAGGGGACCAGGAAGGACACTCGTCTCCAGTGATAGCCTTTGAAGGCATTTAAAAATAATAAGAGGCATTACGATTGGCAGATGTAATGTTGGGGGGGCACGGGGAGGGCAGTACAACTCAGAGAAGACAAGTAGTGATTCTATAGCATCTCACTACGCTGATGGACAGTGACTGTAATGGGGTTGGTGGGGGGGACCTGATGAAGGGGTAGTTTAATAATCGTAATATTGCACATGTAATTGTAGATTAATGATAATAAAATAAATATTAAAAAAATAATAATAATAATAAATAATTTAAAAAATGAAATATCCCTTTGCCTATAAGTAGAATCAATATATCAGCATAGTATATCAGGAACTTTAAGCTATATATAGAGATAGATGTATAGAGATATATATATGCAAATTATAATTGCTCAGAACCTGCTCAGCAATTTCAGTTTTTAAAAGCCCTCCAGGTGACTCTTATTCATGCTAAAGTTCAAAAGATATTGTCTAATACAACCATTATAAAACAGTAAGTTATCTAAGATGTGATGACTGAATTAAACTAGAATCAAATCAGAAAATTAGAGAAAATGGTGTTAATGGTCAAACTGGATGGATTTATTTCGGGGGCTTAAAAATTACCACATTTTCCCACTCATAAATGTCTTTTGAAATACATGTATGGAGGCTTCAGTAATATTGACCATCTCTTTGCCATTATATAGCTGCAAAACCCAGTTGTATTTTACATGGCTCTTTCATTTTAAAATTATTTTAGTAATGTCACATAGAAATAACTCAAATCAAGTAAAACTATTTTTCATTTCCATTTGTTTCCTTGTTAAATAAGACTCATAAAGCATCAAGAAAAAATTATCTCTGTGGTGCAGAAATGAAAATGATGTTAAAGAAACCATCATAACTGTTTGTGTATTAAAAACATTTGCAACATAAAAATTTGATAGCTTAAGTGTAAATGAATCAGAACAGCTGAAATTAGATTTTTCTTCCAGTGTTTAGTAATAAAGGGATGTAATAATAGACAAAATACTCATGATTTGAGTAGGTATTCCATTATAATTGAAAACATAAATACACATTTTAAAGTTTGCTTTTCAACAGAAGATAGATTATCAAAAAGTCCTCTCCTCTGTGTGTTTTTCTTCAGGATATAAAATAACATATTCTATAAAATATCATCCAGTTTGAAACTAGGGACAGAGAATCACCTTCGTAAGAAATGATTTTCATGGAGTAGTTGAGATGGCCTTAGGAAACTCTTATTACTTTGTTAAAAGTTTATATTTAGCAACAAGTGTCTCTCAAATATAATGATGTCTCAAACAAGAAAAGCAATTTGATGAAAAAGTAACTTGAAGAAATAGTTTGATGGTTAGGTAGCAGACTTCAATTTCAGGTAATATTTTACATGAGGAAGTTTACCTCCACTAGTTACAGAGGAAATTTTAACACACAGTTCATGTTTATTGTATTATGTACATTTAGTCCTCCTTTTGAAAATTGTCAGCAATAATTGTATTAAGGGTATTAATATTTTAGACTCATGTATCCTCTCCAGTCCATTTACTCTATAAAATAAACTTTCACTTTACTTTTTGTTACGGTTGAAAACATTACTGAAAATTTTGCATGTGCAGTGAGGGAAAACGTGCATCATGCAGTCAGAATTCACAGCATCACTCTCACTCTCCTGCCCCTTCCCAGAAGCACATAGTGCATTTCCCACTGACTATTGCATAGCTGTCTAATGAACTACTTGAATGCATCTGAACTCAGTATCAACTTGATTTTTCCTGTAAACTGTAAGGAGATTAAAAACAGAATGCTTCATTGGCAGTTGTTAATAATTAGAGTTTCTGAGTATTGGAAGTTATAAGACACATATATTGTCAAAGTTCAAGTATTATTTCAATCTTATGTGTAGTTTCCCTTCCTCTTAACCCTATAAGCTTGGCAAGTATAGTCTTGAAAAGAAGAAAATTAAGTAGAGATTCAAGAACTATACATACTTCCTACTTTTCTTCTTTCCTTTATCTCTGTTAAATTATTACCAGTACTTTAATTTGGAGTAGATCTGGATGGAATCCAAGCTCTTTCATTTACCAATAAAATCTTGAACTCCAGCTGAAACATGTCTCAAATAAATTCATTGTCCAAAGAACATCTTGTCTCCCTCCCTGCTCTTTGTTTGTTTCCAGTTATTTCCTTAAACCATGAGTTTCTTTTCCCACTTCAAACCTTTGGAACATTATAAAAAGCCACATAAAACTAGAAAATAAAAAACCCATGATGCTAGCCAAAACAGGAAACAGGACCTTCGAAAGAAAGAATGAATAAGTTGATTCAAAAATTATTAAATTAGCATTTGGTATTCTTCCTGTGAATCATAAAAGTATAAATTATTAAAACTTTAGGGTTTCAGGAATATCTACTTTGACCTTTTTATTTTTGCAAGTGAAGAACCTAAGAAAGTCATTATTTATCTCGTCATAACTGTTATTCAAAAAATCATTTATTAAATGCATGCTACATGTGTGCTATGGTGTGAATGCTTGTGCCCCAGTGCCTCGCAGCAGTGCTACCTCAGTCTTCAGCAGCTCTCTTACCTTCACCTGAATGCTTCACAGCTGACATTCTCGTGCTGGCTCCGCCTGTGCTTCCCTCAGGAGTTCGTCTTTTTCCTTGATGGCCTCTTCCTTCTTCAGAACACCTGGCAGCGCTGCCATCTCATCTCCAATGGCACCTTGCTGCCTGCGCTCTCATGCTGCCTCCTCGCACATCAATGCCATCTCCTTCCTCAGGGAATCCACAGAAGTTTACAGCTTGTGTTCTCATGCCACCATTTCTTGGGTCTCTTCTGTAGACTTTTTTAATACTGTGAGAAGCAGCCAACCCACAGTCGCTGCTGCCTCACAGGCACTCTGCTTCTCAAAGGATCTACTTATTTTACCCAGGGCCAAAACACCTACAGCCTCAGGTGTCACCTCCACTTGCCTCCAGTCCTGGGGTGGGGCCCAGTCCTCTAAGAGGCAAGCCACCTCAGACCGCATACCCATTGGGGGACAATCCACTCTCTCCCCATTCACAGGGGCAGCCTGCTGCAGCACCCCTCCCATAAGGGCAGCCTGTCTTTTTTCTTGGTCAACAATGAACCCTGCTCACTGGGCCAATTGTCTTGCCAATGGGTTTCAGCCCCAGGCAAGTTTGCTATGGATTCAATGTAACCAAAGAAATAGACAGCAAAATGTTTTTGGGGTGAAAGGGTTATACCCAACTTTATTTCCAGGTGGCAGGTCAGTCACTAAAATCCTGTTCACTCAGAGCGAGTCTGCATGCAGCAAGCCAGTCTCTGCCTCTGGGCCCCTCTGTCCACAGAGCTGTCCTCTGGGCCTCTCTGCACAGCCATCCCACGCAGCCATCCCCTGGGCCTCTCTGCCTGCACAGCTGTCCCACACAGTCGTCCCACACAGCTGTCCTCTGGGCCTCTGTCCTTGGCACTGCCACAACTCCAGCCTCTGCTCTGCAATCCTGCAGCCTTGCAGCCATGCCTCTGTGTCACACCCAGAGCACTGGGCAGAGCTCTTTATATAGAGTCAACAGCCATGTATTGCCCACAGGTGTGCAGTGAGCTAGTCAACCAGGGCCAGGTGAGAATCCTGGCCACAGGAACTCTCATTTTATCCACACACATATATCATCATGCTCTCATGTCCAAATGTAATTGTTGTCCTTTAGCAGCGGGCTGTCATGATCAGCTTTTGAATAAAAATGAATTGGAGTAATGACATCTTGAGCACCCTGATTTTGCACATTTTTTCTTAAATCAGCTGCTCTAACCATAAGCTGCATTACTATGCTTCTGTTCAGATTTCACAACAGATTGTTTCTCCCATGTTGTTGCCATTGACTCCCTTGGTTAGATGTTCTTTGCCCTTGGGATCCAATATACTCTGACTCTAGTCACCTTGTTCAGACTCGTTTGCCTTACCTCAAAGGCTGTATTCCTTCCAGGCTCTTCTTGATTTTCTTCAGAGCTGATCAGATCAGATTGGAGGCCAGGAGACCAGCTGGGAGTCTTGTTACAATAAGCAAGGTAATAAAAGATGAAGGCAGAACTGAGTCAGTGATGGAGCTCAAAGAGGAGGCATCAAATGGTATCAGTGTTACAGTGTGTATAAGCTTTGGGCATTCCCTTCACACGCACACACACACACACACACTCACTCACTCACTCACAGCACTGCTGAGTCTTCAGGAGATTAAGTACCTCAAGTGACTACAGAGACTAAGAATTAAAAGAATAGTCACCAGTTTGCTGGCATACTATTTGCCCAGAAAGCTGGTATCTTTAGGAATCAGTAATCTGTAGTTGCTTCTAATGTCAATAATACTTTTAGAAAGGGCTCTTGCCCTGAAAACAAGTGAATAAGTCTTGTAAGACTAATTGAAAGCTCCCAGAGAACATTCTCTTTTGTTCCTCTGTCACCACTGATGAGTCACTCAGGAATCCTGCAATAAATATTTTTTTAAAAGGATAATAAATTCAGATAATTAATGGGCTTGGGGTGGATTTTGAATTAGCAGTTGTAATTATAACTGGCTTGAAGCATAACCAAGTTCTTGCAATGTAGCACAACGGAAACAATGTTCCAAGGGTCTAAATGGACAGCTATTCAAAAACATGTGAAATAGTGATCACTCTAGTCTTGTCTGCTCCCTGCAGATGGTATTAAATGCCCATGCAGTACTTCAGGAGAGCATAATAAGATAGAACTCTTTACACAAAAATCAGTGTGTGAGTGGTTGCTAGACAAGTATGCATTTACAAGTAAAATAAATCTGTCTACCACTTACTTGATACCATTTTCAGGGATATCAAAAGTGATGAAATTATCCCATAGATGAGTTGTTCTGGGCATTGTATCATTTATGTAAAAGAGATGGCACTGCTCCCTTAATGGCATGTCTGGTAGGTGTGGATAGCTTTCAGCCGACAAAAGTTTTACAATAAATTTCAGATGGTCTGCATGAGAAAGACCTGTGTCTCCTGGCAGCTGTAACAGAGGTATCTGCTGCTTTCTTTAAGTCTGCCTTTTCTGGTGTTTTTTTTTTGTATGTGTGTGTGTGATCACCATGGTAAGTCTCAATTAACCAATCACATAAATATTATTATGGATATTATTATGATTATGATTAATTAAAAGTTGTCCCTCTGGTTTACAAATTGGTGATTTTGTTGCTTTGATAGGCTTTGTATACTAAATTTCATCTCAGCCATCACAGAGACAAATAAGGTTCCATGTAGCAAGAGCATATTTCTAGCTAATTAGGGTAAGACTCGAGAATAACATACAATACACTCCTGCTTAGGAAGGAAACTTTGGAATTTCATCTGTGTGTGTGTGTGTGTGTGTGTATTATATATATATATATATATATATATATAAGAATTCTCATCTCTTAAACACTAAAAAAGCAATTCTCTACACAATATCTGCCTCCCAGCTAGGTCAGTGACTTGTCACAAGATATTGGGCTTGGACTTGCACTAGACTTGGACTTGCACAGATATTGCTAATCAGATCATTTGTTCAAAATTGTAGACATGTAATTCAATGCAGAATGCACAAAATGGTTGAGGAAGAAAAACATTGTGTAACACAAATTAGGATCTATAAAAATAGACAGGGTCTGGAATAGTGGGCCTTTTCTATGAGGATAAAATATAAGTAAAAATTACATTTGAAAAATAAAGAAAATTTGCATGATGATTCAGTCATAATCAAGAAGCAGGATGGATGGAAAAGTCCCAATAGTAATACAATATGTTCACCACAATAGCTAATATGACTTTGGCTGCACTTGGGGAAAAAAAGGATTATGATTTCCCTGAATGCAATAATAATTGCTAACATTTATAGAGCACCTTCTAAGTGATAAGCACTATACTAAATTCTTTATGTCTGTTACTTCAGTTAAAATGCACAATTAAGGATGTAGATACTCCAATTACTCCTTTTATCACTAAGGAAACTGAGACAATAGGAGTAATGCTTAAAGATATTGCTAATCAGATCATTTTGGAATATGGTATCAGTTTGGAAATAACAATTGAAAAAGAATATACTTTAAGTTGAGTATATTCAAAGAAATGAGATTGAAATAGTGAAAAATTAAAAAAAAAGTTCACATCATTTTTGTTTGTTTATGGTATACCTCCTTTACCAGATGGTGAATGCCTGAGAATAGGCCCAGAGTTGTCCAGTTTAAGACTGTGTCTCAAATGCTTAGCACAAAGCTGGCACAGAGTGGGTACTTAATGTATTTTCTGATAGACTTCTAAAATTAAATTTCCCTGCATAGACAATACTTTGGGATCCAGGGTAGCTGTCCTGAAATAATTTAAGAGCTTTTCTGTGAAAGATCAATTTATTCTGCGTGCTAGTGGTAGGAAGAAAACAGGAAAATTTTTTATTTAAATAAAAGAATTTTAATAGTCATTGCTACCAAAAATAGAGCAGGGAGAATGAGAAGCTGTTATTTCACTGTCATTGGATGTTCCACCATAATCTGGGTATAAATTCTCAAGGATAGTGAAAAAGTATTTTATGCTCCAAATGATAATTGGTTGGTGTCCTAGGGAATTAAGGCTGTTTATAGGCTGAAATCCAATGGTTTTAGTTTGCAGTCCAGAAAGGAACAAAATATCTAAAATCTTATTAATTCTTCTAGGAATAGTTTGATGATATTTTGAGTTTAAGTTAGAATTACTTTTCCTTGTAACTATTACATTATTCATCATTATTAAAGCAAAGTAATTCTGTTAACAAAGTAAAAAAGGCAAATTAGATTCTCTACTACAGTGGCATAAGTGATCAGTGTATTTATATGAAAATAATTTAAAAGTACAGTTCAGGAACTATCAGAGGAATATTAGTGTAAGAACTTTAAAATTGCTAATTGTACCTAATTAATGGATGGAGCTATAAATGTGGGTGTTTGATTTTTATATGGACCATACAAATTCCAAGCCAAATTAATAATCTTTCCCTCTAGGTACACATTACCTGAACATGGATTCATAAATAATTAGTATACATTTTAGTGTATTATATAGCTTAGATATTACTAGTGAAACATTTCTATTTCAATAAAACTAGAAGGAGCTAAAGACTAAAATGAAAATATGCACTTTTGCACACTGGTAACTCCTTGATAGGGAGGGTTAATGTCTGGCAAAAGGAAGTCTGAGATATCCTTCCTTTTAACTTGATGGTTTGTGGAAAGTGTTTGCTGCAAAGCTTTTAAAAATAAGAGTAAAAATTACAGTTTCTGAGAATTCCAAAATGTAACTAGTCATGTAAGGGCTATGGAAAAATTTTAATAAGTCTTGGAGAGTCAATATTCAAGAATATTAAAAGAATTAGGCAATTAACAATTACTTTGGCATAATCAAGCTGGACTGGCTGATTTGCAGAATGATCCAAATAAACAAAATAGAATAATGATATACATTTTCAAATGTGTTGTACTTTGTTTACTGCTGAGGTATTACATTTTTATAGGTCAGAGACTATATTCTACTGAAAATTTGCATTTTCCGTATTTCCAACACAACATTTTGCAGATAACCAGTGCCCTAAATTGTTGAACTTTTATCTGGGTATTTTAATAGAGAATGTAGTGATTCCACAAAAGTCACAGAAGAACTCTATCAAGTTTCTTTAACTATATTTTCACTACCTTTGGGAACTTAGTCTTTTTTTTTTCAATAAATGTATATTAAGCTCTTGGTAACTCTCAGGACCTTTTTAAATGATGAGGATGTGCAAATGAATAAGGCAAACAGTCCAGGCCTTTAAAGATTTCAGTCTTCTGGGAATTAGCCACTGAGTGTCCAAAAAATATATGGCAAACAATACCACTATAATGAAAACAGGAATCAGTGCGTCAAGATGTCCTTAGAAGGAATGAGTTTCATTGGCTGGAAGGGAATTCAATAAAGTTGATTAGGAAGAATAAAGGTGACCTTTGAGTTTGATCTGAAAAATAAGCAAGGATTTAAAAGGAAGATAAATATAAAAGCATGAAAGTGCATAGCTTGTTCAAAACAATACAATACAAGGAACATAATTTCCAAGAAACATTGAGTCCTGGGCCCTGTATTAGTATTCAAGGTGGTTAGAGCCAAACTGTGAATATGCGTATATGTGATAATGACCATGGATTTAAACCTGCAAGGATTAAAGAAATTTTATTTAGAATAAGTCATAATTTATTCACTTTAGTTTGAAAACTGATGCTGGTCATTCTAAAGATGGCCTGGAGTGGAGGGAGGAGCAGTGGAAACAAATAGGCCAGAAATCAGCACTCTGATACAGTATGGGAGCAATTATAAGAGGCTGATGTGGCTGTGGCCATATTTTCAAGAGTCATGTCCAATAGAGTGTGATGATTTTGAGTCAGTGGTGTTAAACAGAAATAACATTTCCCAGAATTCCTTCTCCTGTGTCATCCCAGGTTACCATGGCCACAGAGAAATTAGCATGAAATTTAAAAGCAACAACCATTACATTTTTAAGGTTACTATAGAGCACCAAGGGCTGTTTCTGCTCAGGCATGTTGTCATTCATCTCCTCCTCTTCACACCTAGCTTATATCCTCTACCTGGTCCCAAAGCCCAATCCATATGTTTTAGGGTTCTGTTAAGATACAATCTCAGTTTTTTGGCAATCTGCTGATGAATAAGAAACCACCCTGATATTTAATGACTTAAAATAACAACCATGTCACTGTGTTCACAGTATTGTAGTTTAGGAGTTTGGGCAGGGCACAGTGGGCACAGCATGTCTTCATACCATGACTTGGACTCAAGCTGAAGTAGCTCAGATGGTCAGATATGGCTGGGGTGGTTGAACTATATCATATGTGTTGGATCTTGGTTCTCGCTGACATCTAAATTCCATGGTTCATATCGTTATCGCTGGGACCTGGAATATTCAAGAAAGCCTCTTTACTCATTTGTTTAGTACCTGGGCTAGAATGGATATAAAAGCTAATGGCTGACTGAAGTTCTTTCCCTCTGGGCTTTTGCCTCTTTCCATTCAGCTTCTGCACGTGCGCGTTCTCACATTTGGGTTTCCTCATTGCCTATGAATCAGACCTCTTACATGATTGCCAACCATACCCAGAGCAAACATTCTAAGAGACCTGGTGGAAGCTGCAGAGCTTCTAATGAGCTAGCCAGGAGGATGTCATTTCTGCTGGATTTTATTAGTCAAACTTACTAAGGTCAGTTCAGACAAAAGAAGGAACTCTGCCTCTCAATGGAAAGGAATAGCAAAGAAGTTTCAGCCATCTTTAATCTACCATGGAATAAACAAAAGATGTATGTAGAAAAGGCAAAGGTAAATGGAGAGTCATGAACGATTTAAATTTTCCAAGTAGATTGAATGATTACCTCCTTAATGGACAATGAGGTTAATGCTGGCTTCTGTGGGTTTAGCTTGAGGTTCAGCACCTAACTTTAGGTGAACACATAGAGATCAAACAGTAGCTACCTACGTGTTTAGACTGCAAACACCTCCTCATTCTCAAATATATCACATATGACATATTCATATATAAGACATAGGATAAGAAAGAACAAGAGTTTAACTCCATGAGAATTGTTAGAGATTTGTTTTATGAAAGGCCAATAATTGTACATAAATTTAGGATAACCTTTGGAGATAACTGTCTTCTTGCTGAAGATAGTTCCTGCACAGAGAGTGCTTTAGAGATCACAGTCACATAGGTCTCTCTACAGGATATGTAAACAAATGACTGACCTGTGGATGTTAAAAGGCCAAGAGTCTCAGTATGACATGTTAAAATGAGAAACAGCTTTTGCATTTTTGTTTGAACTTTGAAAGTGTTGGCAGGCATGGGTGAAGGGAGTGGGGCTGCTTCTAATGAAGCAACTCTGTGATAGCCTCTCTTAGATTTCCCAGTTTCTGGAAGCTATTGCAGTTGTGAGGCTGAAGCAGGATAACGCATAAATTATCTACATAAAATGAGGAATGCAGGGATGTTCTCAGACTTGAGGAGTAGAGAATAGGGACTCACAGCTGGAAAGAACGGGGCGGGACCAAAAGAAATCAGGTTGTAGTTCTTCCTCACTTTTCTGAGCCTTATCTGAGTCTTATGTCCTCTAAGAAATAGAAGGATCAACCACTGATTTCTAATATTCCTCCCAATTCTGAAAGTCCATAAATGGCTTAGGGAAATATTAGAGTTTAATTCCTTGGTGAATTAAAACGTGAGGATAATACCAATACAATGTGTCATGTATCCACATAATTGCATGACTTAGCTTATCTGGATGATCTTTACCTCTTCTCATTTAAAGTAACCAAGCCTGGGATTTTCAGTTGCAGGCTTATTTTTAAACTTCTAAATATGCCTATTATTTAGACACATAGCAAAACATTAACTGTAAAATTTTGGTCACTATAAATACACACATGTTTACCAAGACTCCACACTCAAAGGAGAAGTCTCCAGAACAAGGAACATTTGTCTTTAGCCAAAGGTAAAAGATAAGTTGTGCTGTTGTCTAATGCTAAAATAAAATAACATGTATATAATACAGAGAAACAAGGAATCAGGAAAAGTATTAAGTGCCAAATACAAAAATGACTTCCTATTAATAAATGACTATGAAAATATATTTCAATTTATCAAAGCTGGTGTATTTTACACTCTGTAATATTTGTGAAAAGTGCTACCTTGGCTTTTTGGAAATGCTATACAATGAGATATTCCCTGGCTCCTCACATGCTGGCAGTCTTTGTTGTTTCCTTTTTCCAAAATTGTGAATTATTCCTTAAAAGTTTACAGAGTGAGACTGTTTGGCTCAGGGTCTACACATGTTTTATGTAAGCTTAACAGAAATAAATATTGTCAATTCTGAAATTTAAAAAAAGCAACCAAGATTCTCAGTGTTTTTCCCCATGTTCCCTAATAAGGAGTCCTTGATGAGTAATATTATATCATTTTTTACAAATGTTGGTAAAACTATTTCTGAGCAGTTTCTAGTCAAAACTGTCATTTCTTAGCTGGTGAAAATGTGAGTGCAAATCCTTCCCAAAACATGCTAATTTTGCCCTCATACGATGAGACTTGCAGCTGGTTTTGATAAAGATTGCAAAAAGAATGGGACTAAGTCTGCTGCCAACGGCATAGCTAACATGAGACTCACCTTTTTCTGTGCAATAGTCCGATCATTTAATCCCAGTTTAGTCTATGTCAAAGTAGACAAAGTGATGATCAGGGCAGAGAAAAAGAAAACATAATATCCACTGACTCTATGAAATGTCAATATCACAAGGTTTAGTACCAGACCTACAAAAGCAAATGATAAATGCGTATCTTTGTCAAGCTGTTACGGGTTATGGTAAAGGTCTCTCTCTGGTCATTTCTTTAAAAGTCAGGTTTCTTTTTTGAATGCAAGGTTGAAGGATCATTTTCTTCTTTGGGGAATTTTAAGAAAAGACTATTTTTATGGTTGATTGTAGCAAAGTTTGTTCTGTATATAAGAGAATGAGCTGCACAAATTCCCAGTCTTGTCTAGCCCTGTAATATAATGTGACAATAGAGTGAGTATAATCATATAATGTGAAAAGACTAGAAAATTTTTTAATGGATAAAAAGGCATAAATTAAAATAAGCAATGGAATCTTGTAAATTCTAAGGCACAATTAGCAAAGTCATAAAAAAGATGGAAAAAAATATAATTCTGCCAATTAAAATGCACTTCTAGACAAGTTAACACAGATAACTGTCCAAATAAATTAAGTTGAAGGGTTATTATTTTTATTAGTTATTCTTTGAATTAATAGAGTCATTATCTCCCATTCCAATATGTTGTCACTAAAACTGGTATATATTTCTTTTCATAACATTTGAGGTTAAGATGAAAGAAGCAGAAAACAAGAGAAAAAAAATAAAGTATTTAAAAATTAAGAGTTTATCCCTGACCAAAATTTTTGTGATGGTAGCATAAAATCCAGGACCTTTTTCACCACTATTCCATTCACCTTTATCAAAGTCCTCTCAACTGTAACTTTTTTTTTCCTTTTATTGAAAATGAATACTGACACTATAGAATCACTACTAAGATTGGGGCAGATGAATGAATGAAAATTCCCTGTTTTGAGAGTGAAAAAAAGCATGTTCTCAGAGATCTGAAATAAATTATTTGCTGGGACTGTGTATACATGGGCACAATAGTCTTTTCAGCAACAGACAGAAAAACTTGCCAGGCTCATAAATCTGAGGAAACAAAAAGGAAGCAAACACCTCAGAAAAACCAGCCCCCACCAAACGACGAATAATGGAACAGAAATGTAATGTGAAAACAATAACATTACATGCAAAAAGTGCATAAAAACCTGCTGCTAGCTTAGAGAACTGGATTCAACTACAGAGGAGTTTTGTACCTATATACTGTGTTTGAGACAGTAGTAAAAATTGAAGTGATTCTAGACTTAACACTTTTCAAAGCCTCCAAATAGCCAAGACTGAATTGTATCAATATGAAGAATATGGATATTCTATATGAATAAAAATATCATAAGTAGTTAGTAGTGCCTCAATGCCTTCCAGCCAAAGACCAGCAAGTTCCTATCAGCAGCTGAACAAGTGCGGCAGGTCACACACCATGGGGAGCCCTGAGGTGTCAGTAAGAGGGATTAGATGGGCTTGTTCCAGATTTGGGCTTTTGTTAGATGACTTGGTGGGAAGTTCAAATAAACAGAAGTTCACTCTGTAGTGGGCGATGTCAAAAGCAGGGATAATTCTAATTTTGTGTATCTTAACTAGAAGGAAAGAAGATGGGAGGGAAGCTAAGGTTAGTGTGTAAAGAATCAGTAATCACTCACTCACATTGCTTGGGAGGGAAGAGCACGACATGTGTGTGGAGCAGGTGCTAGATGGAATCTTAAAGTAGTCTTCTTTTTTGGTGTTATTTCACCAATGTCACAGAATGGCTTTGTCCGATATCAGTATTCTGTGACATCATTTACATCCGACAAGATTGGGCAATACTATGGCTTAGCAGCTTTGAAAACAGCTGTTACAGCTGTTACCATTCTCAGGTGTCATATTTAGTTAACCATAAGATAATAAATAAAAGTGGTCTGAAAGTACATACATACACACAAACTAAGTGAATCATTTAATGGACTTTATAAAATAATTCTAAACACAATTATTTTATTCTGTAAAAATCTTACATAGTGTATATTTCAGGCCAGTAACTTTCCAAATATGAATTTTTAAAGTAGTTACTATTTTTACCTCAATTTTAGACACTGAGAAACTGAGGCACAGAAAGATTAAGCCATTTGCCCAAAAATGCACATCTAGTTGGTTAGGAAAATTGCAATTTAAACCCAGGCAGCTGGCCTCAGAGTTTAAACGCATTACTCCACCCTCTATCCTGCTAAAAAGTAATTCCACTCCTCTAGACTTAAATCTTCACATTATACCTTCAGAATTATGAGGAAAAATTGGATTCTGCCTTATCACCAATCTATCTGAAGTTTGTTTTCCTTAATGTCTAACTATTCCCACCTTCTGCTCATTACTGATGCTCTAAACCTTAACACATTTTGGAGTTGCTTGATTAGGTATGAGATAGTGAAGGCTACTCTGGGTTCAATTGTCGTACTAGCTATTATTCAACCCAAAGGGCTGGTTAACAGGGATAAGGCCAAGGAGAGGACAGAATGGAGAATGAGCAAAGAGAGATCAGCCTTGACCTGGCTCATTAGAACAAATATCTGGATTACTTAATCACTTCTACAGTTTTCACTGTTTTTGTTCTAATTTAAGGTTTCAGTACAGCTAGTCTGCCTTGGCCAATCATAATTTGATGACTATTTCTGTGCTTCCAAACATCTCTGCAGCTCTCAGTATTTATTTATTTGATTTGAATTTAAAACTACAATTGAGGCTTGGGTAATGAGTCAGTCTACTGTTTCAGTGTTGATTCTATAGAGCTCTGCCCTGCATTTGCCAATACTCTTATTTTTGCTAACATTACTTATTTATTAGCAACTATGATCTATATTACTAATCCACAATGGTAATCCAATATGGAGTCTCTGAAATAAAATTTTAGAATCCTCATACAGTAAGGACCACACATTCTGCAAAGTACGCATTTCGTAGGAAGAACTAAGATCCTTCGGGTTGTAATACATCTACAAGCTGTGTGCACCAACCAGCTCTTGACTGCGGATTTCCCTTGGTTCTGACTGGGTCTGTCACAGGCAGGTTCAGTTCAGCACAGTTCCTCGGACATGGAACGAGGCACATGAACATACTTGTCAGCTTCGTTCTGAAAAGCACATGTGGCCTAAAGCTTCTTAACTGATGTCTTTGGAATAAGCACTAAACATCTGGTATCCAATAAGTTAGATTTTCTTTCTGTTTTTTCTTGTGGCCCCTATTCCTTTAATTAAGCTCTGAGAACTTGGTTCCAGTAGAGATTTGAGTTATTTTCACAAGGGAATCCTGTATTGAAGACTGTACTTAACATCAATCATTATATCCTACCATGACTGACATTGGTCCAGACCCTAGAAATAAAACAGGGAACAAAGTGAACAAAATCCCAACCTTTTTGGAGTTTACATTTTTGAAAGAGATTTTATTAGTTAGGGTAGGCAATTACTAAAACAAACCCAAAAATATGTAATAGCTCAAGCAGAACAGAAAGTTATGTCTCGTACGGATAAATAGTCAACACTCAACCTCTGGGTCAAGCGGGAGGTGGAAATGCTTTGCTCCATACAGCCAGCCAACATGTGGCTTTAAGCTAATACTGGGATCCAACATCCAGTAGACTGAGGAAAATAAGTAAATAAATATTCAGAATAATAAATAAGTAAATAAATAAGGAACCTTTGTATGTCTTTACATTCCAGGGCTGGAAGTGGTGTTCTTCCCTTGGGCCTGTATGCCACTGGCTGAACAAGTGCTGCCCTTACACATGGGCATGCAGGGCCTCTGTTTCACACCCTACACCTCAGGGGGCCCAAGCTTTAGGATTCCTTATTCTAAGCTGTCTAAGTCCCCCAGACTCTTGGCCTGGGACTGGCCAGGACTACTGACCAAATAGGACAGCTGGGTCCCTGACTAGATCCTATGTGGACTGTCATCTCATTTTCTCGCCATTCCCTACCCTGTGACCACCTACCTCATGTGCAGGGTCTCCCAAATACTCCAAGGTGCTCCAAGACTTAAGTCTATGAGGACATCCTGACATCCTGTGCCCAGGTACTAGTTGCAAAAAGGTGGCCAATGAGCAAATTATTCCAATGGCTAGTATGGTATTTTTTGCAAGATTGCCTGAGACTAGGTTGCCTAGATTTGTTGGCATGCTGATACTGGGTGACCTTCACTCATACTGGACATAAAGAGTTTAGAGGTGTAGACTGCCTATAACTAACACCACTCTAGGGCTTGAGCCACATGTATGAGCCCATGCATCAGCCCTTTTCACATCCATCAGCTCTCACTGTTCATATTCTGACTGTGGTGCTGACTCTAGTCTGCAGCACGTATGTATGGTAAATAGTGGCAGAAGATGTCTTTTATTCTGTGAGCCCCCTCCTGCTGGTACATAGTACCACCTGTTAAGCCATCTTCCAGGAATGGCTACACCTATGTCTTTCAAGGGATCTTGAGATTATTACTCCATAGTAACAAAAGGTCCTCTGATTGTCTCCTTGCCTCCAGTAGATGCAGTGGATGCAGTAGATGTATCTAACTCAGTCTTAAGCCATGTCAGAGGACAGATGGACATGTCTTATATAGATGTACTTGCTCGTCTTGCTCCACCCATAAGCCCCTATCTATCCTTTCCATTGGCAGTGGTAGGTGGGAGGCAGCTACCTACTTTGAAAGATATTACATTCCAGGAATATAGTGATTATAGTTTGGAGAGTTCAAGAGAAGATACAGTTGGAAGATGCAATATTATACTTTCCAAAAGGTAACCCTAATGTGATAAGAAAATGAATCAACTTTCACACTATTCTGCATTCTCTGGATAACATTTTTGTGCTCCTCTCCAGTGAAGCACAATAAGAATCTTTGAGAAAGTCACTGGAAGCTGTTAGTCTTAGACAACATGATGGATATAATTCAGTGTCTTGATTAATGATACAATCAGCATTAAATATATGGTATTAGGACCTCTAGAGGCAAAAGGATATATATGGTTTAAATACAGTTTCCAAAAAGACATGGCATTGCTGGTAATAATAGCATTGTTACTTTTTTCTCAAAATAGGAGAGAAGAAATTATCCAGAAGGTCACATTTGACAATAAAGAACCCAGAGAGGTTCCTTAATCTGAAGAGGAGGAAATGGTGCCTGAATACCATAAAGAATATTCACATTCATTTATTGGACAATAAAACAATGCAAAAGTAACTCTTCTATACCCATTATTCTTAATGTTCACTGATAAATCACGGTATCTCATCTGTGCCCATGAATTCTGTAACACATTGTTAATCAAATATTCTAAATTAATGATGGTCCCCCCCAAAATATTTTCTTAGGTCTTTGCACACCCCTAGGGTGTCCACGTCTAGAACTCATTCACAGGGACACATCTAATTACAAGAGAGAATGGAAAATGTAGTCTAGCTATAAGACAATCAAGAATAGAAGGCATTTGTGTGTGGGTGTGTGTGTATGCACAGACAGCAATTGACTGAGGTCAGACAATGAATATGAATATATAAATATATTAGAGTGTAAAATGTGCTGGGGAGATAAACAAAGTTGAAACTAGAGACAAAGAATGTCTAATCTATGACAGAGTCAACACCGGAAGCAAAACCCTGTTCACCATATTGTTAGTTTTGAGCTTGGTTTTGTGTATAAGGGACTATTTTCTTATCCCCATATAAACTTCTGTCTTCAGTGAATTCTCCTCTTCGTTGCTTATCTAAATTAAATTCATTGTTTAAAGTCCAGATCAATTAGCATTTATTCAATCAGGTGGTCCATTCTCATTGATCATTCCCTCCTCTAGTTTCCCTGAGCTGTTTGTTCATGCTTCAACTATGCTGCTTATCCCATTTCACACATTCCCTGAAGGCAGGATGCATCACTTTCTCTTTCATCTTTGACTTCAGTAATGCTTACCATTGACTTAAATTCAGGAAGCCTTCTACAAATGTTTATTAACTGACTTTTTGGCCTATTGACCTTAAAAAGTAGCAAAGGCTCAGCTTAGCTGGAAGTAAACAGTTGTGTCTTAGGAAAATTCATACAACTGAGTTTGAGACATTTTGTTGTAAAAAAAATCAAATATTTAAGGTGAATTGATTTGAAATATTTCATAATTGTCAGCTACCATGGGAATTAGAAAGAGGTATTTCTTACTGTTGTGTATTGGGTTTGTTATGATTTCAAATCCACTAATTTATGGCTTAAATGAAATTATTTTGATCTGTGGGTGAATGTACAGGGGAGGAGGCTGTGTCAAGATGATGTCATCAGAACTGTTGTGCTCTTCTGTGCTTAATGATATGAACATATGGAGGAGCAACTGTGGTATGATGGACATTTAAACCTTCAAGAGCAAGAATTTGTGAGGGCTTACGAAGATTTTTCAGTCTGAGCAAGGCTACTCTGCTGGTCTAAACAGCTCTCGGAAGACCCTGAGACATTAGCTCCTGCCGTGGCAAGGCTCCTCCTTGCTGGCAGTGGTGCAAACTGTGCTGCAGCTCCGTGAAAGATCATCGTGCCAGCCAACACCGGCATCTTTGTTCCACCAGCCTTGTGTGCCAGCAACGAGGGTCATTCGATTTGCACGGGCAGCTGCATTTCAGCTCTTGGCTGGCTAAACCACCTCTTCCAAGAACCAACTCATAAAAAGGTACACCTCAACTAAATGTGGACTTACTTCTTTCATCTCCCCTTTGCCTGGAACAATACTGTGATTAATCTATAATTGGTTTAGAGTATGTTATATCTTAATTGGCTTATTAAGAGACATTATCCTGTATGTTATTGGCTTGTGAAATATTATTCTTATAAATTATAATTCCTGTGAATTAAAATGACACAGTGAACCCATGTTAAATAAATTATTGGCAAAGACAGTCACAGTCTCTGAGCATAATTTGCTGTGAACAAGACATTTAACCTTTGTTTTTCAAAGACCCTTGTGCTTAGTATTATATTGAATATAAAGCAGGAAAATGAAAATGAAAGAATATAGCAGTGATTTATCAAAATAGACCTTTTTCTGATGATCAATACATAAAGATATGTTATCAGCTAGCCCATTATTTTAAGTCACTAAATATCCATTAACATTTTCATAAAGTAATTCTCCCTGTCTACCTTTCAGCAATAAAACTGCTAGAAGACTTAACATAGGTGCTTGAAACCAAACTCAGGAATGCTGATTCCAAAATGCCAAATGATTACAACTGTTACTACGATATTTGGAGATAGAGGGATGGGGATGGGAGCCCATATTGGGAACCAGGAAGAAATGTCAGGTAAAAAAACAGAAAAGTCATTTCCAAACTCTTCATCTGGACTAAACACATCTGTGGCAGAAACCTGAGGAGCACAGGACAGCCAGGAATGCTGATCTTTACCTTTTTGCTCACCTTCCCACTTGAACATCAAACTAGTGAAAGGAAAGGAGCATCAGTATATAATCTGTGGGCCCTGATGTCACAGGATGCAGAATAACTAACTCAAAGGGTGTTTTTTTTCCCACCACTGGACCCCCCAGTTTCCAACCTAAAGGCAAACTGCTCCTGAATGCAGGTGGCTTGGTAAATTACTGAACATCCCTTAGAGTTTGTGTTGCATCTGAAAGGGTCCAAGAGATTTACTCACAGCAATTTGCACAATACCTTTTATCCTGAAACAGAACTTCTCTGAAACATATTACAGAGTATCTGGTGACTGAAGACCAGTGATGTTTTGTTCCTTTGGTGAATTTAGATCACCTTTAATGGGAGCACTATCTTTTCTCTATACCAACTTGGCATTTAATATATCTTGCACAAATTATTATGAATTATATTATTAATTCATTAGCCTTGAGGGAATTAGAAATAAAATATTACTACTCTATTCCTTTCTTTGATGGAGACTATGAATGTCTTTTCCCCTTATTCATCTCATCCTTAAATTGTTGGCCATCATGTGGCCACAATGTGGGCACTGATGCTAACCTTTATTACTTGGGAATCCTATAATGCTCCATGCTCATTAGAATTTTGGATACTCCAAACAACAGTCAGTGCTGGATCTCACTGTTAACCCCCCTGCTCAGATCCTTCATTGTCCCTGCTTAACATTTGGTTTCTCAGCTTGGTGCTGTGTGCCTGACATTTGTTTCTTTCCTTTCATAGCTGTGTGAATTTTGTCTGCATACCCATAGACCTGTTAGCAACAGACCTATTTTGAAAGAACAATAGAGTAAATAAATTCACTTTCAATTCTTTGTACCATACTCAGTGTGTGGGCTTAATGTCAATACAGGAGCAAAATCGCAGACAGGCACCTCTTTGAATTTCATGTTTATGAAAAATGAATACAATGGTTTAATGGTGGTGGTGCAGTAGGTGAAGGGAGGGGAACCCAAGAAAAGAGAGGGCTGTTTAAGAAGGTAGGTCTCTGGGAGAAGACGCTGGTTAAATTGGAGTCTGTGGCTGAATGACAGTGGGGTGTGGCTTTTCTGGCAGTGGAGGACTCGAGGAAGGGCAAATATCTCCAGAACACCTTCATCACCCAGCAAGGAAACGTAACCCTTGAAACTGCAGTCCCTGGGCTAAGAAAAACAGATCAGAGATGAAAATATTTCAGAGTCAGACATTCCCACTTTTTTTAGAGAAAATGGATCAATATCTACAAATAGCAAAAATATTCACAATAAGCAATATCTGTAACTTGAGCTAGCAGAGATTTGAAGTGCATATTTGTATGTTCATAGATTAACAAAGTTTAGTTAATTAACACAGTTTCCAAAAACATTATAGCCTAGATCAGATAGATTGTTTTGGTAGACATGCTGTATCCATTTACTTTCAAATATATCCTTTCCCTGTAACTGTTACTAGGAGCTGGGCTTAGAAGTGCAGCATCATTTAATATCTAATAAAATAGTTCCTCTCACTTGGTTGTTCTTCAGTGACATTTTGGTGGGAAATTTATCTACTTCTAAGAGAGATGGTTAATTCAACTGCATCTGTTTCAAGCTGTGGTCCTTTTTATATAGAAACTCCTAAAGGGCAGATAAGTTTAGGATACTGGTTACTATGTTTTAATATTAATGTTACACAGTTAAAACAAAGTATATTGTCAATTTTGCATGCTAGTTCTGTGGTTTTAACTAATGTGAGTCAATTATAATTTTGTATTTCCTATTTCTATGTACTATTAAACATATAATTTTAAATGTGTACCAAGCAAAAGGCATTAATTTAACACTTACTAAATCTCTACTATTTTGTCTCCTGGATGCTTAGAAAAGTTATGTTTATAATATTAACTTATATACATATAAATTAATGTAAAATGTTATATTTATCAGTTAGTATAATGTATATTTTAATCATACATAATTTTAATTTTTCTTTACATCTATCTCTATCGAGAGAGAGAGACAATTGCCTACCTCACTAAATTTGTATGGTTCTAATGAGGATGAAAACAAAACAATATGTGGAAACATTTTTTAATAGACTTTAATTTTTACAGAAGTGTTGGGTTCATAGCAAAATTAAGTGGAAGGTACAGAGATTTCCATATAGCCCTGCCTCCACATATACACAGCCTCCTTCACTATCAAAACCCTGCACTAGAGAACTACATTCATTACGACCGATGAACCTAAGCTAACATGTCATTATTATCCAAAGTCTTGTTTTTGTACCTTCTATGGGTTTATACATGATGTACCCTTTTCAGATTGGCTTCCTTGACTTAGTAATATGTATTTAAAAATCATCCATGTCTTTTCTGGCTTTAGGACATTTATATTAGTACTGAACAATATTCCATTGTCTGGATGTACTATCCATTTTTTATCCATTTATTTACCAAAGACATCTTGCTTGCCTCCCAGTTTTGGCTATTATGGATAAAGCACCTATAAACATCCATGTGTAGGGCTTTCTCTGGACATAATTTTTCAACTCCTTTGGTCATGGTGTGTAATTTATTTTATACATTATTGAATGAGACTTGCTAATGTTTGGTTGGGGGTTTTTGCATCTATGTTCATGAGAGATATTGCTGTCTATAGTTCTTACGATATCTTTGGTTTTGGTATTAGGGTAATGTTGACTTCAAAGAATGAAGTAGGGAGTATTCTCTCTGCTGAGATTGTAAAGAATTGGTGTAATTTCTCCCTTAAGTGTTTGGTAGGATGAACATGAACTCATCTGGACCTATGCTTTCTGTTTTGGAAGGTTATTAATTATTAATACAATTTCATTAATAAAGATTGGCTTATTTAGATCATCTGTTCTTGTGTGGATTTTGGCAGACTGTATTATTCAAAGAATTTGTCTGTTTTATCCAGGTCATCTTATTTATGGCATAGAGTTGATTATAATAATCTTTTATTATCTTTTAATGTTCTCTCCTGCTCAGGTCTGGTTTCCTGACAGTTTTTGTAGTTATTGAGGCAATTATTATATTCAATCAATTTTGTCCCCTAATCTCTTACACCAGCAAACTTGCCATGAGTAAAAGCAAATGAAGCACAAAACATGAGAAAGAATCAGATCATTGAGGACTTTTCCTCGGTTCCATAAAATGACAGCAACATACGTACAGTATTAGGATGCTAAAGAAGGTCCTTATATTAGTATTTTCCTATCTGTTGGAAGTTTGTGGTTAATAAACCTGGATTAGAGTCAGAACATTATTTTCTTGAATTCTCCCTTTCTCAGGTTCCTCATAGAAAGTAAACAACAAACCGCCTTTTTCCTGTAGCTACACTGACACATCATTATCACCCAAATCCAAAGTGCATTAGGGCTCACTCTTGGTTTTATACATTCTATGGGTCTATACAGTATGTACCCTCTTCAGACTGGCTTTTTTTTTTTAAGGACTAAGGGCTTTTTTCATAATGACATGAGTAATCATAAAGAAAAGATGGTTTCTCCTCACATACTTCATGGAATTCATTAAATGACACATGCTTTATAATCATAAAATTTTATAGAAAAAATACTTTTATATCCACAGTTTTCATTAAATAGCTAAATATAAAACCACTATTGTAAAGCTTTAAAACACTTTTTATGAAATAAAACAAAGAAGTATTTTCATGACCCCAAATAATTTCCTACTATCTATTTTCTTTTGTTCCCAGAGATATTTCCCTAGCCCTTCTAGGGAATATGTTGAAGAAAAATCTAGGTTATAGTTTCAGATCTCATAGTTAATAGCAACATCTGCAACATCTTAGAAACCAATCGACAGAACTCTTGGTCATGATTTCTTTTCCAGATCAGAGGTTATTCCAGGACAAAAGCTAGAGAAATCAGGGAACCTCAGAGAGAAAGTCAGTTGTAATGGCTTAGAGAAAGTCCTTTTTGGAAGTAATATTAAGATAATAGGCACTGATTAATTGGATGAATTCCTGTAGCTAGGCTCTTAAGGATGTTAATTCTTTCATTACAGTTTTTACCTACATAAGGTCCACAATTTTACAACACAGTGCATTTCACAGGGTCAAAGGAGTGAGACTATCATCATAGTTCCCACAATACACACATGCACGTGTGCACACCCACACATACATACATCACACACATTCCACAGGGGTTTCTACCCACATTCTCTTGTTTCCCCCTAGTGAAGACCACTGGCTGCCTTAATAAAGCCACACCTAGAGACTCTAAGTTTGGCTATAGTTATGCAGAGATAGAACTCAGGTCCTCACGTACCAGCACTGTGTAGTAGAATTTTCTGTGATGATGAAAATATCACATATATGTGCCAGTAAAGACTGGAGGCATTAGCTATATGTGGCTATTGAGTATGTGGAATGTGGCCAGTATGACTAAGGAATGTCATTTTAAATTGGTTTAATTGCCTTAAGTTAAACTAAAATTCAGATAGCAACACATAGCTAGTAGCTGCCATACTGACGGAATAACATGACTTCCGTTCCTTATGATTTCCCAGGGAGTGAGTTCTGCTTTACTGCTCTATCACAGTTGTACTTAACTCTGACTGCACATTAGGTTAGCCCAGGGAGTTTTTAAAATATCAACTTTATAGTATCACTTTGATGATTTTATTGTGAATCCAAGGTTCAGAATAATTGTGCAGCCCAAATGTGAACTCACAAATCTTTCCTTATCTCTAATAGTATGGGTACAACCATTTAAACTAGAAGTTATTCAAAGCTTTGCGATAACAGGATGTGAATAGGCCCAGAGGATATATCCATTTCAGTCAATGATTCTCAAAATGTATTCAGTGGGACACTAGATTCATAGGGTGCTAGCAGAAGTTTTGTTATCAATTAGTCTGGGATATTTGGGGTAAAAGAAGGCAAATAACTTTCTTTATTGCAGGGTTCCCCAGAGACTTTAAATGCTAATGTTTTGGAAATTTCTAAGAAGAATAAGGTTGCTGTTCCCCACAATTTTCTTGGCTAGGATATACTAAGGGCCATTCTTCTAGAGTACTATTTTGCCAATTATACCTTAGAAAACAAAGATATTGAAAATGTGGTTTATGAAGTGAAGAAATTCTCCTGTTGCCAACCTGAGAAGACTAAATTTGATCTTAACTAAGGGTATTGGCAAGTTTTCTCATATTTACACCGGTTTCTTTTCAGCTGGTTCCCCTAAACATTGTGTTATACTTAAGTTCTGGGTTTCAAGACCTGGTTATAAAGTCAAAGGTCCAAATTCTATTATTGTTTCTACCATATTTTATAACTGTGAACGATTTAAAATTTTACCCTGCTTTTAAGTTAACAAGTCAGCCTGTCACAGTGTCACAGATGCATGCAGAAGACACAAAACCCTTGAGTCAAAGACAGAAGACTTATTGCACCAGGTACAGCAGGCATTGTGAACTTCACGTTCACATCAGTTCTTCCTGACTCAAGTCCCACTGGTGCCATACAGAGAAGCACAAGCGAATGCTACGTGCACAACAAGTTTGTGTCACAGTAAGGAAGTCAGAGTGTAGGAATTCCCTATCTTATGAGTAGTTATTGTCAAATATGCTCACCCTTTGCACTGTAGGGATACATTATTCCTAGTTTGAAAAAAAATTCTGCATTCTGTTCTGGAAGAAGAAGACAGTATTTCTATCTTCCAAGGCTGTATGCTGTAACAACATCCTTGACTAAATAGTCTAGGACAAAAACTATCAATACTTCTCCACAAAAAGTGCAGATATTCTGAAGATTCATGGAGAATTATTACCAGCATCATTCACTGGCCACATTACCTCTCTAAATTTCAATGGAATTTAACAATTTAAATAAAAATAACATCTGCTTCATGGAATTATTCAGTGAATTGAAGAAAGTGTTATAGTATTAGTAAATAAAATTCAGCTCGGCAAAAAATTAAATTTCTGTAAAACTTTATAAGGAGTCCTAGCTCTCGGTCTTCCCATTTAGCTCAATGGCATTAATTTATTTATTATCAAATAATTATTTATATTATGGTTATTATCAAAGATAAACTGTTACTTTCCATTTACATAAAAACTCTGTCAACTCAGAGACCCACTTCTCTCTGTCTTTTCTTCTCATCCTTTCCCAGATATGATCCAAGACCCTGGGATCCTACATGTGGCTCTGACCTCAGAAAGACATATATATATGGCCCAGAGTTTCCAGAACTCATCCACTATGGTTTTATCTAATTGTAAAATCCCCACTTGTTCTTGTATATCAACATCTATTGTGCATGGATCCATGATGAGGCATTGGTATATCCCTTCTGATTTTTTAAATTGGTCTTTGAAATTTTAGAATTAAAAACAAGAAAAAGGCTAAACAGAACCTTTCTTTCCCAAACACTTTAATCAACAGCATTTCTCTTACCATTTCAAGAACATGCTAACATTCAAACCAAAAGGTTCAACACCGAAAATTTTGTTTTATTGCCCATGAGAAATTTTATATCTAAATTTTATATCCATGAGAGAGTGTAGTAGCTTCCTAATTGGACCTGAAAGGAAGTGGTAGTAAAAAGGATGTGAGGAATATACCTCAGTTAATATCTCAAAATATTTTGTTACATATAGAAAGGACCTTGAGATGGGGAGATTATCCTGGATTATCTGAGTGGCTCCAATATAATCACAGAGGTTCTTATAAGAGGGAAGCAAAAAAAAATTGATACTATAAAAGGCAAATGAAGACAGAAGCAGAGAAAGAGAATGGAGGAGACTGTTACTAGCTTTGAAAATGCAAGATGGTGCCATTACCCAAGGAACACAGGTGGCCTCTAGAAGCTAAAAAAGCAAGGAAATGGATTCTCCTCTAGAGTTTCTAAGATTACAACCCTGATGATACTTTGATTTTAGGACTTCTGACCTCTAGAACTGTAAGTAAATAAATTGGTATTGGTATTGTTTTAAGCTGAAAATTTTGTGGTAAATTGTTAGAGCAGACATTGGATATTAATAATGCACATGTGTTTGTTTGTAAGCTCCTGTCCAGGGACATGATAATACTATGGTAGCTGGGCTTTAAAAAATGTTTTCCCACTCTGTCTCCTGTTTTCATCTATGTTCCATACTCTGTACAGGAAAAGATGGGAAAGAAGCAAGGAATAGAGATATTTTAATCTGAAAACTCTGTTATGGCAGACAGGAAGACGGACTACTCAGATCCTATTCAAGATAGGACTAGGGGTAAGGGATATTTCCCTGGCACAAGGTGGCAGTCCAGTTGTTCAAATGTTCACTGGTGGTATGCTGGGTTGGCCTGATTAAAGAGAAGACTACCCTGACCAGTGACATGGTTCAGACATTTGAAAGAACTGGAAGCAGTGGGAGAACCAGAGTCTATGAAAAGAAACCTCATAGCATGCAGTAAGCAAATGGAAAAAGGCAAAGATCAGTATAAGATTCAGTGATCAACATGACTGACTATTAAAGACTGTTGAATGTTGAACTGAGGTAGGTCTGTTAAGCCAAAGTCAGGACTCTAGCTGGGAAAACATGGAACCTTGACACACACTTTGGGGACATCTACATGGATGCCTCTGAAGATTTTCATTCCTCAGATTGTCTGACTCTCTTGAGCCTAAAGAAGTGCTCCATCCTCCCCTACCCTTATTAAGAGTTAGTGCTTGCTTCAGGAAGAAAATACAGAGATATTTCCTCACAAGGCCCGAGTTGCTACCATCTGGAGATAGCCCTACCTTCTTTCCTATAGACAAAGTTAAGTAGTGGTCACGCTGAAACCAGGAGGACAGCAATGAGATTATACCCTAAGGTAACTGCTGGAATGAGAAGGCAGTTATCACTACACACAGTGAGACAGGAATCTGAGGGTGCTTGATCAAAGGAACAAGAAAATAAAAAGCCTGGAAAAAGGGCAGTTTATTGTGTTGGGGCACTAGCTCAATATACAGGATTTCACATCCTGGCAAGACCCCTCCCCACCCACCCCCAGGGCATGGTGCAAACTTGCTGCCCAGCCTGGATCTAGACTTTGGAAAACATAATGGCCATGTTGAGTGAGATTAAAATGCTTAAATTGCCAGATAAGATAATAAAGGGATTAAAGGCCCAGAAAGATGGTCATGCTGGAACAGAGATCTTAAGTGAGGACTAAAGATCATTTGAGGTCATTCAAGAATTATGAGAATATTCAGAGAATTATGTTCCATGACCTCAAAGACACACCATTCACCCAAGACTATCAGAAATACACTCATGAGAAAAATGCTTTGTGACAAACATCTCTAAGAATGTCAGTTGTGGCTCTCCTGTGCAGGTAGACAGGGCTAATGGTAGAAAAGCTTTCAGAGAACTTGACCTGCTGAAAGCAATTGGCATGGCGATATGGCCGCAAAAGAGGAGGCAGGTAGCAGAGTTGAACCACCAGAAGCCAGGGGGTTATGATTATCACAATGACAGACAAATTTGGAGTGGCCCCTTTGGCTGAGGGCACCTGACAAATAGAGAGTCATGGAGATGTTTCAAAGAGCATGGCATCCCCAAGTGTCAAATAAATGACAGCTAACAAAGGCACTACTGAATGTGTGTGTGTGTGTGTGGCTGATGAGTACAATGCTGAAAACAGTCACTCCAGTAAAAATGATTATACCTTGCCTGGTTGTCAAACCTAAGCAGATTTTCAAATCTGAGCTGGAACTTGCTGCCTGAATAGATGACCTAATCATTCCCTGAGGAAGGAACCAGAAATACCATAGCCAATAAGCAGTTTAATGGTTCCCAGTCCTTCTTCAAAGGCTCTGGCTGTGCCTACTTGAGTGATTATACACTGGGTTAAGAGGAATATACAGATATTCCAAGGATCGCTGGACGCAGGTTTCAGCTGACACTGATACTAGCAGACTTCAAGCATTATCATAGGTTTCCCTTAGAGGGGGAGCATGTGAGTGTCATATAACAAAGAAGTCTTAGCCCAATGCTAGCTTATAATAGAACACATGGGTCTATAAATTCAAGCATTGGCCATTTGTATGGTCCCTGGATCCATTTTTTGAGACTGACACAGTTGGCAATTTTAATAATGCTCACATTGGATCCTAGGGCAATGGGATAAGAGCTATCATAGTAGTGAAGGCCAAGTGGAAGCCTATGAGACTGCATGCACCTCTAGTCAGGATAGAATAGTGCTGCTTTTTGAGGGTGAGAGAAAAAGTAGAGATGAATGTCACTCCTTATGATCTCAGGAATATAAGGGAAGTAAATTTTTTATCATATTTCTATTTAGTTCACCAGTCTGGCCTCTGCCAAAATTGTATAGAACTTGGGTAATCTGTTTAGACTACCACGAGATCAATTAAATAGTAGACCTAATCAAAATTGCCAGATCAGATCATACTATTGTTACTAGGACAGACTAATATGGCCTCAGGTACATAATATACAGCCAGTGATTTAGGGCTTTCTAGTCTATCCAAGTCATGAAAGAAAATCAGATAGAGTTCACATTCACATAGAATGCACCACAGTATTTATTTAGTTTTGTCCTGTGCCTAACCATTCTATCTTCTATCTTAAAACATCCCCCAAAAGATACAGACTATCTGAATATTTCATAGAATATCATGTTGATTTATTGAAATGATGGCATTACCATCATGATTAGGCAGGATGAGTGAGAAGTAGCTATGTGATCTTGTTAAAAATTACATGTATTGCAAAGGATAGAAGGTAAACCCATGAAGAATTAGGAATCTGATACATAAGCAGAAATACTTAGAGGTCCAGTGGCCAGGGACATGCCAATAATTCCCCATCAAAAGTACAAAACAAATTTCTATTGCATCCCTTACTACCAAAAAGGCAGCTTAACGCTAGAAAAGCCTCTTAAATTCTACAGATAATACATTCTACACCTAGGAATACTATTCTAGCCCAGACACAGAGTGCTCTGGGAGGCAGCCAGTTTGAATGAAACCTGGAGCAAGAAAGGTCTTGGCACCGGGTCCTTGCTGCAGTGCAAGCAGTTCTGCCACCAGACAATCCAGCATACCATATTGGATTGGAGAGTTCAGTGGTGGAAAAAGATGCAATGTGGACTTTATGGCAAGCATCAATGGGTAAATCACAGGGCCCTGGGTTTCTGGAGTAAGGCCATGTCATCTCTAGCAGAGAATTACATATGCTTTAAAAAACCGCTACAGGCATGCTGCTAAGCCCTGGTGAAGATTGAATGTTTGACTATAAATCACCAGGGAACCTCCTGTACAGTAAAGGATATGTGGCAGGAGCTCCATGAATATGGAATCCACAGGTTATATTCACCACCAACAAGATGGCAGCCTGATAGAACATTAGAATTGCCTGGTGTAGGTGTAGCTGAGGTAACATCTCAGAGCCAATATTTAAATTAGTTGGATAAACAATTATTATTCTGAATTAACAAATATTGCAACTCTGACCTGAAACAGATATGGTTACCAAGAACTCAAATTCTTAAGGAATGAGAGTTTGGGTCATGCCATGTAGTAATCTACCAAGATCAGCAGAGGTGATACCTCAGGGCAAGGGTAATTTATTGTGAATAGTGATAGGTACCAGGTACTGCCTTAAGGCCAGTTCCAGGGAGGTCTTCATCTCCCTCTTTCAAGATTCTCCTCAGGAAAAGCTCCCCACAATGCCTGAAGGAACTACTCCCTGAACCAGTGTGGTAAAGTGAAGCTACATGATCCAAAAGGTGGACTGTGTGGATGTGGAGATGAGCCATTTGGATGACCCTTCAAGAGAGAACTTGCTGCCTACTTGTGATGAGTGTGATTAACGGACAGCATCCAGCTGTTAACTCATTAAATGTCCATCTCAAATTTTAAAGTAAAGTCCATTTTCTTTCAGGATGGTCTTCAACCAATGATTGTGCAAGGTGTTGATAGCACCGCAGTGAGTTGCTCCCTACACCGAACTCCTCTAATTGTGCAGTCTTTGCTCGTTGCTCCTCACTGGGCCAGCAAAAACTTTGTAGGGTCAGAAACAAGGTAGGCAACTACCCACCCAATCTGCTTCTTCCCTGGTATTTCCACAGGCATAACTCACCAAAAAAAATCTTCCACACATGTAACTTCATCTTAGTATCTGCTTGCCAGAGATTCAGCCTGCCTCAACTAACTAATTTCTATACATTTTCTGATATAATTAAGGAAAGGTCTTTCAGAGGATTGTACTAATATCATATTATTTTGCACTTAATTAGTAGAGAGCCATGATATGGAAATGGAAATTTTAATAGCCAATTTTTGAGTTATGGGGTCCAAATCTACATTTTAGTATAGAAATAGTATATATATATATATATATATATATATATATATATATACACTTAGTATAGAAATAGAAAAAAATACATA
The DNA here is from genome assembly GCA_032199065.1 of Smutsia gigantea. Lineage (NCBI taxonomy): Eukaryota > Metazoa > Chordata > Mammalia > Pholidota > Manidae > Smutsia > Smutsia gigantea. The sequence continues at coordinate 185,362 of JAVSCE010020067.1, read as the reverse complement.
TATATCTTTCTAAAAATAAAGAAAGAGAGAGAAATGATAAAATGTTTTAGTCAGTTTCATGATGTATTATCAAATCATAAGCAGGGGATAAAAAATATCAGAAGGAGGATTAATGACTAAATAACCAAGCTATTAGTTTTCAGCTTGCTGGGTAAAAGAGCCATAATCTCATAGTTTTGTTTCAATAGCTGTCTTATACTACAGAAGAGGAAAAAATACAGTGTTCATGATTAATGCCTATAAATTGACAAATGTATAATTTAAAGCACAACAAAGAAAGAAAAAATATACTCTGATCTTTACCTCAAATCCATGAATCATTTTGAAGAGGAATTTATAATTTCCAAATAATTGAAATACAAATTAATATAAAAATCATTTTCCAACATAACAAAAGAGCCCTTAATTTTGGGTATTAGACAATAGAAAATTGAGCTGAAATATGTTAGGATCAAATACTTATTCTACATAAAAAGAAAATATAATCTTTGTTGTCCTCCCATAGTTTTGATGAAAGCATAATTCATTACACTCTGACAGAGCACATGTTCACAGAACTTATGCCCTTTATAATTTTGTTGAATATTTTATTACCATGTCCTCAGTGGTATTTATCATTTCATGGACAATTGGCAGTTAAAGAGGTTCAAACATTAACATTTTAATTCATTTGCAGGTTAATTCTGGAAATAAGCTATGCCCAATATGTATTCATTATTACTTCTTCCCTTGAGCAGCTATCAACTTCATGTAACTATCTTTTATGATTTTACCTTTTCTTGAGAATGGGTGTTTGGCATTTGATTATTCCAATAAAGAGAATTTATTTGAAAAAATTCAAGTTGCAGATGTTCACACTATAAAAACAGTAAGTTAAAGTAGGTTTTGAACATGAGTTTAGTCAAATTATTTCTAGGCTACTCAAGAATTGTGCCTTGTTGCATTAAAAAATTAAGATAATCCTCTATGAGAGCAAAATTGTAAGGTCAATATAAAAAGTAACTTTCCTTTATGCAAGTGTGTTCTACAACAAATACTTTTTAACTTTCTAGAATTTGACAGTGTCTACATTCAAAATGTAAAGTTTAAATGTTAGGTTTCCTATGGATGAACTATTTTTGTCCATCAGCTCTCTGTTGGTTCAGTGTAGCTTGCATTTGTGACAAAGGATTAAAGATACTGGAGCCCTTTAATCAGAATCATTAAAATATAAAAAGCAAAGTGGTAATTTACTTATGAAGTAAACTTTAGTAGAAAATGGTTATTTAAGGAGGCTATTGATCAAATTACTCTTCACTTCAGAGAAGATAGAATATTAATAAACAAGATAGTTTGGTAGACTCAGAAAGTATTTAAATCCTAGAATAGGGGAGAAAAGTGGTAGAATTTCCTTAGAAATCTTTAATGTTACAGTAGATATTTTTGGGGGTATCTTTCAGCTCTACAATTCATTGATTCTGGGATGTCTGTGGTATTTATTTCTTGAATATCATTTCATCAGTTTCTATCTATTGCATTTGACACAACTGCCTCAAACATACTACTTTTTTAAAAAATCAGTTAATAAGCTTTATTTTTCTGGGAAGTTTTGTGTTTACAGAAAAATTTAGCAGAAGTACAGGGAGTTTCATATACCCACTCTCTTCTCCAGCACGGTAGTTTATCTTATTATTAACACTTTGGATTAATGTGGTCCATTTGCTACAACTGATGAAACAACATCGGTACATTATTATTAATTGAAGCCCATAACTTACATTAGGGTTCAGTTCTATGGGTTTTGAAAAAATGTATCATGTCATGGATCCACTATTACATATGGAATAGTTTCACTACTCTAAAATCCTCTATGCTACACCTATTCATCCCTCTCTGGCTACCTACCACTGAGCATTTTACTTTCTCTGTGGGTTTTCCTTTCTCGGAATGTCATATAGTTGGAATCACATCATACTGACATTTTCAAGCTGGTGCTACCATTTTAGTGTTAGATCTTCCACCTTTGCTTTGTATACATCAATGTGTCTTTTAAAATAGTAGAGTCTTAGCATGTGCTTTATTATACTTATATTTAAGAACTAATTTTCATTAGTTTATGGATAGTAGTGGCAATAAATGGCATCAAGTTCTATCTAAATAATCAAATATGAGTTTGATTAAGTCTTGTATATCTACACTGTGATATTAGTTTTACACACTAGTGCACATTTTTACTTTATATACTTGAGCTAGTAAGGACTGCTTTTAGCTTTTTTAGTGTCTAGCATCTGTGCAAAAGCATATTTTACATACTGAATTTATATACAATCTGAATCAAAATATAGCTAATACATTAGCTGTATCATGTGTGATTTTCTTAATGCTTCTATCTGTAGTGGAATACATGATCTAATTATTGTTGTAGTTGTGTTTTTTAATTTTTTTGATCTGTTTTCTTCTTGCAATTGTTTAAAATACTCTGTTGCCCCCCAATTTTTTAATATGATGGTTATGTGAGACCATGACTATAATGACCGGGTAAATGGATCACTGCTTTTAACGTTGTTGTTCATGAGACCAGAAGAGGAAATCTTCTATGTTCAACATAAATACAAATTCCCTGCTTCTCTTTATTAAATGTAGAACCATGAGAGTTAGGATATCTTTACTTATCATTTAAAAAATACAGTGTAGTCTACAAACTATGGAAGTGTTGTGAGTGTTAATTTATACTCTTTATAGTTAAATGGAATAGCTTCAGAAAGGTAAGCAATTATCTTTCATCTCTCAAGTCCATTCCTGAAAGGACTTTCCAGAAATTATGAGATTTGAGACTACAAATTAAAACTCTTTTGAACAAAACATCCTATACATTCCATACCTATAATTAATAAAGCAAATGCTACTCAGCATGTAGATGTTGAAAGAAAAGGAAAAGAAGGGAAAGGAAAGGAGAGCAAATTGGAATAGTACATAACAGACGAGTGCAGAAAATAAGGACCTGAAAGTTACTTTCTATCTTAAAAAATAGAAACATCGAATGTAAATTCCCCCAAGAGATGCTTGCACCTGGCCCAACCTATCTCCCATCTTGTTAGAGAACTAGAAGGCAGATTGTTTTTACAGCTAAACTAGGTAGTGTTGTGTGCTTCACAGAGAGAGTAAGAGGTAGCCAGTAATTTCTAATAGATATAGAAATAAAAATTAGTCAAAAATTTTGACAATTGTTAGTTATGTTTTCAGCACTGTTGTGTCTATATATATTGTCTTATTTTTAATCTCACATAAACTCTATAAAGAAAGCCCTGGTATTATACCCATTTTAGGTGAGAAAACTGAAAAACAATAGATTTCTCTTTGCAGAGACAGCCCAAGAAATAAGCAATACTAGACTATAGCAGTATCAGGCCAGAGGCTGCACACTTAAGCACTATCTGCCTATCTGCTCTTTACTGACTTATTTTGTTCATTAAATAGACAAATTCATTAAAAATATATATTTAAATCAATATGAATCTTTCAAACAGTGTTATAGAAGTTATTTAATTTCAAAGCAGATGAAGTAAACTGATAAAGTCAGATACAGCCTTTTAGAATGCAGGTCTTAATGGCTATGCCACATATTTTTCATAGGACCTCTTCTTTAGGAGATCAACAATGTATCCATGTTGCTCACAATAAATTCCTTCCTTATTTAAAGGCATTAATTAGTCATGTAATATCTAAAACTTAATTGTTGTACATATTGTTAACTGCCTATCTCTATGGTAGTGATTTGTAAAATCTATTTATTGATATATGTACAAGGATAAAAAAATAATGAAAAATTAACATTGGAGGGTTCTTAATAACTCAAACTAGGATTGCTATAAGAATGCCTTGCTGCTTTTTTTTTTCTGCAGAATTTACCATTCTTTCTCTTCCTTTCTCTGGATCCTAAAAATGTTAGAAAGCTTTGTGATCTATGCAAAGTTGTATAATCACAGAATCACAGATATGAGCTATTGTAATAAACTGTTCCAAATGCTTGGGAGATACACAGATCCATGACCTAGTTCCTGCTTTTAATGAGCTACTATTCATTTAGTGAGACAATGTATATGTAACAGAAATGGAAAAACAAAAGGTGCATATGAGAAATAAGCCTTTATTCATACATAGGGTCTGCAAATTGTTTTCTGTAAAGGTAGGATTTATGGGTCTTATATGGTCTCTATCTTACATTCAACTTTTTCTTTTTTTATGTCTCTTTAAAAATATAAAAGAAACTTTCTTAGGTCTTGGGGTATAAAAAGCAAGTGGCAGACCAGACCTGGCCTGTAGGCCATAGTTTTGCCAGTGTCTGATCCATAGCAATATATTTATAACACAGTGCATTTTTACTATTAACAATGGAGTTACAGACAATGAACTGAATAATAATATGTTTTTTCACTTATATGCAACACAAAAAGCTATATACTAATAATAAAATCTTCCCCATATGGAGTTAGGCTACAGTCCATCTGAGCTCTTTGATATACTCTCTTGAAATAAGAGAGTGAACAATGTAGTGAACAAATAATGAATGAAAAATATAGTGAGTGAAGTCTTAGTATACACACACATATAAAGCCTATTACTAAATCTCAGGACCAAAAGCCTTCTCTTTACCCCACTGGAAACACTCCAGGACTCTTGTTCATAAATTTTCCCCTCACTAGTATACCTCCTTTGTAATTTTGTTCTGATTTTTCAACCCACCCTTTATTAGAATTTATGGAAATTATGGAAAATTTCTACTAAATAGGTCTCTTACAATGGCCAAAGGAGAATAGACTAAAAACAGAAAAGGAACAAGAAGTCTCACAAATGTAAACAAAGTTTTGCTATAAATTACAGTAAATAGTGAATGTTCATATTGGTGACTCCAAAGCAAAATTATGTTCAATAGCCTCTTTGAAAAGATAGGAAAGTGTCTAATAACTTTTAGAAAGACTTCCATTAAAATGCTTAAAATTGTGACACCTGAAGTTATAATAAACCTAAGGAGAAATTTTGAGTCCTTACATTTCTACATTCTTTTAGTCAAATGTCCTATAAATGTACCTCTAAATATATATTATCAAATCTATCTTCTCTTCTTCATTTCCATGATTATATTTTAGAATCTTTGTTGTTGGAACAGTTATAACTGTTTCCTAATTGGTTTATCTGACCTGAGTCTCAGACAAATTTATCTTCTACTTATCTGTAAGAATTAAAATTCTAAAACAAAGAATAGTTCTTACTGCTTCTAACTTTAAATACTTTCCATGGCTCTGCATTTCCTGCAGAGTCACGTATAATCTTCTAATACTGCATTCAATATCTGACACAACCCACCTTTACATTGTGGTCCCCACTAATCTTCCCCAATGGCCTATGCTCTAAGCTCCAGCTGTTCCACAAACACCCCCATACCTTCCTTATGTGCTAAAGTCTACTCTCTGCTTCCCTATGTTATCCATCTAGCAATTCATCTTTCAACACACACCTACTTGTCACTTTGTATTTTTGAAAACTTCTTTGACAATCTAAGATTGAAAACATCACTACCTCCTTTCTGCTCCTAGAATAGTTTATACAATTAGTGCAGCACTTGTAACACTGTATTTATGCCCACACATTTCCCTTGCCAGACCCTGAGGTCTTTCATGATATTATGTTTTTGCCTCCAGATTCTAGCACAGTCCTGGCACAAAGGAGGCACTTAATCAGTGTTATTGAATTGAATAAATTGGCAGTTGAGAGCAACAATGTCTGGCTGCTTATAACCAGGACAAACCATGTGTCCATATAGAACAGAAAAATGATTTTGTGTTAGATTTATGGACAAGAGAAGGGTTATTTCTCAAAATAGTCATTCTCTACAGATCAAGCAAGATTGAAATTACCTATTGAGAATTTGCTCATTTTAGGTTAGAAACTTTTCCTCATTAAAATACAAATCCCCCTCAGAGTGAAGTGAAATGTCAAGCTGTTATTAGGAATTTGGTCCTGAGAGTCAATTATAGATCTGGGAACAGATTGGAGTTGAAGAAAAAAAGACTGGGAAAATCCTAGCATCCTTTATAAGTTGTGATGGTTAATTTTATGTACCAGCTTGGCTAGAACATAGTACCAGATATTTGGCCAAAAACCAGTCTTGATGTTTCTCTAAAGATACGTTTTTAGATGAGATGAACATTTAAAACTGTGGACTTGTAGAAAAGCAGATTACTCTCCATAATGTGTGTGGGCCTTATCCAATCAGCTGAAGGTCTTAGAAAAAAGCATGGAGTTCCCTGAGGAAAAGGGAATTCTACCTTCATAATGCCTTTGGCCTGGAACTGCAACATCAGCTCTTTCCTAGGTCTCCAGTCTGCTGGCCTGCTCTACAGATTTTGGACTTGCCAGCCTCTACAATTCTGTGAGCTAATTCCTTAAAATCCTCTCTGTCTCACTCTCTCTCTGTATATAATTTATTTGTTCTGTTTTTCTGGAAACCCTAATACATAATTTTTAAATGACAGGAAAAGTAGGTTGCTGGATACTCAAAAAAAAATTTTTTTTTAATATTAACTATTGAAGCTGGTCATGCACAAGCCTGATTACAATATAAAGCTTTTGAAAGCAAATGTAAAAGTGGAACTTCAAAAAAAAAAGAAACTATCAATATCATAATACAAATCTCAAATAACACACTTTATTTTACAGTTTCTCTTCTCAGCAATTAGCCTGCATGTGTTATCTCATCTTTCTCACAAGTGAAATTTTTGATGTTGTTATGTGGTCGATTTACAATACCAAAGGGAGAATTACACATTTTATAGTCTGTGTTCTTAAACTGGCTAGGTGGTATCCTGTTGTTAATAACATACACATTTATTATTTTCTTCCTAATATGTTATAAATCTCTTAGGTTTCAGTGTTGTTTATTTTTCTTCTATCTGTTTTAGTAGAAACTAGTCTCTAACCATTTAACTATTTTAACCCAAGTTTATTTAAAATGAGATTCTTTCTCGGAACCAGTATTTTTAGATAAGAATCAGTATTTTTAGATATAAATTTTTGTCACAGACAAAAATGTCTTTATGTTTAATGAGAGAATCAAATGAATTTCACCTGCAAAAGCAAATCAAACATTAGGTGTAACCAGAGGAATGTAGTATTTTTCCTGTTTTCTTAGTAGTTACTTCTTCTAGAAGATCTATATTATTCACGTTATGTAATTCTCTGTAGCCTCATTAGCACTAACCTAGTTACATTACTAAATAATTTATACTTTCCTTTGCAGTCTATTTCCATCATTCATACAATCTCAGAGTCAAAGTGCCTCCTTGCATTACCCAGCTCATTCTCTTCCTATCCCCTGGCAGGGAAAGCATCCAAGTCTTTGACAATTCATCTTATTTTAGAGTTATCCAAAAGCAAGGATTTACCAAGCTAGATAAAATTTTATACCATCAACCTAATAACCCTATAGATTTCCAGAGCATAACATAGCATGTATGTGTTTGGATATATATGCATATAAACATATACATATTAAACTTCTTAATTTATTACACATTTAACAGATTTAAATGGAAATTTCAATTAATCATTTTTTGTTGATGTTTTGCCAATTTTAATCAAAGGTGTGACTAATTTATAATAAAAATCATGTATGAAATGCTTGGACATTTCCTGTGAAAAAGAAACTCAATGACCCATAGGAAAATCATGAAGGTTGAGCAATTTTTAGTTTTAGGAAGCTGTTTCATATACTAAGTATGGCAGTTTAATCCCACTACCTACCATCAGCCCATCTAGAATTACATCTGCCACCAGTGTAGTTTCCTTCGATTAATCTACCATACCCACACAGGCTTATGCTGAAATCATTTAAAGTTCCTAAGCAAATCATTTTGGAAATTGTTTTAAATTAGCCTCAGATTACCATTCCATAATTCAGGCCACCTATAAATTTCTGTAGTCTTCATAATTAGATTTCAAGATTTCTTATTTTTTGCTTTTACTGCCAATTTGTCTATCAGATTATCTACCAAGTATAGACTCTTTATCCTAGCCCTTGACCTGTAGCATTCTGCTTTGAAGGGCATATAAATCAGGGTTCAGTTTTAGGAGACAATACACTCTAGGTGTTTTTAAATGTTATCTAATAGAGTATTCAGTACTTACAAAATTACCAGAAGAGCTACAGCACAGAATTTTAGGCTAGTCTTAGCTCTCCAGGGGAGTGGCAATTTCTGTCACAATCTGGGAGATGGGAATCAAGTAGTCAGTATGAGAACTTGACTTCAGGACCAAAACCTTGTACGTGTTTTGGCTAGATTATCTTTCAATAAAGAAACCCTCAAAATTTCATTGGATTAAAACAATAAAGCCTTATTTCTTGCTCATACAAAGTCCACTGTGTGTCATGGAGCATCTCCTGGGATGTAATCTTTAAAGAGATGTCTTGTGGGTATATAGCTATATAAATATGGACTGTATGAGTACCATGGAAAGGAGAAAAAGAGGTAGAAAATAGTTTTATGGTTCTTAAGTACTTTCTCCCCAAAGTTACATATGCCATATACACACATAGCCATACTCTATTTTCATCAGCCAAAGCTAGTCAAATGACTACCCCTAACTTCTAGTAGGCAGGGAAGTTTACTCATACATTGTCTGGAAGAAGAACAATCAGCACTATATAGGTAAATATGTGATACCTATGGCTACCACAGCATATACTTTAATCCCCAAAGTCCCATTTCATTGTGGCATTAAGATCAAAGTCAAGGACTTCTTGGTATTCATGATAGTCCCTCCATCAGGTCCAGGTGTAGTTGCTCTTGATCCAGGCATCTATACACCAAAAGGATTATATTCCCCTACATCCAGTTTATAAAAGTGGATAGGATTATTGAAATGAACACTTTCATTTTGAGAAGAGAAGAAGAGGAAACACTAGAAAGCCCTGGCCTGTAGCAATTCAGAAATTTCAGTGGGCTTTCTACTCTGGGGGTGGGAAATATTCCTTCATTATGTTGTTTTATTGCTCCTGAAAAGTATCTCCACTAACTATGGCCCCTGAGAAATTCTTCCTTTGCCATTCTCCTCCTTAGTTACATAAGAACTGAGAATTGGGGAAATACACTTTTCTTTGTGGCCAAGAAGTTTTCTTAGACCAATTCTTGTTTATATAAGTTTGTGAGCCAAAGTTTCATTGTCAGTCTTCAGTTAGAGATTACTTTCAGTTCAGTCTTTGCTTCCTTTAGCACAAAACCTCTCAGAAAATGTAGTAGACTCTATTTGAGGTCAATCAATAACACAAGCTGACAGTAGTATCCACAGTTCCTCTCAGAACATTGTTTTCAAAGTTGCAGTATTATTTACTTTCTCACCACCATCTCTCTTTTGACCTAGTTGTGATTCTGTGTACCTTGACTGTAATAGCTCTGAGATTGAGATGAACTTTAATCTCTTCCCCACAAGACATTTTAATTAATTAAAAGGTTTATTCGGCTACACTCTTAATTAGATCTTAATTTTGAGCTACTTTAATCCATTCAGAGATTACATAATAGATGTGATGTCCATACTCTTAATTTGATGCTTGTCTTTAAAAGTCTTCTTTAATTTTTACATGTACAGTGAGAGGGCTAAGAAATAACTGCCTCTTCAAACCCCAGAAATCCCCAAGTTTCTAATTCATTTCTCTTCCTTTTCATCATGTTTTTTAAATGGCCCAATTCTTTTCTGAACTCACTTCCTTCTCATACCTTCCAACCACAGTCAATAGTGATCAATATGCACTACTTATGTTCACTTTGCTAACTTCTTCTTCTATACCTACAAGATTATAAAGTAAATGACCTTCCTTCTATGTCTCCTCAGAAGTCCATTTTACAAGTAACATTGCCAATTAACTGTATGGACTGTCAATTTTCAGTCTCAAATGATAGTTTCCTCAACATTTCTGCCAAGGCAATGCTAACATTTAGGCTTTGTAATCACAATATTCCAAACCTTGGAATCAATGTCTACAGTACTGAGATTAGTCTCAGTCATGCTTTGGTAAAAAATCCCCAAACTGTGGTGTTTTAAAAACAATGGAAAAAACAAACAAGCATAAAAATGACAGTCTATTTCTTGCTCAGACTAGATCTACTGTATATCTGGAAGACTCTCCAAGGCAGCTGTTATGCATATGATGGTTCATCATTACAAGTCCTTTTCAGTACATACTTCTACTTTTGCTGAAGCCAACAGAAGTGAAAAAGATAAAGAGTTACATACCAGTTTTTTTAGGCTTCTACCTGGAAATAATACATATCACTTTCTTCACATTCTTTTGGTCAAAAGAAGTAAAATGACCTCACCTACTTCCAGAGGTCAAAGAACTGCAATCCTACCACATTTGGAAGAAGAATGCTCAAAATACGGTGTGCAGCGCTGAGAAGTAACACAGCTGTGATACGGAAGCAAGGAAGCTATTCCCGCTGCCTTTGTAACTGCGCTTTGGCTGCTACAAGTCTCAGGGCTGGACACTGAAATCTTGAGTCTAGCTGCTGCTGCTGATCTCTCTGTTTCTAGGCACTTACAGTTTTAAGGAATAATTTTTAAGAATCCAATATCAGTAGCAGGAAGATGGCTCAAATGATAATTTCCTCTTCAATTCTGCCAATAAAATTTTACATGAACAACATTGTTTGGTGGAGTCTAACTTGTATTCAGAAACTTACCTGATAGGAAATTTGAAAAAGGTGGATTTCAGCTTTCCAGAACCTGATATGTAAGAGAATACTAGTACCCTTGGACTGGAAGCTGACTGCCAACCCATCATGTTAATATACTATGTTCATGAATACTTATTCAGCCTTTTGTTTATCCCAACCTGGATCCTAATAACTCTTCAATAATATCCATCGTAAAATGTAGAGCTGGAGCATAAATATAACCTTCTGGATAAAATGTCTGTAAGAAAAGAGTATACAATGTTTCATACTCATCATTCAAACTCTCAAGTTATACTATTACTTTTAGAAACACACTTAGTCCTCAATTAAATACTCTATTTTACCTGCTACTACCTGGAAAGATCAAAATATTTTCATTATTTGTTTTTGCTTATAGCTAACAATAAAATGAAAATTAATTAATAGGAAAATTATAAATCTTGCCAAATATATTTTTATTGTGAATAATATTTGAAAAATGTGACCAGTTAACAGTTTCTGATGAGAAAATTGACAAAATCAAATTTTCAAGTAAAAGATTGTCTTTCAAGTAACTAAGAGAGGCATTTGGGAAAACTATTTAGGCAAAAATAACATATTTCATGATCATTCTTCAAAAGTATAAAATGAGGTAGCACTGTAGATTGGGTTATCATATGATTATGATAAAAAATTACACTAATGATGGAAAGCAAATTTTAGATCATAAATTCAAGGATGCTTCCAAACATGGTAATTCTCTCCCAACCATTTTGTTTCTTTCCTCACCAGCTTTCAACACAATTGAACTTCCCTTCCCTAAAAAACTTTGCTTTACTAATGCTATAAGAAATCACTCAATTGATCTTCACACTTCACTGACCACTCCTTCCCAATCTCCCAATTGTCTTCTCTTCTATTCGGTCTCTAAATTTTGGACAAAAATCAGTCCTGGCCTTCCATCTGTGACTTTTCCTGGTAACTCATAAAATCCCAGGGCTATAAATTCTATCCATGTTCTGATAATTTTCAGCTTAACTTCTCAATCATGACTTCTTCACTAAACTCCATTTTCCAAAACAAATTTTCTACTAGAAATCTTCATTTTGATGTGAAATTAAGTATTTCAAACTAAATGTATCCAGAAGAAACTCTAATTTTCAAATTCTCTCTCAAATTTTTCCTCACCTACTCCTTCATAGTAATATACTCCATCATTTACCTAGTTTCTCAGATGAACACTTGGAGTTAATTTTCTTTACTTTTTTTACACTCTAGTAAATGTCATGGTACTACCTAGAACATACCACCAATATTTCCATCTTCTCTTCACTTTTCTCCACAGCTACCATCTTAGTTACAGGCAGCAGCATCTATTGCTTGGATTACTGACTAGCCTCCTATTTTCCTAAGTTTCTCTGTTCCACTTCCCTTTTTGTTTCTTTACAATACACACCCCACACAAAAACATATTTTTCAATTCAAAACTAAATAATGTTAATTTTTTCCTTAAAATTTTTGCAATGGATTCTCCTCCCAGGATAAAAACCAATCTCTTTGCACAACCTGATGACTCCTAGGAGGTTATGTGCCAATACAATCAATCAATAATATACATGCAAACAACACAACCTAAAAATTTCAGTGGTTTAATTTAGTTTTCTCTTTAATGCTATATATCCATCATAGGTCAAAGGAAGACTTTGTTTAGTATAGTTGCTCAGACACTAAAGTAATAGATCAGCCATTCTTTTGAATGTTGCCAGTTGCCATATCAGAGTGAAAAAAAGAGGTTTGTAGAATCCTTTATGGGAAATTAAATGCTGAATCCAGAATATAAAGATGCCACTCCAGTTCACACTTCATTATCCAGAACTACTGATATGGCCCCTTTCAATCACAAGGAAGGTAGGAAATGCAAACCTACCTACTGTCTGGAATGTGGGGAAATGGGAAACTAAAATATTTCACACAAACATCACTAATGACTACCAAAATATGTCTGATCCAGCCCCTGCCTTTGTCTTAAGTATTATTTTAAGTATAATTGTTTTCACAATGTGCTGAAGCTATATTCTCTTGTTGCAAAACACTGTGCTTGTTCTCATTTAGGGGACTTTACACTTGCTGGTCCCTCTGTATAGAGTTACCCTTCCCCAGATCTATGTACAGTTGCCCCTTTGTTATCATTCAGAATTCAGTTCAATATAAGGTGGCTTCTCTAACCTCTATATTTTTTCACCATATAACTTTGTTTTTAAATTTTTGTCATACTATCTATATGAAATTTTACATTTTTTCTTTGTTTATGTATTTATTCCCTCTATGCACTCAAAAATATAACTTTCATGAACAGTTTATCTTTATTTGCACTGCTATATCCCAACATCTTTTGGGCTGAATCTAACATGGCTTTTCCATGAATGGAATTTTCATTAGTTTGACATGAATTGCACTCTCAAAATGAAAGTAAGCTTCCTGAACAACTGTGCAACCAGTCTATTAAATAAACAGGATTTACAGGATGCAAAATTGAATACAAATTTATTTCTCTCCTCTATTACCCATCCTGGGGAACTTGTTCTTTCTCCATCTCTAGATGAAATACGAGGCACATTCTATATCATTTCTTAGTCACATTTAGATAATAAAATGTTCTCTGGTTATATCAAGCCATGTAGTCTCATTTTAGTAAGCAAAATGTCCAATATCAGGTAACACTTCAAATTCAAAAGAAGTTTAACATTCTCCCTTCCTTTGGTTCCTGACAGACTCTGGCTTGGGAAACCTAGAGTGGGAAGGAGGGAATGGTTGATGGACTATAATACCCACCTTTGACTTCTAACCTCTCCCATCACCACATCAGCATCAGGTTGTCTTCTAGCTTCTCTAGAATTAGAGAAAAATACAGGGAGAAGACAAATTTGAGGGTCTGGAGAGGTTGTATTTATCTGATACTCAGTTTTGTCTGGACAGGCTGTTTATACCTGATCTCCATGGGCTTTCTGGACTTTCATAACTGAGTGTCTGCTTTCACGACTGCAGAGAATTCTTTCTTCTGTCCTTGTGGGTCTCTTCCCTGTAGTTCCCTAATTCAGATATTTACTCTGACAGGCAATGTGAAACAATGTCCTTAGACCTGGTTTTCTATAGTCTGTAACAAGGTTCAACTGCTCTTCTAATCAAAACTTTGGTCAAAGTTACTTTAACACAACTCAAAGCTGATTATTTTCCCAGATACCCATATCAGGACTATGAGAAACACTCTCACTTCCTTGACAAATTCTGGGAGGGCAAGTAATTCACAACATTATTTCCTTTCCCTGAACCATAGCAGAACAACCAGCTAGCTCTCATTTCTCACTGATTTGCTTCTCCAGGTGTAGGTCTCACATGGTATTCAACAAAGACTCCATGAGTAAGAGGAAACATTCTCCAAGTGGTCAGTTTAAAGCTCCTACTGTTATGCATAGGTGAGGACTATAAGCACAAGCAGGGACAGCCAGGCAACAGGGATTCATCAGAGAACAGGCAAGAGCGTCCTTATTCTCAAAGTGGACACCTGATGCTTATATGCCTGGAATCTCTCTTACAGTCCCCTGTAGATGCTCAGCCTTCAATATTCAAAACATCCTTTCTCTGATTTTTTTTTCTAATATTCTCTTTCAAATTTTATTTATATGTCTAACTATGGTCAGAATATCCTTGATTAACTGTTTACAGACATTTTCATGGAAAAGTCATATTCTTTCACACTTTTCATCATTTTTAAATGACCAATCAGGCCTTCTTTGCTGCTTATAATGAAATAAACAGTACTCTTTTCTCATATTGCTGCATCTACATTCCAAAAGTGAAATTGCATTAAGGTCGATCAAGAATTCAATAAATGGTATTCTTTAAACAAACTGAACTTTCTAGGTGAAGATAGGATAGTTGAGGCTCATCTCCCCCATCAGTATTCTGTAATCTCTGTAAATGTTTATCATTGAAAAAAACATCATTTATGTTTTCAGTATGACTAGACTGTGCGTGTTAGAGCTACTTAAAGTTGACAGTACATAGTGAAACACGAAGCTTGTGCCAGACTGTAATTCAATTTGCTGCTTTCTTCACTGATAAAGTCTTGTTATGAAAAACAAGTGTCAGCTGACCTCAACAGTGTGCTTAATGACTTAGGTGATTTTTGTTCTGACATAAGCTCGCTCCTATCCCATTTTGCACAGGTAACAAATAGTTTATAATTGGTTGCTATGCCAGATCACATATGAGACGTTCTGGTCTAAGGAGGAATTAGTGATTCAGTACCACTGCAATTTAATTTTCCTTTAACTTCACCCACAAGGTAAAATTTAATAGATTCCTGTAGACAAACATGCATAAAACCATTAAAATGGTCCCAATATCTTTATGGGCCATTTACATATATTTCAGAAACTTTTACAGCTGCTCTCTTTTTTTTCTTTTTTTAATTTTTTATTAAGGTATTATTGATATACACTCTTATGAAGGTTTCACATGAAAAAACAATGTGGTTACTACATTTACCCATATTATCAAGTCCCCACCCATACCCCAATGCAGTCACTGTCCCTCAGTGTAGTAAGATGTCACAGATTGACTATGTGCCTTCCCTGTGCTACACTGTTTTCCCCGTGATCCCACACACCATGTGTACTAAACAAAATACCCCTCAATCCCCTTCTCCTTCCCTCCTCACCTGCTTTCCCACACCCCTCCCTTTTGGTAACCAATAGTTCCTTCTTGGAGTCTGAGTCTGCTGCTATTCTGTTCCTTCAGTTTTGCTTTGTTGTTATACTCCACAAATGAGGGAAATCATTTGGCACTTGTCTTTCTCTGCCTGGATTATTTCACTGAGCATAATATCCTCCAGCTCCATCCATGTTGTTGCAAATGGCAGGATTTGTTTCCTTCTTATGGCTGAATAGCATTCCATTGTGTATATGTACCATCTCTTCTTTATCCATCTATCTACTGATGGACACTTAGGTTGCTTCCATATCTTGGCTATTGAAAAAAGTGCTTCAATAAACATAGGGGTGCATATGTCTTTTTGAATCTGAGAAGTTGTATTCTTTGGGAGAATTCCAAGGAGTGGGATTCCTGGGTCAAATGGTATTTCTATTTTTAGTTTTTTGAGGAACCTCCATATTACTTTCCACAATTGTTGAACTAGCTTACATTCTCACCAGCAGTGTAGGAGGGTTCCCCTTTCTCCGCATCCTCACCAGCATTTGTTATTCTTAGTTTGGGGGATGCTGGCCATCCTTATGGGTGTGAGTTGATATCTCACTGTAGTTTTAATTTGCATTTCCCTGATTAGTGATCATGTGTCTGTTGGCCATCTGAATTTCTTCTTTGGAGAACTGTCTTTTCATATCTTCTGCCCATTTTTTAATCAGGTTATTTGCATTTTGTTGAAGCTTATAAGTTCTTTATATATTTTGGATGTTAACAACTTGTCAGATACATCATTTACAAATATATTCTCCCATACTGTAGGATGTATTAATGGTGTCCTTTGCTGTACAGAAACTTTTTAGTTTGCTGTAGTCCCATGAGTTCATTTATGATTTTGTTTCCCTTGCTTGAGGAGATGCATTCAGGAGAAGTTGCTCATGCGTATATTCAGGAGATTTTTGCCTATGATGTCTTCTAAGAGTTTTATGGCTTCATGACTTACATTCAGGTCTTTGATCCATTTTGAGTTTACTTTTGTGTATAGGGTTAAACAATAATCCAGTTTCATTCTCTTGCATGTAGCTCTCCAGTTTTGCCAACACCAGTTGTTGAAGAGGTGGTCATTTCCCAATTGTATGTCCACGGCTCCTTTATCATATATTAATTGACCATACATGGTTGGGTTTATATCAGGGCTCTCTAGTCTGTTCCATTGGTCAATGGGTCTGTTCTTGTTCCAGTACCAAATTGTCTTGATTACAGTGGCTTTGTAGTAGAGCTTGAAGTGGGGAGCAAAATCCCCCCAGCTTTATTCTTCCTTCTCAGGATTCCTTTGGCTATTCAGGGTCTTTTGTGGTTCCATATGAATTTTAGAATGATTTTCTTTAGTTCATTGAAGAATGCTGTTGGAATTTTGATAAGAATTGCATTGAATCTGTAGATTGCTCTAAGAAGGTTGGCCATTTTGACAATATTAATTCTTCTTATCCATGAGCATGGGATGTTTATACATTTATTGGTATCTTTTTTAATTTCTCTCATGACTGTCTTGTAGTTTTCAGAGTATAAGTCTTTCACTTCTTTGGTTAGGTTTATTCGTAGGTATTTTATTCTTTTGGGTGCAATTATGAATGAAATTGTTTTCCTGATTTCTCTCTCTGCTACTTCATTCTTAGTGCATAGGAATACCTTAGATTTCTGTGTATTAATTTTGTACGCCACAACTTTGATGAATTCAGGTATTAGATCTAATAGTTTTGGAGTAGATTCTTTAGGGTATTTTATGTACGATATCATGTCATCCACAAACAGGGACAGTTTAACTTCTTCCTTGTCAATCTGTATGCCTTTTATTTCTTTGTGTTGTCTGATTGCTGTTGCTAGGACCTCCAGTACTATATTGAATAGTAGTGGGGAGAGTGGGCATCCTTGTCTTGTTCCCGATCTTAAAGAAAAAACTTTTAACTTCTCACTGTTAAGTACAATTTTGGCTGCATGTTCATCATATATGGTCTTTGTTATGTTGAGGTACGTGCCCTCTCTACCCATTTTGTTGAGAGTTTTTATCATGAATGGATGTTAAATTTTGTCAAATGTTTTTTCAGCATCTATGGAGATGATCATGATCATGTGGTTTTTGTCATTCTTTTTGTTGATGTGGTGGATGATGTTGATGGATTTTTGAATGTTGTACCATCCTTGCATCACTGGAATAAATCCTACTTGGTCATGATGGATGATCCTTTTGATGTACTTTTTAATTTGGTTGCTAATATTTTGTTGAGTATTTTTGCATCTATGTTCATCAGGGATAATGGTTTGTAATTTTCTTTTTTTTTGTGGTGTCTTTGCCTGGTTTTGGAATTAGAGTGATGCTGGCCTCATAGAATGAGTTTGGAAGTATTCCCTCTTCTTCTAATCCTTGGAAACTTTAAGTAGGAAGGGTATTAGGTCTTCACTAAATGTTTGATAGAATTCAGCAGTGAAGCCATCTGGTCCACAAATTTGTTCTAAGGTCGTTTTTTTTTTTTTTTGCTATTATTAATGTCCAGGTACAAGAGCAACATTATGGTTCTAGACTCCGCCTGTTATCAAGTCCCCACCACTACCCCATTACAATCACTGTTCTTTAGCATACTAAGATGCTATAGAATCACCACCTGTTTTCTCTGTGTTATACTGCCTTCCCCATATCCCCCGCACTGCTATATTATGTATAATAATTTTAATAGCCCTTTTTTCCCCTTATCTTTCCCTTCCCACCCATCTTCCATAGTCCCATTCCCTTTAGTAAATATTAGTCCATTCTTGGGTTCTGTGAGTCTGCTGCTGTTTTGTTCCTTCAGTTCTTTCTTTGCTCTTATACTCCACAGATGAGTGAAATCATTTGATACTTGCCTTTCTCTGCCTGGCATATTTCACTGAGCATAATACCCTCTAGCTCCATCCATGTTGTTGCAAATGTCTGGATTTATTTTCTTCTTATGGCTGAATAATATTCCATTGTGTATATATACTACATCTTGTTTATCCACTCATCTACTGATGGACACTAGGTTGCTTCCATTTCTTGGCTATTGTAAATAGTGCTGCAATAAATATATGGGTTCATATGTTTTTTACAATTGGGCTGCTGCCTTCTTAGGTTAAATTCCTAGGACTGGAATTCCTGAGTCAAATGGTATTTTTATTTTGAGTTTTTTGAGGAACTTCCATAATGCTTTCCACAATGGTTGAACTATTTTACATTCCCACCAGTAGTGTAGGAGGGTTCCCCTTTCTCCACATCCTCGACAACAATTTTGTTGTTTGTCTTATGGATGGTGCACATCCTAACTGGTGTGAGGTGATATCTCATTGTGGTTTTAATTTGCATTTCTCTGATGATTAGTGATGTGGAGTATCTTTTCATGTGTCTTTTGGCCATCTGAATTTCTTCTTTGGAGAAGTGTCTGTTCAGCTCCTCTGTCCATTTTTTAATTGGCTTATTTGCTTTTTGTTTGTTGATGTGCATGAGCTCTTTATATAATATGGATGTCAACCCCTTAATGGATATGTCATTTATGAATATATTCTCCCATAATATAGGATGTCTTTTTGTTCTGTTGATGGTGTCCTTTGCTCTACAGAAGCTTCTTAGTTTTATATAGTCCCACTTGTTAATTTTTGCTTTTGTGTCCCTTGCATGGGGAGATATGTTCATGAAGAAGTTGCTCATATTTAGGTCCAAGATATTTTTGCCTATGCTTTTTTCTAAGAGTTTTATGGTTTCATGAGTAACATTCATGTCTTTGATCCATTTTGAGTTTACTTTTGTGTATGGAGTTAGACAGTAATACAATTTCATCTTTTACATGTAGCTGTCCAGTTTTGCCAACACCAGCTTTTGAGAAACTGTCATTTCCCCATTGTATATCCATGGCTCCTTTATCATATATTAATTCATCCTATATGCTTGGGTTTATATATGGGCTCTCTAGTTTGTTCCATTGGTCTATGGGTCTGTTCTTGTGCCAGTACCAAATTGTATTGATTGCTGTGGCTTTGTAGTAGAGCTTGAAGTCAGGGAGTGTAATTCCTCCCACTTTATTCTTCCTTCTCAGGATTGCTTTGGCTATTCGAGGTTTTTTGTGGTTCCATATGAATTTTAGAATAATCTTCTCTAGTTTGATGAAGAATGCTGTAGGTATTTTGATTGGGATTGCATTGAATCTGTAGATTGCTTTAGGCAGATGGCCATTTTAACAATATTAATTCTTCCTATCCATGAGCATGGGATGTGTTTCTATTTATTGGTATCTTCTTTAATTTCTCTCATGAGTGTCTTGTAGTTTTCAGAGCATAAGTCATTCACTTCCTTGGTTAGGTTTATTCCTATGCATTTTATTATTTTGGATGGAATTGTTTTCCTGATTTCTCTTTCTGCTACTTCACCATTAGTGTATAGAAATGCAACAGATTTCTGTGTATAAATTTTGTATCCTTAAACTTTACTGAATTCAGATATTAGATCCAGTAGTTTTAGAGTGGGTTCTTTAGGGGGTTTTTTATACAATATCATGTCATCTGCAAATGGACAGTTTCACTTCTTCGTTACCAATATGGATGCCTTTTATTTCTTTGTGTTGTCAGACTGCTATGGCTAAGACCTCTAGAACTATGTTGAATAAAAGTGGGGAGAGTGGGCACACTTGTCTTCTTCCCAATCTTCAAGGAAAAGCTTTCAGCTTCTCCCTGTTAAGTATAATGTTGACTGTGGGTTTGTCATATATTGCCTTTATTATGTTAAGGTATTTGCCTTCTATACCCATTTTGTTGAGTTTTTATCATGAATGGATGTTGAATTGTGTTGAATGCTTTTTCAGCATCTATGGAGATGATCATGTAGCTTTTTTTCATCTTTTGTTGATGTGGTGGATGATGTTGATGGATTTTTTAATGTTGTATCATCCTTGCATCCCTGGGATGAATCCCACTTGATCATGATGGATGATCTTTTTGATGTATTTTTTAATTCGTTGTGCTAATATTTTGTTTAGTATTTTTGCATGTATGTTCATCAGGGGTATTAGTCTGTAATTTTCTTTTTTTGTGGTGTCTTTGCCTGGTTTTGGTGTTAGAGTGATGTTGGCCTCATAGAATGAGTTTGGATGTATTCCCTCCTCTTCTACATTTTCGAAAACTTTATGTAGGATAGGTATTGTGTCTTCACTAAATGTTTGATAAAATTCAGCAGTGAAACCATCTTGTTCAGGGATTCTGTTCTTAGGCAGTTTTTTGATTACTAATTCAGTTTCTTTGCTGATAATTGGTCTATTCAGATTTTCTGTATCTTCCTGGTTCAGCCTTGGAAGGTTGTGTTTTTCTAGAAAGTTGTCAATTTCTTCCAGGTTATCCAGTTTGTTGGCATATAATTTTTCAGAGTGTCCTCTCATAATTCTTTGTATTTCTGTGGTGTCCATAGTGATTTTTCCTTTCTCATTTTTGATTCTGTTTATGTGTGTAGACTCTCTTTTTTTCTTGATAAGTCTGGCTAGGGATTTATCTATTTTGTTCATTTTCTCAAAGAACCAGCTTCTTTCATTGATTCTATTGTTTTATTCTTCTCAATTTTATTTATTTATGATTTAATCTTTATTATGTCCCTCCTTCTACTGACTTTGGGCCTCATTTGTTCTTCCTTTTCTAGTTTCATTAATTGTGAGTTTAGACTGTTCAGTTGGAATTGTTCCTCTTTCCTGAAGTATGCTGTATTGCAATATATTTCCCTATTAGTACGGCCTTTGCTGTGTCCCACAGATTTTGCGGTGTTGAATTATTGTTGTCATTTGTCTCCAAGTATTGCTTGATCTCTGTTTTTATTTGGTCATTGATCCACTGATTATTTAGTAGCATGTTGTGAAGCCTCCATGTGTTTGTGTGCTTTTTCATTTTCTTGGCATAAATTATTTCTAGTTTCATACCTTTGTGATCTGAAAAGCTGGTTGGTACAATTTCAATATTTTTTAATTTCCTGAGGCTCTTTTGGTGGCCTATTATATGACCTATTCTTGAAAAGATTCCATGTGCACTTGAGAAGAATGTGTATCCTGTTGCTTTTGGATGGAGTGTTCTGTAGATGTCCGTTAGGTCCATCTGTTCTAATATGTTGTTCAGTGCCTCTGTCTCTTTATTTATTTTCTGTCTGGTTGATGTGTCCTTTGGAGTGAGTGGTGTGTTGAAGTCTTCCAAAATAAATGCATTGCATTCTATTTTCCCCTTTAATTGTGTTAGTATTTGTTTCACATATGTAGGTGATCCTGTGTTGGGTGCATAGATATTTATAATAGTTATATCCTCTTGTTGGACTGGACCTTTTATCATTATGTATGTCCTTCTTTGTCTCTTGTGACTTTCTGTTTTGAAGTCTAGTTTGTCTGATATAAATACTGCAACTCCTCCTTTTTTCTATTAGTTGCATGAAATATCTTTTTCCATCCCTTTACTTTTAGTCTGTGTATGTCTTTGGTTTGAAGTGAATCTCTTGTAGGCAGCATATAGATGGGTCTTGTTTTTTTTATCCATTCAGTGATTCTCTGTCTTGATTGTTGCCTTCAGACCATTTACATTTAGGGTGATTATCAATGGGTATGTACTTATTGTCACTGCAGGCTTTAGATTCATGGTTACCAAAGGTTCAAGGTTAACTTCCTCACTATCTAAGAGTCCAACTTAACTCACTTAAAATGCTATTGCAAACACAATCTAAAGGTTCTCTTTTTTTCTCCTCCTTTTTCTTCCTTTTCCATTCTTTATATATTAGGTATCATATTCTCTACACTTTGTCTACCCCTTGATTGACTTTGAGGATAGTTAATATAATTTTGCATTTGCTTAGTAATTAGCTGTTCTACTTTCTTTACTGTGGTTTTAATGCCACTGGTGACAGCTGTTCAACCTTCGGAACACTTCCATTTATAGCAGTCCCTCCAAAATACACTGTAGAGATGGTTTGTGGGAGGTAAAATCTTTCAGCTTTTGCTTATCTGAAAATTGTTTAATCCCTCCTTCAAATTTACATAATAATCTTTCCAGATAAAATAATCTTGTTTCCAGGCCCTTATGCTTCATTGCATTATATCCATCAAACCACTCCCTTCTGGCTTGTAATGTTTCTGCTGAAAAGTCTCATGGTACTTCATGGTCTTTCCTTTGTATGTGATCTTATTTCTCTCTCTGACTGCTTTTAATAGTCTCTCCTTATCCTTCATCTTTGTCATTTTAATTACTATATGTCTTGGTGGGGTCCTCCTGGGGGCCCTTGTGTTGGGAGATCTGTGCATCTCCAGGGATTGAGAGACTATCTGTATCCCCAGATTCGGGAAGTTTTCAGCAATTGCCTCCTAAAACACACTTTCTGTCTTTTTCTCTCTTCTTCTTCTGTTACCACTATAATGGGAATATTGTTCCGTTTGGATTGGTCACACATTTCTCTCAATATTCTTTCATTCTTAGAGACCCTTTTTTCTCTCTGTGCCTCAGCTTCTTTGTATTCCTCTTCTCTAGTTTCTATTTCATTTGTCATCTCCTCCACTATATCTAATATGCTTTTAATAACGTCCACTGGGCTCTTCAATAATTGGATCTCCAACCGAAATTCATTCCTGAGTTCTTGAATATCTTTCTGTACCTCCATGAGCATGTTAATGATTTTTATTTTGAACTCCCTTCCAGGAAGATTCATGAGGTTAATGTCATTTAAATCTTTCTCAGGAGTGATATTAATAATTTTACTCTGAACAAGTTCCTTTGGCACTTCATATTTGTATATGGCACACTGTAGTGCCCAGAAGCTCTATTCGCTGGAGCTGCTCATCCCTTGAAGCAATGTCAGGGGTCACAGGGGAGTGGTATTCATGCCTGGGGGGGAGGAAAGAGCTGTTTCCTGCTTCCCAGCTACTGTGCTTGACTCTACTGCCTAAACCAGTGGGCTGAGCACACAGGTATAAGCCTTTATGCTTTACGTTTGTAGTTGCTATAGACAGATCTTCCGTTTGGCTGGCCTAATGCCAACGTAGGGTTTGCTGGTTTGCGAGCCAGGTGGAGTTGACCAGGAGAAAGGCACAGTAGGCTGCATATTCCAGAGGGGGGTCCTTTAGAGCTGTGTAGCCAGCTAGGGAGCTGGAGCACCTGAAGATCATGAAAGCTCCCAACTTTCTGGGCCGAGTGCGCCCGGACAATTTTGTCTACCTGTCCTTTCTCTTTAGCAATAAGCTCTGTGCAATCCTTGCCCCTTTAGTTGTCTTCTTGCTAAGGGCTTCCTTGTTAGGAAGTCTCTCAGACTGCCTGCCTTTCTTTTGTCCCATAGAGCCAGATATGGACCCTTGCTTTCCACAAGGAGCTAGAATCCCAGTCTCTCCAGGAATTCTGCCTCTCTTTGTCTTCTAACGCCCTAATTACAAGAGTACCATGCAAGCACCATGAAATGTAGGTTTGTGCTCCCACAGCAGATCTCCAGAGTTAGGTATTCAGCAGTCCCAGGCCTCCACTCCCTCCCTGCTCCATTTTTCTTCCTCTTGCCAGTGAGCTGGGGTGGGGAAAGGGCTTGGGTCACACCAGGCCATGGCTTTGGTACGTTACCCTGTTCTGTGAGATCTGCTTTTCTCTCCAGGTGTATACAGTTTGGCACAGTCCTCTTTCCTGTTGCTATTTCAGGAGTAGTTGTATTAATTATATTTTCATATTATATGTGGTTTTAGGAGGAAGCCTCTGTTTCACTTCTCCTGCTGCCATCTTTAATCTTCCAGAAGAGCTGCTCACTTTCTGAGAACCATGCACAGAAACTAATTTAGGTAGTTCATGAAAATCATCAATGCTAAAAGCAATCATTATGGTAATATAATAGAAAGGAATTTTTATGAAGATCAAAAAATCTCTTGATTTGAATGAATTCCTACCTGCCCTTGGATTTAAAACATTGTTAAAATAAATTTAGTTTAATATAAAGGAAGAATAAAGTATAATTCAATTTATATTTAAGCAGGAAGGTGTGTTTAAATTTTGTTTCCAATAGCAGTTCCATAAAAAGGTAGTTAATGAGCTAAAAATGAATCTAAAAATTTGAGTCAGTATTCAAGATTTGTATTTTAATAGCCTGTGACTAAGAGAAAACATCAGTTTTCTCAAATTGTTCTTACTTTAAAGAGATTTAAATAGCAGCAAAGGAAACATCAGTCACCTGATTCTTAGAAATACTTATTTGTTTAGCCTTAAATATGCCATGCTGTTTTGAGAAACCAGGAGTAAACAAATTCCATGTGAAAACTGTTAAGATATTTCTCTTCTAATGTTAGTGTTCTTGTCTTCAGATATCTCTGATCCCTGCCACAGCCCCAGTTCTCTCTGACTTTGATTTATGCAGAGACTGACCAGGGTCTAACCCTATCAGCCTTTATTCAGAGTCAGCCTTTAGGACTATGGGACAATGATCTTGTGTATTCTGTAGAGGAAAAATTTAACTGGAGGAATGTTTTCTCTGACAAGAGATAAAGTCCTACTCTTTTCACTTTACATCAGGACAAAGGTGTGGTTAAAATAATTTGATGATTGGAACACAATATGAATTAAGGAAACAACTTAAGTAGAAGATTGTGTGTAAGAAAACATGAGAAGACCAAGGAAGGGAAATGGAATGTTAGGTTGCCTGGAAGCAATCAATTCTTATTTTTGTAAAGCTTAGACTCTAGGAGAGTAATTAGCATCAAGGCCAGATCAATTTTCCTAGACACAGTATTTTATTAGATTGCTGTATGACAGCATACTAATTAAAACGGATTGGTCTAATTAGAATCCCATTAATAACAAGAAAAGCAATGACAGATATATCACTACATCCCAGCGCCTTGACTTGTCAAATGCTCCGATATTCCAGCAGTTGTGGGAGTAGCTGCTTTTCTTTGTAATTTTTTCTTCTAAGAGAGGAAGAGAACAAACATGTGGAGGGGTGGTGGTGAGGAACAGGGATCTCCAAAGTGCTCTGGTAGTGAGGACCTTCAAAGGACAATTAATAAGACCAAAACTAGAGGAATTTCAATAAATTATGCTTTCAAAAATTCAGTCAAAAGAGAGAACATAAATTCTTTAAAGACAATAATAAATTCTCAGTATAATGCTGAAATAAGCTACCTGATTTAGTTTCTTACCTAAATAACATGGCGAAAAGCAGAGATGAAATTAGAGTAATATGGGTTATTTTCTCATAATTATAACAATCACAATTTTGTATAGAGTATGATATCCGATTCTAATCTTAAAAAAAATTATATTTTTGTTATTTCTTAACATTGAGACACACCCCTCCAAAAATAAAATCCAGTGACACATATATTAGTATACAGTCTGACAGGCTAAGGCATATCAACAGAATATATTTACTTTATTAAATAAATACTATTGAGTATCTTCCATGTGACAGATACCATTTCAGGTGACACAGATACAGTCTTTGTTAAATTTATTTTCACAGAAGGAGCAACAGTGAAAGTAAAGCAGTGACCAATCAGAAAAGCTATCTATATACATCTAAGTCCTTGTGCTTAACCAGACTATTTCAGCAGCCCTTGAGGAACACTTGGACATCCTCCAGCTTCTGTACCCCTTCCACTCCTATCTTTCAGTTCTATCATACGGACTCTCATGATTTGAGCATAGTTAGAAATGAGCGTTTCCCCAGAATACAGGCATTTCCACCTTACTGAGTGGGAGGTAGCCTCCCACAACCCTCTAGGACTCACTGCACTAATTCCTAATCAGTTCTGACTGTGTCTACTGGATACCTAGAATTACTAGGTATTAGCATTTTAGGGACATCCTGATTTCTGCAATGGCCACATGATAGATTTGGCCTACATGATATCCTCTGTCTCTTCCCTCTTTGTTTCTTTACTGAAAATAATTCCTTTGTATTGAGCACTCTAACTGGGTCCTAATCACTGAGCACTCTAACTGGGTCCTAATCACTCCCAGTGTATGCTAGATCATTCAATGAATTTCAAAAGCTCAGCCCAGAACTTTTCCATATTTTTTCTGTCTATGAGTACATTTTGTCTTCAGGATAGGTGGAGTTGGAATACTAAGTTTACTCCTGAATCATCATACATCATCCATTCCCAGAATATTTCCTTCCTACAGGCTTTGTCTCTTTTCTTTGGCAGATGACAAAGATAATATGGGATTTCTTTTTCTTTTTTTGTATCATTAATATACAATACATGAGCAACATTGTGGTTACTAGATTCCCCCCATTATCAAGTCCCCATCACATACCCCATTACAATCACTGTCTATCAGTGTAGTAAGATGCTATAGAGTCACTACCTGTCTTTTCTGTGCTATACTCCCTTCCCCCCGTGCCCCCCCCCATATTATGTCTCCTAATCATAATGCCCCTTTTTCCCCTTATCCTTCCCTTCCCACCCATCTTCCTCAGTCCCTTTCCCTTTAGTAACTGTTAGTCCATTCTTGGGTTCCGTGAGTCTGCTGCTGGGATTTCTAATCATTGTCAATCTCCTCTTTGTATGCATGTGTGTTTAATAGAATATTCTAGCTATGTAAAAAATAAACTCCAAATATCAATATCAATAGCTTAACACACAAAGGTTTATTTGCTTTTAATGTTACACTCCAGTCTGGGTTGGCTAGTGGGAAGTAAGGAGAGAGAAGGGGACTCTTGCTCAAGTGGTTATGAAAAATCCCTTGTTCGTACCTTCTACTATGGTCACCCTTGTGGCTCCACCATCTTCAACTCCAACCCTGGACCTCCCCAAAATCACGGTAACCTAACTTATTCATGATCACATCTTTCTTTTCCTTCTTTCTTTCACCATAGAATACCCTCCTCAAGGGAGATGACCACAAATTCCCTTTACATCCAGCTGAAAGAGTAGAAATTAAAGATGTGTTTCTCAGTATCTGACAGATTTTTATGTGTTGGGCCTGGAAGCAACATACCTTATGTTTATTCACAATCTATTGACCAGAACTCCACCTTTTATCTTATCTTTGACCCAAAGTTGGTTCTTAATGACCCTTTAGTAGTGAAAAGAGTTCTCTACCCTATTGCCTATTGTATGATATTTACAAGCAGTTGGCTTTCAGTCCATTGAAGCCCTAAGTTGGTGAACTATTCCCTTTTATTTTTGCTTTTGAACCATTCAAATGCTCATCTGTTGTTGAAATACTGTGTTAAATACAGTCAATATTAATATTCACTAACACTTTTTTCCCCAGCCAATCCTTTAGAGATGCTGGCTCTACAGATGTATAGATTGTCTTCAAAGTTAATATAGGTAACATTTTTACCAAGGGTTCTGATATTTCATTAACATAAATTACCATATTTCCACTCTCCATTATCTGTTCATTGTCCTCTTTCAAATAATTATGCCAATATCATATAATTTGAGGTTTTTTACAGTAGCACCTCACTTCAAAATTCCAGTTTTAGTGTTGTTTATATGCTGTTAATAACAACCAACCCCAAAATCACGGTAACCTAACTTATTCATGATCACATCTTTCTTTTCCTTCTTTCTTTCACCATAGAATACCCTCCTCAAGGGAGATGACCACAAATTCCCTTTACATCCAGCTGAAAGAGTAGAAATTAAAGATGTGTTTCTCAGTGATATCTGTTGGGTCCAGATGTGGCTCCTTTTGGTACAGCAACTTCCAAAAAAGAATCAGGTGAAGGAAGAATTCTATGCTCCACAGGGTCACTTAGAAATCCTGATATTTTCATCTTATACACTATAATTTTCAATGTTGCCTTCATAATTATCACACAATAGGACAAGAGAGTGGAAGTTTACACATAGAATTTTTATGGACTAGGTCTTGCAGTGATCTTGTCTCACTTTTGTATACTTTCCATTGGTCAGAGCTCAGTTCGCTGTTCCTAACCTAAATATAAGGCATCTGAGAAACCTTGAGGGGCATTCAAGAAAATAAGAAGCACAGACATTGATGAGCATTCTTTGTCCTATTATCTTTACCTAAATTTTAAAAAATCTTGATAATTCTTTATCAAGCAGCATGAAAATACTAAGGGTATTATTACCAGAGTGTTTCTCATGCAAAACAATGAGCTCATTCTTTTTGCTGTATTAGATAGTTTCAAGATAATCAATACTGAAAGCACTCAGATTGGAAAAGGTCACTCCAGAAGGTTGAATGGGTTTGTTTCCTAAATGAACTCTGTTAGCTATCATAAGGAGGAGTGTAGCTTTATCAGAAATATACTGAAGCCAGAAAGTGAGCTTAAGTAAAACCTGGTAACCTGAAGCAGGGCTTGTGTTGTTATAGAAATCTTGGCCAAAGTTTAAACAAGAACAGACATGTGTGATAAAGCAGAATGATCCAGGATTTGGTCCAAGCTAGATCATTGTCTATGGTCTAAGAGCAAAGTCCTTGAAATCCCAATGAAATTAAAACTGTGCTCAGGTCTTAATGAGTTATTCATAAAGTGTATTGAGGTAACAAGGGACTACAGTTGGTCTAATATCTTAAAGTGTTCAAATGTTTATTTTTCATTCCCATACTGATTCCTCCTACCTATTAGCAGATACATATTCATATATCCAATGGCATCTTACTTACCCTTTACAGCCACATTGTGTCTTTTAGGATAACAGGGTCAACTGTATGTTGGTTGAAGTCTCTGTAATCATTCTGATTATCTAGTATTTCATCCTTCCCTGGGTCAAGGCTGGGGAAGGTCTTATTCATGATCTTACAGTTACCAATGTGGCCTCTAATAGTGATTTAAATGCTAATATTTCATTTCTGAATTTCCAAAAAGCAGCATGTCATTGTAATGTCATACTTTTGCCATGATAACAAGCTGTACCACTTGTCACATAATTTTTCAATGAATTCCTTGAGTTCCTTTTCTGTAAAATTCTGGTCCATTTCCTCAGGTATTTTGTAAAACAACACTTATATCCAGGAGTTTATATCAGTTTCTTCATTCCAGGAAATCTTTATATTTAGTGGAGATAAGAGGGCCTTCTAAAGGTAGATATATTTTATTCAAACCAATAAATCTCCTCTGTATTTTGTGTACCCTGTCATCTCAGTGTCAGACAGCTAAATTCAGATTCTGAATCTGGTAATCTGGCTGATAGATGCCAAATAAAACTGAGAGTTAAACACAGAAGTTTCATGTGACATTCAGACATTATAAGTAGGAATTTCAAGGACCTTGTAGAATAATACCTGCAAAGGGTTACTTGTGCACATGAGGTTGAACTTCAATAGAATTCTTACAAAACTCATGTAAACATGATATATATTTAGTATTTGTAAGGATAAAAATACTCCAATTGCCTTTTGCACTTTATTTCTCCTCTATCCATGAATGTTCAGTGTCACAGTAAATGTTTAGAAAGTTTGAAGTTTCATTTTTATGCCTAACAATTATGAGTTCACTTGATGATAATTCCTGGTGTACCATGAAGAAACCTAGCACACTAAATCATATTACTGACAAATATTTTTGCACATAAAATTTACCTATAGGCTATAAAGGCAAATGAAACAATACATTTTTAAAAATCTATCTGTAACTTTCTTAATCTACATAACATATTCAACATTGTGTTTTTTTAATATATATATCAAGGGTGATGTTTTATATCCTCTAATAACCTTTCAATTATTTAAATGCACCTGCAACTTATCACTTTATTATCTCTTTAAATGCCTATTTTAGTGCCTGTAATATAGTAAATGATCAATTAAATAAATTCTAATTGAAGAGAAAAGTAAAGAAAGAAAGAAAGAGGAAAAAAGGAAGGAGGATTTGGGAAGAACTGAAAAAGGAAATAAAGAAAAGTTTATAAAAAGAGAAAGACATTAATTTTTTTATTATTATCTACTTTATTTCCATCACATAATTAGTCATTTCTGACTTCTACAAATATGTTGTTATTCTAAACATCTGGGTCTAACTTGAAAGGAAGAAAATTGTGTGGTACTGCAATATTTTGTCAATGCTAAATTTTTGACAAAAGAAAATCTTAAATAAAGCAATTGAACAATGGGCTTCATAAATTTCCCAAATCCAGCTTTATGCCGAGGGATTCTTGAAAGCAACAAATGTAATTGTAAATGGTTTTCACTGCCATATTTTCAACAGAACAAAGGTGAGGGCATACATGTAATGTTTGAAGGAAATCAGTTGTTTGAAATTGTGGTTTGCTAGCTAAAACATACCTTTGTTTAATAAACATCACAAACTTGTATTTCTAAACTAAACTGTGGATCTTCTCCAAAAATTCTGACTTTACTCAAAATATTTCAAATCACAACTTACGGCAGTTTTGTCCTCCCCCAAATTTTAAGCCAGTTTTGAATGTTTGCTCATCTTATGACCCATATTCAATGCCTAAGGAAATCTGGTTAAGAATCTTTCCAGAATCAGACCAGTTGTTGCAAATTTCCACTGCAACTATTGCCAAGCTATCATCATTTTTTTCCTGTATTATTGCAAAAGCTTTTCTTAAAAATTTAAGGTGTAATGGCATATAACATTATATTAGTTTCATGTGTACAACATAATGATTAGATATTTGTACACATTGTGAAATGATAACAGGCAATGTCTAGTTAACATCCATCACCACACATAGTTACAAATTTTATTTTTCTTGGGATGAGAACTTTTAAGACCCACTCTCTTGGCAAATTTTCAAATATGCAATACTGTATTATTAACTTTCGTCACAGTGCTATACATTACATCTCCATGACTTATTTATTTTATAGTTGAAAGTTGGTGCCTCTTGACTTCTTCACCCATTTTGTCCACCCCCATCCCCTGCCTCTGGCAGCCACCAATCTATTTGTTGTATCTATGATCTTGGTGGTGTTTTAATATTTTTTTTTTAGGTTCCACATATAAGTAAGATCATGCATTACACAATCTTTTTAACTGGTCTCTTTGTTTTCACTTCTTCTTATCTATTCTCAAGCTACCTCATATTTTAAAAACAATCCAAATCACATCACATTTTCTTTTAAATTATCTAGTGATACTCCATCTTACTCAGAGAAAAAATCATAGTTCTCTCAAAGGCCTTTAAGGCCTTACTGAACCTGCAGCACAGCTGCCCATGGACATGCCCTTACCTCTCTAATCTCCTTTCTTACTGTCAGCCCCAGCCATGCTCATTCTGTCCTAGTCTCATATTACCCCTGAGACTCCATATTACCCCAGAAAAATTCTAAACATTCTCCTACTACAGAGATATTTAAGGAACCTAAGTAACTCAAAAGTGATTCAACAGTGTCTACTATTTGATGCATGTATGAATGAATAAATAAATGAATGAATTTGATCTTAGACATATTTCACATTGTTTTTGAATCACTTTAATATGAATATCTTAAAATTTTAAGTATGACACAACTATATTACAGATTTTGTCTATGCTGGGAGGTTTTATTTAAGGTATCTTAGTTATTAATAATGGTACTGATTATGTTTCAATCAATATATTCAAACTGGAGATGGGAATTATTTTTTAATTAAAAAATACTGAATTCATTCATATAACAGCTTCTGTCAGTCCTTTACATACAGGATTTTCCTACTTTTGATCAAAACTCCTGTAGTCTTTAGACTAAACCTCAACCAACATTGTTTAATTACTACTGTTGAACACTTGTTCAAGTATCAACATGAGTGATTTTCATCTATTTTACAAAGGTTTTATAAGTTTATTCTTATATAATATGATTTCTCATTACTTGAAAAAAAAACTTGTTCTATAATTTAGCCACAGAAATTCTTTTCCAGTATTCTTACTTTTATTATTCCATTCTTATGCCCCAAATTACCTACTTCCTTTCCTCCCTTGCCTACTTATCTTAGTGCAAATCAAACTTGAAATTCCAAATACTTTTTCATCCACAAAGCTATCATAAACTCCTCCTCCATCCTTCTGAAGTCTACCTCTAATAACCTTATCGTAAAGTTCCTACTTTCAGAGGTACTTAGTATATTCTGCTATGTAGATAATTTTTATTTTATAAATAGAGTTTTCTTTCTTAAGATCAAGCACCTCATTTCCAAATGTCCAACAGATATTAATCTTCAGAATTTGGGAACAAAGATTGGAATTCCCAGGAATTCTTAAGAATTCCCAAAATCTTGAATTTTTCTGCATTTCCTAGTATTTATAAAGGGAAGACTAGTACATAGTATTTTAGTACATTTGTAATAGTATTGTTGTTTACTATTTTAGTAGTATTTTAATTGTATTTACTAAGAATTAAAACCTAAGCAAAAATTTAAATACTGAAAAACATGAGTGTAAGTTACTGGGAAGTCTTTGAATAACTTAACATTCTGGTGTCCTAGTAACAGCAAGATACAGAATCATGTGTCAAACCTGCTAATGTAAGTATTTATTTAGCATCCTAAACTTACTTCCTGGAACACTATTTATAAGATCTGTACAAAGTACAATATCTATCTACCTATCATCAACATCTACCTATTTTGCAAGAATGACATTACTAGCAGAAGTTAAGGTTACAAACACACTTTAAGATGTTAACAGCTACAAGCAAGACTACCTGCTTAATGGTGACCAATTCTTTGCTACATGCGACTGTTTCAGTTCTCAGAAATACTGACCTTAATCTTCAATGTGTATCAGTGTTTCCTGCTCTTGCTGTTGACATGCTATTAACACATTCCTTCAAATCAATAATTTTATGTTAATAGTTATGCTTTAATTCTCACAGGAGAATTATAAATATTTTTGTTTTTTCTCAATTTCTCAACTTTTATCCAGATTTGGGATTTAGAATATCATAAATTCCCAAATACAGCCAGGAAGATGCTCCTGCATGAATATTCGAGTTGCATTACTATATCTAGTCACCTATAAGTATTATTTAAATATCTAAGATATCATTTAATGTGGAAGATGTTGGAGATAAAACAGTGAACAAGATAGACCTTGCGTAATCCCTGATGGAATTTATATTCTAGCTGGAAAGGTTTGCAGTAAGAAAGTGCAATGAGGTATACAGAAGTACAACTGGGGAGGTGCTGGATGTTGTAAGAACACATATTAGGAGTTGATATCTCTTCATAGTAAAAGATAAACAACTAATATTTGCATAGGCTGAGGATAATATTAGGCATTTATATGTTTAAGTATAGGACATTTGAATTAGAGGCAAGTGCAGTGGAGGATCACTTCCTGTATTATGAGCTATTGAATATTTCTCAGCATGTCTTTCACTGTTATCTGAGAGCCAAATAAAATTGATTGTTTGTGCTTCATTATTTTACTTCAAGATGATGCCACTCACAAATTATTTATTTACAGCCCATTATCAGATAGCTCTCCAGTAAAGGAGTTGAATGGATTGCCTATAAATAGAGAAGGGTAATGATGCTCAGGGCAATCAGAATCAATAGTTAAGTCTCTTTTTAAAAAGATCTGAAAGGTACCCTGATCTAGAAGCTTTAAGAGTAAAAGCAATATTCAAATTTATCAATGTGAATTACTTAGAGTTTACTGAATTATATATTTAACTTTCACCAAAGTATAATATATACCCAGAAATGTACAAAATTATATGTTCAACCCAAGAAGGGCATTGCAGAAGGAAAACACTCCCATGAAAATAGCACTCACATTAAGAAATACAACACCATTAGTAACTAAAATGGCTTTGTATTACCTTCCAGGCACTGTCCCTCTCTCAAATGTAACCAGTATCGTTCTATTAGCATGGATTGATTTTGCCTATTTTAATGTTTATAAAAAAGTGGAATCCCTCAGGTACACCCTTTGTGTCTTGTTTCTTTGGTTCAAAAACACTTTTTGTCTTATTTATCTATGTTACTGCGATAGCTAACAGTTCATCCGTTCTCATTGCTATTTAGTGTTCACTTTATTAACTACAACATCATTTATTTATGCTTGGTACTTTTGATGAACACCTGGGTTCTGTCCAGTTCTTATCATTATAAATAGTGTTCTTATGGGCATTCTAACACATGTATTTTGTGAATAAATTCACACGTTTCTGTTTGGCTTGTAACCTTAAGAGAGTAACTGTTAGCAATAGATTATGATGGTGACAGTAGATTCTCTCCGACAGCAATAAACCTTCCTGAGGGCCTTTATCTCAGACTGAATTCCCTATCCCATTTTCAAAACATCCTGAAGCTTTTGAGGATACACAGCTTGCATATGACACAAGGCCAAATAGGAGCTTTTCCAAATCCTGGTAAAGGTCTGGATTTGAACCAGAACCAGAATCACCTCCAGGTGGCACGGCATAAAGGCAACATTTAATAAACCTTCTCCCTAAGTTATTTGACATTTTGTCAGACACCAGAGTCCGGAAAGCAACATGGAGAATATAAGAAGCAAAATCAAAGACACTTTGTGTTCAACTTTAGGAAAAGAAAATCAAGTTGCTAAATCACTTGAGCCCTCAGGCCAAGCTCAGGATAGAAACTTGAAAAGGTTAGTGCATTTTCTTCACAATTGTTAAAAGCACATTGATTGATGATCAATCTGTCACAATCAAAGTAATTACCTCATAAACAGACAACTGCCATTGGGGAAGAGCTTCCTAACATCTCCTAAAAAGAAGTCAAAGAAAGACTAAGGAATTCAGGTTCTGAAGATATTACAGAATTCTTTGGCAAAACAGACACACAGACAAAGAAATGGCTTGAAATACTGAAGACAAATACTTGAACATTTTTAGGTTTTAAATGATAACCAAGGAGTAGTAGCTTTTGTTCAGTTTCATCAGTATTTTCAAGATCTATAGCAGTAAAACACAAAGAGAATAAACAGCTGTTAAAAAAAATCATCTGGCAGAAAAATGAGAAATTTTATATGCGATATTTTTCCTTTCAGTTTACCACTAGCTAAAACCCCTCTCTATGTTGGGGGACTTTATAAGGCAGAACTCACATCAATGATAGAAACTGAAAATTCCAAATATTCACTTTCCTAGTTTCCTTTGCAGTTTGAGTTTCAGCCTGTATTCTAGATCTTTCCAATAAAATCCAAATGCTTGCCCCATACTGTGGATTAGGAACAATGAGTGGTGCTTCCTACAGGCCAGGGTGGTGAAAATAGTTTCCAAGGAGATGCTGGCAGCTCTGCTGTTGCAGCATCCAGGGACCAGTACAGATGGTGGAAGCGTTTCAAGCCAGGGTGTGCTTTACAGGCTGAGCACAGTGTCCTCCCTCAACTAGATCTGCGGCTGAATCTCGGTTACAATCAGGCTGCTTAGTCTCTCAGAACCTTAGCAGTTCTTTGAGCTACCTACTATCCTTTTGATAAATTCATTTTCTGGTAAGTACAGCCAAAGTCATTGCTGTGGCTTGCAGCTTGGAACCACAGGTCAAGGGGTGAGGGTGAGCAATTATCAAATGCTGACTAGTCTTATAAAATGTATTAATTATTTGGGAAATAAACCTTAATTTCATAATTTAAAACTTTATTTTTTAAAAGAGTGTAACAGGTAACAAACATATTTCTACCTGCTCTATCCCTTCATCAAATACTCGGTAAAAATTGATAATATGGCTATTGATGAAAGTTCTCTCAAAAGGACTGATGATAAAAAGTCACTGTTTTAGATAAAATGAATCTTCATTATTACCTGTCTTTAATGTCCTTATTTTCTTCATTAACTTAAAAAGGAACAGGTAGATATTTCCAAAATGAGACTCAAATATTATAATAATGTTTTCATTAAATAACAATCATCATTTTTTCTATTTCCATGTATGCATTTATAATAGTCTACTTGGGTGGATACACTTTTTTTTAATAAATAAATATAAAGATGACACTTGATCACATCCAAGGAAAAATGTTTTAAAAGAGGGTGAACTGGTAATCATCAGCATGATTTCACCACAAAATCAAATGACATTTTGGAAGCTGAGGCCATGCCATTGTTTAAAAAAAAAATGCAGTTGGCTATATTCTGTCCTAGCCAAACATTGTGCTAGACAAGAAATGACTTTATCCACTTCAAATTTTGTCTAAAACAAAAGTTATTTGACCTTAGAATAATATGTTTCAATTAATAAAGTGGACAGAGTGAAGTCCTAATGTTGGGAAGGAAGGGACTCAGCTCAGTGTCACAGGGAAGTCAGATATAGTGAGACAAGAGACCAAAGTCAAGAAAGCAAAGTAAGTTTTAATACACTCTGCAGAGAGTAGCAGAGCGGGCCTGCCTAAGGTAAGACAGGCAGGCGTGGATGCTCATTCTGAGGCTTCTTTTATGGGGTTTTGGCAGGGCAGAGAGGTCCTTGACTGACGGCTGTCAGCTCTCTAGGCTTGTTCTGATTGGTGAAATGGGGACGGGGGCTGTGCTGTGCCTGTGCCTCTCTTATCTGGGGGGACCCTGGACATTTCCTGAGTCACTCTTGGACCCTGTGGCTTCATCTGATTAACCCTGTGAGTCATTTCTGGCTTTCTGGTTCTATTTAATCAACTCCCTGGGTCATCTTGGGGGGCCCTTTCTCCTTTCCATTCTGTTCATTTCTGTCTTTCTGCTTAACATTCCCCCCTCAAGCAGTGGGACCCAAATCATTGGGATGAGGGGCAACGACTGCTCTGGCTGCTTCCTGCTAGTGAGGGATGGTGTGGTTATTTGGATCCCTCTGCTTGCTGTCAGGATGGTGGAGAGTAGGACAGTAAGGGTGCCTATCTAGAGGTCGCAGGAAGACAGCTGATAAATCAGTTGGCAAGGGCTTGAATCCTCATGACAACAGGATTTTGGCCTCAGTGGACTTTAGTCTGGAAGAAACAAATTTACTTAAGAGATTTAGTAAGTATGGTCCAAATAGTAGGGTTAGGAGAAGCATCAGTAGGGCTCCTGTTAAGGGAAGAAACAAGGATGCCCAGTTCCATATCTGGGACCAGTTTCCCCAGGATACTGATAGTTGTTGTCAGATTATGGAAGCACGTTCAGAAAGCTTTTGGACAGTGTCTCTACCTAGGCCAGACTGGTTAGCATAAAAACAACATTCTTCTAGAAAGAGGCATAGGCCTCTCTTTTCAGCAGTCAAGAGGTCGAATCCTCTTCTGTTTTGAAGCATTACTGCTGCTAAGGAGTCTATCTAATTTTGAGCAGTTATAATACTTTGGGAAATTTCTTCTAGGCTGTCAGATCTTTGAACAGGCTTTGGTAATAGGACAGTGAGATAGTTAGTCCAGCTATACCAGAGCTTAGTCCTGTGGTGATTCCTAAGCCTATTAAGAGAAGAATGAACTGTATAGCTTATTTAGCTCTTACATGAGAGGACAGAGGAATTTGTCAGTGATTGGTTATTGGGAACTATGTCAATGTCTGGGGCCTGATGGTCTAGGGTACAGGTCCCAGTCCAATTAGCTGGGAGGCATAAATAGGTATTTAATCCACATAAGGAAAAGACTCCTTGGTTTTTGAGGCAGAAATTAGTTTCAATGGAAAATAAGTGGGTGAGTTTGACCTAATTTTTGAGTTAGAACTCCAAGGGCCACTTGTTTTTCATGGGAGTACAATTGGAATGGCCTGGCTGGGTTTGGGAGTCCTAAGGCAGGGGCCTGTGTTAACGGGTCCTTAAGAAGATCTACATCTTTTTGTTGTGATGGTCCCCAGTCTAAATGTTTAGAGTCATCCTTTACTTTTAGGACTTCATAGAGAGGCTGTGCAATGAGCCCATAGTTTGGGATCTATAACTTTCAATACCCTGTTAGTCCTAGGAAAGCCCTGAGTTGTTTGCAGGTAGTAAGCTGAGGAAGGGAAATAATCGCCTAACCTCATCTAGAGAAAGGCCTCTCTTTCCTGGAGTAAGGATTAATCCCAGGTAAGTGACCTTTTGTTGTACTAACTGAGCTTTGGCCCTTGAAATTTTATATCCCTGCTCAGCTAAGAAATTAAGGGTTTGAATGGTATGATTAATGGAATCCTGTTTTGTGGGGGAACAGATTAAAAGATCATCTACATATTGTATGAGTGTGCCCCCATTGTTCAGGTACAGGTGGGCTAAGTCTTGGGACAAGTCTTGTCCAAATAGATGAGGACTGTCTCTAAACCCCTGGGAAGGACAGTCCAGGTTAGCTGGCCAGAGATGTTTTCTGGAGTGGTCCATTCAAAAGCAAATAGTGACTGTGACTGTTTTTCTAAGGGGATGCAGAAGAAAGCATCTTTGAGATCTAGAGTTGTAAACCACGAGGTGTCAGGTGGAATAGTTCCTAATAGAGTGTATGGGTTAGGGACCACTGGATGGAGGGGCACAACTGCCTCATTGATAATTCTTAGAACTTGGACTAGATGATAAGTCTGGTCTTTCTTTTTGATGGCCAGGATTGGAGTATTGTAAGGTGAATTAGATGGAACTATCAGCCCATGTTTAAGGTATTTGGAAATTAGAGGCTGGAGGCCTTTAAAAGCTTCAGGCTTTATAGGATGTTGTTTTTGGCTAGGAAAGTTAGTTGGATCTTTGAGCTGGATGACTACTGGAATGGCATACTTAGCCCTTCCTAGGATTCCTTTATCCCAAATGTTGGGATTGATAGACTGTTCCCAGTCTTGAAAAGCTGACAAGGGGATTTTGGGAACAACTAGAAGTTGGAGAGGAGTTTGACTAGCTGAGGGGAAAGTCAATCCTGGTGTGTAATTTTTCTAGTATGTCTCATCCCAAGAGGGAAATAGGGCATTCTTTTACAACTAAAAATGGATGTGAAAAATAATGTCTACGGAGGAGACATCCTAAGGGTGGAGTGAAGGGCCGCGTAGTAGGGGTCTCTGTCACTACGAGTACTATACAAGTTGAAGAGGATAGGGGTCCAGAATAGGAATTGAGGACAGAGTAGGAAGCCCTGGTGTCGATTAAAAAGAAAATTGTCTTACCTTCCATAGCCATGGTTACCCTTGGCTCTAGTCCAGTGATGTCGGTGTCATAGGTGGGGGCCAACCGGCTAAGGCCTCTTTATTCCTGTGAAAGGAGCTCAAGGACCATGGGCTGCTCCAATGGCCCAGGGGCCCTGCAGTCCATGGGGCAAATGGCAGCCCAGTGACCCATTTCCCTACATTTGTAGCAGGGAGATTGTGGTGTCATATCTCTATGAGGACAGCTCTTAGCCCAAAGCCTGGTCTTATGACAGATGTTACACTTGTCTCTCTTAGAATTCTGGTCAGGGACTGGCGAGCCTCTGGATGTGGTCAGGAGCTCATCTATACTGCTATTAGGGTTTGCCTGGAAATGTTTTTGTAATTTTTTCCTGATGTCAGATGATGACTGTGAGAGAAATTTCTCTCTCATAATTACTTGTCCTTCATATGTGTATAAATCTAGATCAGTATATTTAGTGAGGGTGTCTCTCAGTCTTTCTAAGAAAGTAACAGGATTTTCCTCTGGTCCCTGACTAATGGCAGCAACTTTTGAATAGTTAATAACTTTTTGCCTGGCATTCTTTAGTCCTGTCTTTATGCAGAAGAGGAAGTGGTTTCTTCCCCACATATTGTCTTTATCATTATAACCCCAATTAGGGTCTGTAGAGGAGACAGCTGTTTCCCCAATGGGAAATTTAGTATCTGATAAGTGGAGACTACTGGCAAGTTTATGGGCTTCTTTAATAACTCTCTCTTGTTCAGGGTCAGAGAGTGTCTATTCCACGATTATCATGACATCTTTCCAGGTGAGGTCATAAGCTAGACTGATGTGCTGGAATTGATCAATATAATTATCGGGATTGGTAATGTAGCTGCCAAGATCAGTTTAAGCTGTTTTAATTCAGTTAGTGAAAAAGGTTTCTGGACTAGCACTGTGTCAAATTCTTAACTTGCCATTTCTACTAATGGGAGAACTTTAGCAGGTGCCTTTGGGAGCATATTTGAGTACCCAGGACTCTGTCCTTGATGGCCCTGTCAGGCTGGCTGTGACACTTTGCCCTTGGATAGTCCTGGGTACTGGGGTAGAGGTAAAGCAGGCAGTTGAGCAGAGAGAAGGCTGGGAGGACTTTTAACTTAACAAGTCTGGCAGAGATCCTCTTGGCTTTTAAGACAGAAGAAATCTTGAACATATGGGATCTCTACCCATTTACCCAGCTTCTTGCAGAAAAGGTCAAGCTGCATGAGGGTGTTAGGGTTAAGAGTTCCGTTAATTGGCCACTTCTCCTAGTCCCCTAGTTGATATTGGGGCCAGGCTGCGTTGCGAAGAAATATTAGTCTTTTCTTTTTAAGTGTCTCTACATCTATTTGGGACCAATGAGAAAGGATACAGCCCGGTAGTGTGGTAGCCGGAATGGATAAGTTACTGAAATGGTTAGAGAAAAATAGACTACTTAGTGACCCTAACTAGCATTTTAATGCCAAACGAACTCAGGGTATTCTGTTTTCACGAGGTTATAGGGGGTTAAATTCTCTACCTAGAACTGTTAACTTGTTCATCTGTTGAACTGAAATAATATAAAGATGCACGTATTTTTCCAGTTCCTTGGATTTGGGGACCTAGTCATGCCATTTCAGATGCCATAGGTATGCTTAAGTTGTCCATGACTCATGTACTGTCCTCACAATGGAAAGTTAATTGTGGTTTAAAACATGATTTGACAAGAGATTTGTGTTTTGTTTCTTCCTCACTCTAAGATGATCAGATTCCTCCTGGGAGATGAAAACATGACAACTCAAGAGATCCTGAGGGAAATCAGCCTCTGCAAAAAATCCTCTTCTATTAATATCCACGTTCTCTCTGCCCTCTATCTAGGACCATTCTTGTGCTCCTGCAATTTTTCACTTGCTGTTTTAATAACAGTTCTGAGGGACAAAAGCACACACCAGTGTTGCCCATGAAAGTACTAGTGACTTACACTGCTTTCTCCGAGGCACGGCACCAAAACATGTTGGGAAGGAAGGGACTCGGCTTGGTGTCACAGGGAAGTCAGATATAGTGAGACGAGAGACCAAAGTCAAGAAAGCAAAGTAAGTTTTAATACACTCTGCAGAGAGTAGCAGAGCGGGCCTGCCTAAGGTAAGACAGGCAGGCGTGGATGCTCATTCTGAGGCTTCTTTTATGGGGTTTTGGCAGGGCAGAGAGGTCCTTGACTGACGGCTGTCAGCTCTCTAGGCTTGTTCTGATTGGTGAAATGGGGATGGGGGCTGTGCTGTGCCTGTGCCTCTCTTATCTGGGGGGACCCTGGACATTTCCTGAGTCACTCTTGGACCCTGTGGCTTCATCTGATTAACTCTTTGAGTCATTTCTGGCTTTCTGGTTCTATTTAATCAACTCCCTGGGTCATCTTGGGGGGCCCTTTCTCCTTTCCATCCTGTTCATTTCGGTCTTTCTGCCTAACACTAAGAGTATGTCAGTGCATTTTTTAAACATTCAAGAGAGGTCAGGGAAAGCCAGTATCAGAAAAGGCTGCCTATTTACAATATCATTACTTTTCAAACAACAGAACTGTAAAACTTCATCAGTTATGTATGACTGCTCTGGTACCAAAGGAGAACTGTGTGCTAATAAGTTTGTGTTTATGAAGTTTAGAATGGTTAATAGAAGGGCATTCTATAAAAATTATTCTCTTGTGAAGTTAAAGAATGCCAGGAACAAAAATCTTCTTCCTGAGGCAAGATAATTCCCCTAAGTAAATAAAAATACCTTCAGCAATGAAGACAAATTATGATGACATTTTATAACACAGAGAAGGAGCTTCCCTTAAAATGTAAGTCTTGCACTAACACTTTAGAAAAGCCACTGAAAAGGTCAACTTGCTATAATCCAGGGGTTTTCAGCTACAGTGCCATGACAAACTGGTGTGCTGCAATCAGTCATAGGGATGTGTTACAGGTAATTTGTTACAAACAATATTTAAGGCACCACAGTTTGGGAATGATTCTCTTTTTATGAATTACAGTCTGGTCAAGGTTATCCCTATAAATAACATCACTCTGCCTTATATCTCAAACACCATCTAGAAAAGGACTATGTCTTTTATGGGATATTTATTCTTTGTAAATGGCATTGGGGAAGGCATGTTGAAAACTACAGAATTTTAGCAACATTTAGTAGATAAAGAATGTTATGGAAATAAATAACAGTTTAAATGTTTTGCTTTTTAGAAGTATTAAAAATGCTTTTCTTTTATGCTTATAGTTAATCTAATAACTCATCAGAATCCACCATGTTACCAACTTGTATATTGTTCTTTATGGCTCATCATAATAAACTAAATTAATTCAATTCTATAATGAATGAATCTATTGTTTTGTTTTATTTTCTATGTTAGCCATTTTGAGTTGGAATTTCACATAAATTTCAACCATTTTCTCTTCCTTTCCCTTATGTGAAACATTATTATACTTTATCAACACTTATTTTAAATGTCATTTTCTGTTGGGCAGCCATTCCGGCCAAAAGCGGGCACGGGTCAGCCACACTAAAAAGCCACTAGGGCAGGCCGCCGCTAGAAGACTCCCGTGACAGGATAAGGTGGTTGCAGATCGGCGACAGAGCATTAGGCTCCCCGCCACCTGCAAGGCGACATCTGCACAACCAGGCACACAGTAAATCACACCAAGTCCAACCCCAGGCCATCTCCCAAATAGGTTTTTTTTGCTGCCTGACACTATCTCCTTTCCAGTTTCCTTTCGGTTGAGCCACCTTCTGGCTTCCACAAAGACATGCCAGCCTTGATTTCCACTGTCTCCAGCTCTTGGGATTATCTCGGATCACGGCAAGCCCCTTTAACCCTTCACTAGGAAGCCACAAGACTAGTCCTCCATATCCCACTTGGAGACGTCTGAGCAGGATGCATTAAAGTCCTGCACAGCCGGCTGTGCAGGACCTCTGGGACAGACCCTGGGGTGCTGGGCTCTCTAACTCATTCCATAGGATTAGTCTTTCAGTCCTCCGTCCTGTTGCCAGAGACATCCAAAACAGGAATAGATTTACAGGTCTTGGAATGCTGAGACCTCCAGGATAGACCCTGGGATGCTAGGCTCTCTAACCTATTGATTTCTTCCTAGATGGGCACTTAGGTTGCTTCCATTTCTTGGCTATTGTAAATAGTGCTGTGATAAACATAGCGGTGCATATGTCTTTTTCAAACTGGGCTGCTGCATTCTTAGGGTAAATTCCTAGGAGTGGAATTCCTGGGTCAAGTGGTATTTCTATTTTGGGTTTTTTGAGGAACCTCCATAATGCTTTCCACAATGGTTGAACTATTTTAAATAAGTGAAATCATAATATATGAATTATATCCCAATTAAGCTGTTTATTTTTTATTTTAAAGATAGGGCAAAAAAGTCAAATGTATAAAAGGAGTTACCTATAGGTCAAGAAGATTCAACATGTGTATAATAGAAATTTCTAAAAAAAACCAAAAATATAACCAAACTGATACCAAAATCCTTTATTGTGGAAAACTTCATGGAAACAAAATGATTAGAAAAAGATTTGAAAATATGTATTGAAAAAGCTTAACACTTATCTGAAATATTTATTTCATATTTATTTATTGATTGATTGTCAAAGTAATAAATATTTATTATTGTCAAAGTAA
Source organism: Smutsia gigantea (assembly GCA_032199065.1). Taxonomy (NCBI): domain Eukaryota; kingdom Metazoa; phylum Chordata; class Mammalia; order Pholidota; family Manidae; genus Smutsia; species Smutsia gigantea. The sequence continues at coordinate 141,387 of JAVSCE010020067.1, read as the reverse complement.
ATGAGTAGAGGAAACATTCATAGAAGTTGAGGATATAAGATATTTTTCTGATGGACCATAAGGGCCAAAGAACATGGAACTCAGGAGTGAAGAAAGGATGTAAAATAGGGACATACAGGAGCTCTTTAGAGATTTAAGGGGATACAGCCATTTCAAAGTGTGATATTTGGACTGGTAGCTTCAGCATCATTTCTGGATCTGAATCACTGGGGGGTGAGCTCAGGAATAAGTGTTAAAGAAAGTCTGAAGTTGATTCCTCTGCATGGTCAAATTTTAAAAACACCAAATTAGAGTTAGAGAAAGAGTGACCTGGAATCTGGGGCTTCGTGTATTGACTGACATTGCCAGAGATACATGACATAATGTGATTAGCTCTACAATCTGTTAGGTGGTGAAACTGTAAGATTTGGGATAAGAGGAATAGGCTACCTTTCTCAGAATATACTGGCTTTATTGGGAGCCCTTGAGATTCCTGTAGATGGAAGACAGGACGTTTGTTCCATGTAGAGGAAGAATGTATCTATAACATGATAAAACTAGACCAAATGGAAAATATACACATTTTATGTGTATGCAGGATGGTTAAAGGATAACCTACTCTTTACAGCTAATTTAAGCCTGTAAATATCCCAATTTTACTATTTTCAGAGTGAAAAGTACGTTAGCTTTCTCTGAAAAATAATTACAACATGTTAAATATTCCCCTTCTGAACAACTGAAGAACTTCATTTTTTAACATGACTATGGAAAATTCATTCAGGACAATGAAATCAACTAACTGGTTTAATTTTATGAGTGAAACAGCTGAATTTAACAGAATTTTGTAAATATGCAACAATCATTTTATTCAATTATGAAATTGATTCTAATGTAATTTTTGCACCATTCCCCCAAATCCAGAGTATTTTTTAAGACAATTCTTCAACAGTGGCTGACCAATTAAGCTCAATTTCAGCTTGTGAACTTAAAATAAGTCTTATATTCAGAAAACTAGCTTTTCTAGAAAAAAGAATTTGTCATTATGATAATAGCAAATAAGGAAACTTGAAACTAGCTTTAATATCTTTCTTTAATGTATCATTATTACCTCCAAGTGAACTCCCTGTAGCTAGAAATTATATTCCCACTTCTTTTAAGTGATGTACATGTTTAAACTCAAGCTTTCAGAGGGTCAGAGTTTTCTTAGAAACTGAGTCCCTTGCATAAGAAGGAACTGAATTCAACATTAGCAAATTCATAATGCTGTCATATAAGCAAAATAACAGGAATGCCTGATTATAAATGTATGTTAAAGCAAGCTATCCCTAAACATTGAAAGAGAAGTCACTCATGGATCCAGATGATAGTGAACTTCTATATTATTCTAATGGAGAAGTAGAGGAAGGATGATTAAATTGAGATGGATCTGTGTGCATAATTCTGTATTGTTTTTGTTTTCTCCTTTTTTGCAAACTTCTGAGAGTTCTGTGAATGAAGCATTTGTGATACCTTTCTCATGTCTGACTTGCGGCAGGCAGCATCTTCAAGTCTGGTTTCTAGTTTTAATTCCTGTTATTGCTGTTGTTCCCTGCTTGACATCTGAAGAGTACTCTTCACATTTGGGTGGGGAATGAAGTTTAGGGTTTCCATTCACCTCCCTTCACTTTGTTCTATTCTTTCCTTTCATGTCCACCATTTTCCCTCTAAAGGAACATCCCTGTGGTGATAGGGTATGTTCCTCCCTTTCTCCATTTTCAGCTAGGTGATATATAAAAAGCTCAGAACAATTTGGATGATTTTATCTTGAGAACACACTCAGGGAAGTGAGGATAAAGAGGATCAAGGCTAAGATGAAAGACCAATCTGAGATAAGGAAAGCCCTGCCCCTAGGAGATAGGTAATCACCCCAGTAACGAAGTGATCATGAAATTGACAAGCAGTGTTCAACAAACATAACAGAGGCAGAATAAATGGCTAGACTTGGGGTAGAAGATGACTCCCAGAAGTAATATAATGGGTAAATCAGACTAAGCAGAGTGGTCAAGAACACATGTCCCTTGCACGGGGAGAAATTTCTCTCTGTGACAGATGATTGTATGTGAGAACCACACAATGCAAAAACTGCTGCCTTCATGATGCTGATGATTTATGGTTAACCTTTAACTAGGAAATGTTTTTTTATCACTTTTTGGATTAAACCATGAAAGCAAAAAATGCATCTGTGGACAGAATTCAGCCCATGGATCATCAGTTTGATAACTCTGTCCTAGTTTCATTTTTTCTCTATTATCTGACAAATAGTTCAAACCAAATAAGGTTTTGATATAAAAGCTGTCACAAATAAAAGTAATACCTACTTCTGAGGTTTATAGTTTAATGGGTTCTCACATCTGTCTTAATATAGCTACTTGCTGAGTTATACCAATAGACAAAGATACTGTATTGGCAGGGTCTGTGTTGCTAAGAAAATGTCCAACATTACAACTGACCATACATGTAGAAAATAAAATGTGTGTGTGTGTGTATATATTTGTATGTGTATATACACATACATATATATACTCAAAAACTCAAAATAGAAATATCATATTACCCAGTAATTCCACCTCTAGGAATTTACCCAAAGAAAACAAAATTACTGATTCTAAAAGATACATGCCCCCCTATGTTTATTGCCACATTATTTGCAATAGCCAAGATGTAGAAGCAATCAAAGTTTCCATCAATAAATGAATGGATAAAGAAGATGTAGCATGTATACATGATGGAATATTATTCAGCCATAAAAAAGAAAGAAATCCTGCCATTTGCAACAACATGGATGGACCTAGAGGGTATTATGCTCAGTGAAATAAGCCAGGTGGAGAAAGACAAATACAAGATGATATGTGGTATATAAAAACAAAGCACAACAGAATGAATAAAACAGCAATAGACTCATAGACACTGAGAAGTGACTGATAGTTACTACAGGGGAAGGTTTGGGGTGGGTGAGGATTTAATAATGTGAGTAACTGTTGAACCACTGTATTGTATACTTGAAACCAATATAAGATTGATTATTAACTATACTTCAAAAAATAAAATAAAATGCTCAACATCATTGGTTATTAGGAAAATGCAAATCAAAACCTCAATAAGTTACTTTAAATCTACTGGGATGGCTATAATCAAAAAAGAAGAACAATTGAGGACATTGTGTTAAGTGAAATAGCCAGATACAAAAGGACAGATGCCATATGATTACATTTATATGAAGTACCTATAAAAATAAATATATAAATATAATATATAATTATATATGGCATATATAACATTACATATAAAATTATATTTTTCCAGGTTACAATTTCAAAATATTTTAGAGTCAAGTTTCAAAGTAATGTATATTGAACTTTGCATTATCATAGGAAATATATGGTCAATGCTGAACATTTTTAATGATACTTCCTTAGATTTTATTAAGCTGAAAACAACTGTCAGATATGATTTTGTGTTCACACTTCAGAAACTACAAATGGAAAGTCATCTAATTTCCTGTCATATTTGCAAAGCATAAACAAGCCATATTATTAAACCGAATACTCACTAATTCTCCTAAATGCAATATTAAGAATGATTTTATATTAGTAGGCCTTGATTTTAAATTAAATTCAAGAATTTTTTGATATGAAGCATGATTAAATGCAGCCACCATTAAGATTTTGACTGCTTTAATTTGTTCAGTATATCTCAAAAGGTAAAATATGAAATTGAGATTATTGAGAGTCTGTGAGTTTGGCTATCAGCTGTTTAAGAGAATTTTTCTCCAGTGGGGATTTATTGTTATTATTTTTCCCACTTAAAATTACTCTCCAAATACATCCTGCAAGAGTTTTTTTGAAATGCAATTTTTAAAAAGAAGATATTGTATTGTTTTTCCCTAATAAATATTACTAGGATTTAAAATCAAGAAGAGAAACTCCGTGAAAATAAAATATGTGTGTTAAAGCAGGTGTAAACTATATTGAATATCTTCACATACACATTCCAATCTTGCAGTGAAAACAAAAATTTCTGTACTCCCAAAGTTTTCTAAACCCATCAGATTTAAGCATGTGGGCAGGACATTATATTGTGTTAGCTTTTACAATTTTGTTACTTATAAATTCACAAGTGTGTGAACTGCCTAGAAATTTGGAAATCATAAGTTCAGAATTCCTGTTTTTTACAAATAAGGGCAAAGGAAACTCCAAGAGTTTGAATAAATTGCTGAAGGTCACACAATAACTGGGTTATGAGAATCAGCAAAAAAAGAAGTACTTGCCCTTCTACAGTACTCAGTGGAACTTCTACATGAAAGTCCCAACAAATACCAGGCAATTGTTTTTATGGCTTTCCAGTGGTGTATGAAGTGTCTCAATAATTGAGGTAGAAGTGTCTCAGTAATTGAGGTAATTATGCAATTATTCTACAGACAGCTTTAAAGTTAATAGAAACATCTTAGATACCTCTGATTACTAAAAGAAATAAAAGAGAAAAAAATGGTATTTGAAATTTTGAGATATCTCTTCTTTTTAAGATTTATAGGTCATTCAAATAATTGTTAAAAATGTACTAATATTCTAAGACAGAAAATATCCTTATTTTATTTAGATATTTCTTTTTATAAACATGATGGTCAGCTCAGGGAACCTTTATGAAAAATCTGAAGCAAATTTATTTGCTTTGTACCTAATTTACACTACAATCAATCCCCATTTATATGTAAATGTATATAATGCTCATTTAAGCTTCTTTAAATTTTAGAATTCAAATGTAAAGTAAAATAAATATTTTTAAATTTTTGTGGTTTATAATATGAGGTTATGGCTCTGACTGAGTTGATGTTGAGTTCTCACTCAGGAACATGATCTCCATTTAAGTAAAAAGAATGAAACACATACTACAAGGATCCATTTCTAGGTGTTTTTACCCTGTTTACAAGAAACATTTGATAGTAAAGGAGAAACTTCTTGAACTTAACAAATGAATTGACATTCAAATTATATTTTAAAGGAATTTTAACTCTACTAGTTAAAATTGTTGGAGAGATTCTATAGTATTGCAAATGGACTAGGATATAACTAGCCTAAGCACTACCTTCTTTCACATACATGGATGTGTGGGTGCACGTGTGTATGTGTGTGTGTTTTCAGTTCTAATTCTAAAGTTTAGGAGAGATTTGTGCAGTTATTCTGTGTTTTATACTTTCCAGTATTACTGGAAATACTTCATACATGTATGCTAATTTGATACTCAGAAAAGTCGTTTTTTTAATGTAGATGCTTTTTACTTTATAAGCACAAAATTGATTGTAACTCAACCAAAGTGATTCCTGAACTTGAGTTCTGCAAGGGAGAGTACATAGATGCAGGAGTTTTAAAACAACTTCTTTTTATAATTTTTACCAAGGTGATATCAACTAGTACACTTTCCTTAACTTCTTTCCACTTATAAAGCCTTAATTATTACTATGAGAAAAAGATAGTATTCAATTGGTTCTCAATAGGATAACATGGAATTAGCTGCAAGCATAAACATAAAATGTCCTGAATAAGAAGATGGTAGTCCTACACTACTTCTTGGTGTCTGGATACCAATAATATTTTCACTTTTGGCAGTGCACTTTAAATTGGAAAATGACAAACTTAATTGTGTTCACAGGAGTGCAATAAAGAACCTGCTGGTCTGTTCCCTTTGGTAAGTCAACTGAAGGAACAAGGGGTATTTCAACAGGAGATGTGAAGGGAATCCATGACATCAGTTATTCAAAGGCAGGAAACACTGTCACTATGGAGTAATGTTTCAACTCTAAGCCCAGAGCACAGAGAAAGGAGACAGATTACAACTTAATATAAGAATCCTGGTACACAAGGACATTCAAAAGAGCATGGATTTGTCTTCAAATTTAGTCAATAGACCCAGCTAATATTTTTAAGGGTCTCTGTTGTTACAGTCACTAAGCAGATCCTTCTTCTAGTGCTCTTCAAGATGAAAGCCCACGGTGACACAATTCATCACCAATTAAGACTAGAACTGGGCAAGTTCTGCAGGTTTTTTCCCTAATAATTAGATTCTCTGACCTTACTTTATACTAGTGAAGACTTGGAGTATTTAATGTACATTCTTTATTTGAGTGTGGCCTATATTGGGTCACAATTTGCAAATTAATACCCATATGCAATTATACCTTAAACACACACAGTTATCACTGGACAGTACCTGTTGATACAGATTTCTAAAGAAACTATCAAATAGCAATTTGTACACACAAACACACACACCATAGATTAGTATAAGGAAATGTAGATTTTATAAAATAAAATATATGCAAGTTCCAAAACAATGTATACTTAACACTTAGAAATGGTTAAATGGTAAATTTTATGTTATGGTTTTTATCAAAATAAAAAACATATTAAAAATTATACTCACAAATGCTGCTTATTGAGAAATTTTATTTGGCTAGATAATGCAGCTTACAATAAGAAAGAAAACATATTGAAGCAAAATATCTTAAATAATGAAATATGTGAAATTAAAAAATTATTTTTTAAAAATACATACTTCAAAAAAATAAATTCTATACTGAAAAGTTGATAAAGGCCACAGCAGTGATGATTAAGAAAAATTAGTAAAGACCTCTAATACCTTATCTTATTGTGTAAATTAAGTGGTTCCTGTCTGAGAGCTAATGAAAACAGAAGTTGTTTTGGAGGTTAATGTATTCTAGTGGTATGTATTAAAATAATCAGGGACCACATGTTGATCATAAATTACTAACAGGATGCCAGTGAATCATTTACATGGTCCTCAACTGAGCCACACACAGCAGCAAACAGCAGCCCTAATGAGGGCCTGACGCTTGCTGTCTGAATGTCACAGGTGCTGTCCATTCCACTAAATTGCAGAAAACTGTGTGAATATACCATATGCATGTGCTGAGAAAATAAGAACACCAAATGCTATCCTTTTATGTACCAAGAGTTCAAATGAGAGGTCAATATTTAACTGTTTCCCGAGAAGAATTGTGATATGATGCTTAGTTGTCTAGAAACTATCCTCTCACTTTTTTTCCAGGCTTATTGTTTACCTGATTTTAAAGTAATGCTGAGCTACCATTACCATATCCTTGCATTAATCAATATAAAGAACTATACTTGTTACCCCTAAAATTTCATTTGGGACTGATTTTGTGCTTGCATTTCTGTGCATATTTAATCGGTATTGTATTACTGCTATGATTTCAACTGTGTCCCCCAAAAAGATATGCTAGATCCTAACCCCCAGCACCTCAGAATGTGATATAACTTAGAAATGGGGTCATTGCAGATGAATTTAGTTGAGGTAAGATGAGATCACACTGGTGTAGGGTGGGGCCTTGATGACTATTACTGGGTCTTTACAGGAAGAGATAGACATGGAAGAAGACTGCCCTATGATGACAGAGGCAGAAATTGAAGGGATGCAGCTACAAACCAAAGAATTCTAAGGATTGATGGCCATCTTGAGAAGCGTGGAGGAGACAAGGGAAGATTTTTTCCTACAGGTTTCAGAGGGAGGCTGGCCCTGTTTTTTGGACATCTAGCTTCTAGAACTCTAAGAAAATAAATACATTTCTCTTGCCTTGCGCCTCTCAGCAGCAGTTTGTAATGTTTTGTTACCGCAGCCCTAGGAAACTAACAATCATATGGACCAAAGAGGTAGGGAAAATAACCTTGTTCTAAAGAAAGAGAGAATTCTTATGTAAATTATTTTACATATAGAATTCTTTTGAAGTCACACTTCTCTTGAAATTATTTCTGAAGCTCATTTTAACGTGGTGATTAAGAGGTTTCTATTCCCTTTATTGGATATCCAAATTATGTTTTATAATTTGCTTAAACACTGAGTTACATTAATGCTAATATAATACCATATAATTAATATAATTAATATAATGTAATGTATTATAATATAATATAGAAACAAAGCAAAAGTCCTAGTGGAAAAATTCGGGCTTCTTATGTGAATAGTAGTTGATTATAGGAAAGAGTTATCATCAGAATTTCATGTATGTTTGGGTCATTTTTCAAACCTTTTACTCTTGAGTTTTGTGTATTAACTGTGTTACAGAAATAAGGTAAAGCTAGGAAGGACTCTATAAATTATTTACAGTGACCATTTCATTTTGCAGTTCAGTCAATTTAGGCTAGGCATTGTCTTGCTCAAATAATTGATTCACGAAAGCCCTAGGACTTGAACCTACTACTTCAACTCTTGGGCAGTATTCTTTTCTGTTTATTACATTCCCTTACTCCTCCTCCTTGAAGGAATAATGATCATAATATAGAAAGGGTTACCCAGCCAAGATTCCCAGGAACAAAGTAAGATATGCAAAAAATGGTTCTATCTTTCTATAACAGAAACACTTTTTTTTCAGTTTCACATTCCCATTTTGCCACATGACAGAACTTTCTTCATCATATCTATTGTTTTAAACTGTATGACATTCATATAGTATGAAGTTCAGAAGACACAAGTTATTCTCCCTTATGTGAACTTAGTGATAAAAAAAGAAACCACAAAGTAAATACAAGAAAATCTTATTGAAGAAGAGTTTGCAAAATAATTTCAATTTCCTTTAAAAACTTAACATGAATAAAGATATCTTAGAAATTAAACAACAGCAGAAACCAGAAAAAAACATTTTCCTTCATCCACCCATTTCTCTTCTATCCACCCATTTCTCTTCTGGTGTATTAAACTTTTATCAGTGTCTCATGTTTTTCCAGAAATATTTTATGCATGTACATGTGTATGATGTGTGTGTGTGTGTGTGTGTGTGTGTGTGTGTGTGTGTGTGTTTCTAATCAAATTATAGTTTTCTGATCAACATTCTGTACTTTTTTCACTTACTGGAGAATATTTCATGCTAAACTAAAAAAGTTTCTCTATTATTCTTTATACAGCTGCATAATGAATGTCCTTTCCAAATAATCATGAATACAAATATGAAAATGTATATATATATTCACATATATATGAAAATACAAATCTATATTTGATAAATACAGATTTAACTCAGCGTTACAATATAGAAATTCTTAATTTTTATTTTATAAAATCTAGTATGTGTGTATACAAAAGATAAAAGATAAAGTATAGTAAAATAATAAAAATTAAGGGTTAAAATAATAGGCAAAACCTAATTAAAAGATGCCTTGCTTAGCTTTAGGAATATAAGATAAAACAGAGTCTATGACAAATACCTTAGCTAGGTATACTGAGGGAGGGAGTCATCATGTTAAAAAATACAAGTTATCAAAAGTATATGACAGTTTGATATAACACATTATAACCTATAAAGCAAAAAACTGCCTAAATACTCAAATTGAAGCTGAACAAGTTTATAATCAAAATTTGAGTATCTGATATTATTTCTCAATAAGTGATAGATTAAGAGACATGCAAATTAGTATTATGGTATGAATGTTGTGTCCCCCAAAATTCATATGTTGAAATCCTAATGCCCAAAGGTGGTTCTATTAGTGGTGGGAATTCCTTGGGAGGTGATTAAGTCCTGCAACTGAAATCTTTATGAATGGGATTAGTGTGTTAAAAGAAGAGAATCCAAAGAGATCCCAGCCCTCCCAAACCTCATGAGGACATCACAAGAAGGTGCAGGCACCTAACCAGGAGGATGGTCCTCACCAGAACATGAATGCACTGGTGCCTTGGTCTTGGACTTTCCAGCCCACAGAACTGTAAGATATACATTTCTGTAGTTTATAAGCTACCAAGTCTGTGGGAACGTGTTATAGCAGCCCGAATGGAGTAAGGCAATAATGGAATATTTGAACAAAACTATTTTAAATGTGAGCTAAGTGAGATATGTGGACACATGCACCTAATAAACAGAAATAAATATTCCTTAAAGCCCACATGGAACTTTTACATGAATTACTCAATATTATATTAAAGTCTACAAACTCTGAATAATATAATACAGACAACATATGATGAAAATAATATTAAATTAGAGATGAATACTTAAAAATAGTGAAAACAGTTTAAACTCTAAAAGTTTGGAAAACAAAAAGCACTTTTTAAAATAATCATGGACTAAGAAATCTTATGGATATTATTATTTCAAAGGAAATAAAAAATTAATTCAGCAAAACAGGCTAGATAGAGGATGAAGATAAAATAGTGCTAAGGGGTAAATTTGCTAAAAAGCAAGACTGAAAATTAGTAAAATAAGCAAAAAACATTAGGAAGAAATTCAACCAAACAAATACCAGTAGAGAGGAAGAAATAGTACAGATATGAGTAAAATTTAATAAACCAAAATAAAATTTAAAGAAACCTCATCTACAAATCTAAAACCTGAAAAATTAGCATATTAACACACCAGCAAGACAGATTAAGAGGAAAAAAATTCCAAGAAGCCAACTCTATGAGAAGTAAGGAAGGATACACGACTGCAGAAAGAAGTAGGGAATTTTTTAATATTAAAATATTAATAATTTATGCCAATATATATAAGATTCACAGCACTAACACAAATCTATCCAAAAATGCATAGTCCCAGAGAGGTGTTAACAAACCTTCAAGAGAGGCTTGGTTTCTCTTTAATATGAATTGACTCAGAGAAAAAATAATTGTATGAGACTAATATGATCTTATATCAGGAAAATGATATAAAACTATAAAATTATCACACTTATAAACTTACATAACATTAGAAAATGGAATCTACCACTATATAAAACATAATCCACCATGAAAAAAAGATGTTTTTCCTTAAGAAAAAGGATGTTTGTTTTGTTCATCAGTGGATGCAAAGAACTCTCTTAGACACTGCCTAGCAAAGAGGAGGAAACAAGAAATATTAGGCAGTGAATTGCATAAGAAATAAATACAGGATTCTGGGAAGACGGAGGCATGAGCAGGGTGGTGGAAATCTCCTCCCAAAACCATATATATTTATGAAAATACAATAAATACAACTATTCCTAAAAAAGAGACCAGAAGACACAGTATAACTGCCAGGCTAAGCTACACCTGTGAGAACTCAGTGCCTCATGAAGTGGGTAAGATATAAAGCCGCAACCCGGCGGGACCCGAGCACTGCCCCACCCCAGCACACCAGCAGGAGGAAAAGATTCAGAGCAGGGAGGGAGTGGAAGCACAGGCCCGCCAAATAACCAGCCCTGGTGATCTGTGCTGGGAGCACTGACACACATCACATGGTGTATAGGAGAATAGAGAAACAGAAGTGAAGGATCCAAGACGGAGACAAGCGGGTCCCCTCAGCTGGCTCCCCGGGACAAAAGAAAAACGGGCACTTTTTTGGTTTGCTTTTTTGTTAGCTTAAAGTCTTAAAGAGACAAGGGCCCAACAGCAGAACAAAATCATCCCACTGCACTCAGCCCAGCAGGCTGGGAGTCTTGGGGAATTTCAGACCCCCTGGACAGCGGCTGGGCAAAGTAGTTACACTGAAGCTTCCCACAGAGATCAGCAGCCTGCCATTCGTTCCCCCCCAATCCGGCCAGTGCCACAAAGGGTCGGGGATCTGCCACTGCTGTGGAACAGAGGAGGAGGGGCCCTGCCCACAGCAACCTCAGAGAATCAACTCCTGGCTGGCACACAGCTAAGTGGAAAGACCCCAGAACCCACAACAAAGGCTGGAAAGCACCAAGGGGAGCAGAAGGCACCCAGCAAGACTTCAAACCCCCGCAGTGCTATAGGCTAGGCTGAGGGCGACCCCGCACACAGGCAGCTCCAGAGATTATCCAAGAGACTGCCTCCAGGTGGATGAGAAACCAGTTCAGGCCCCGGAGAAGGGCAAGAAGAACAACAAGCAGGAAAGGACTTTGTTCTCCCAGCTGACACATGTGGCACCTACCAGCGACCACTTCTATCACCATGAAAAGACAGAGGACTATGGTACAGACAAAGATTACCCAGACAACCCCAGAGAGAGGGCCTGATGGAATAGATTTATACAATCTTCCTGAAAAAGAATTCAGAATAAAAGTCATAACCATGCTGATGGATCTACAGAGAAATATGCAAGAGCTAAGGGAGGAAATGAGGAAAGACAATGCAGAAATCACACAAGCTATCAACAGGCTTAAAAGCAGAATGGGTGAGGTGCAAGAGACTGTTAATGGAATAGAAATAAGAGAACAGGAATACAGAGAAGCTGAGGCAGAGAGAGATAAAAGGATCTCTAGGAATGAAAGAATATTAAGAGAACTGTGTGACCAATCCAAACGGAACAATAGTCGCATTATAGGAGTACCAGAGGAAGAAGAGAGAGAAAAAGGGATAGAAGTGTCTTTGAAGAAATAATTGCTGCAAAATTCCCCAGGTTGGGGAAGGAAATAGTTTCTCAGTCCATGGACCCCACAGATCTCCCAACACAAGGGACCCAAGGAAGACAACACCAAGACACATAATAATTAAAATGGCAAAGATCAAAGATAAGGACAGAGTATTAAAGGCAGCCAGAGAGAGAAAAAAGATCACCTACAAAGGAAAACCCATTAGACTATCATCAGACTTCTCAACAGAAACCTTACAGGCCAGAAGAGCATGGCATGATATATTTAATGTAATGAAACAGAAGGGCCTTGAACCAAGAATACTGTATCCAGCACGACTATCATTTAAATTTGAGGAAGGGATTAAACAATTCTCAGACAAGCAAAAGCTGAGGGAGTGTGCCTCCCACAACCACCTCTACAGGATATCTTAAAGGGACTGCTATAGATGGAAGCATGACTAAGGCTAAAAAGATGTCACCAGAGAAAATAAAATCATAGCAAGGAAAGCAGACCATCCAAATACTAACTAAAGGAAAAAAGTAAAATCAACTATCCACAAAAACAAAGGAAATGTAAAAGAGTACAGATTAAACACCTAATATATAAAGAATGGAGGAGGAAGAAGAGAGATAAATAACCATCAGACTGTGTTTATAATAGCTTAACAAGAGAGTTAAGTTAGACTGTTAGATAGTAAAGAAACTACCCTTGAACCTTTGGTAACCACGAATCTAAAGCCGGCAATGGCAATAAGTACATATCTATTGATAATCACCTTAAATGTAAATGGACTGAATGCACCAATCAAAAGACAGAGTAATAGAATGGATAAAAAAGCAACATTCATCTATATGCTGCCTACAAGAGACTCACCTCAAACCCAAGATATACACAGACTAAAGGTGAAGTGATGGTAAAACATATTTCATGCAAACAACAAGGACAAAAAAGCAGGTGTTTCAGTACTTGTATTGCATGAAATAGACTTCAAAATGAAGAAAGCAGCAAGAGATAAAGAAGGACATTAGATAATGGTAAAAGGGTCAGTCCAACAAGAAGGTATAAACATTATAATTATCTATGCACCCAACACAGGAGCACCTACATATGTGAAACAAATACTAACAGAATTAAAAGGGGAATGCAATGCATTCATTCTAGGAGACTTCAACACTCCACTCACTCCAAAGGACAGATCAACCAGACAGAAACTAAGTAAGGAGACAGAGGCACTGAACAACACATTAGAACAGATAGACGTAACAGACATCTACAGAACTCTACACCCAAAAGCAGCAGTATACACATTCTTCTCATGTGCACATGGAACATATTCAAGAATAGTTCATATCCTAGGCCACAAAAAGAGCCTCAGTAAATTCAAAAAGATTGAAATTGTACCAACCAGTTTCTCAGACCACAAAGTTATTGAACTTGAAATAAATTATGGAAAGAAAAATGAAAAATCCCACAAACACATGGAGGCTTCACAACATGCTCCTAAATAATCAATGGATCAATGACCAAATAAAAACAGAGATCAAGCAATATATGGAGACAGATGGCAACAATAATTCAACACCCCAAAATCTGTGGGATGCAGTGAAGGCCATGCTAAGAGGAAGGTGTATTGCAATACAAGCATACCTCAGAGAGGAAGAACAATCCCATATGAACAGTCTAAACTCACAATTAATGAAACTGGAAAAAGAAGAACAAACGAGGCCCAAAGTCAGTAGAAAGAGGGACATAATAAAGATTAAAGCAGAAATAAATAAAATTGAGAAGAACAAAACAATAGAAAGAATCAAGGAAAGCAGCAGCTGGTCCTTCAAGAAAATTAACAAAATAGATAAACCCCTAGCCAGACTTATCAAGAAAAAAAGAGAGTCTACACACATAAACAGAATAAGATATGAGAAAGGAAAAATCATGGACACCACAGAAATACAAAGAACTATTAGAGAATGCTATGAAAAATTATATACTAACAAACTGGATAACCTAGAAGAAATGGACAGCTTTCTAGAAAAATACAACATTCCAAGGCTGACTCAGAAAGAAACACAATCTGAACAGACCAATTACCAGCAATGTAATTGAATTAGTAATCAAAAAACTATCTAAGAACAAAACCCGGGACAAGATGGCTTTACCGCTGAATTTTTTCAAACATTTAATGAAGACCTAATACCCATCCTCCTTAACGTTTTCCAAGAAGTACCAGAATAGGGAATACTTCCAAACTTATTCTATGAGGCCAGCATCACTCTAATACCAAAACCTGGCAAAGACACCAAAAAAAAAAGAGAATTACAGACCAATATCCCTGATGAACATTGATGCAAAATTACTCAACAAAATATTAGCAAAACAAATTAAAAAATACGTCCAAAAGTTCATCCATCATGATCAAGTAGGATTTATTCCAGGGATGCAAGGATGGTACAACATTCAAAAACCCATCAACATCATCCACCACATCAACAAAAAGAAGAATAAAAAGCACATGATCATCTCCATAGATGCTGAAAAAGCATTGACAAAATTCAACATCGATTCATGATAAAAACTCTCAACAAAATGGCTATAGACGGCAAGTACCTCAACATAATAACGGCCGTATATGACAAACTCACAGCCAACATTATACTTAACAGCTGAATTTGAAAGCTTTTCCTTTAAGATCGGGAACAAGACAAGAATGTCCACTCTCCCCACTTCTATTCAACACAGTACTGGAGGTCCTAGCGACAGCAATCACACAACACAAAGAAATAAAAGGCATCCATGTTGGCAAGGAAGAATATCATGTCCCTGTTTTCAGATGACATGATATTGTACATAAAAAACCCTAAAGAATCCACTCCAAAACTACTAGATCTAATATCTGAATTCAGTAAAGTTGCAGGATACAAAATTAATACACAGAAATCTGTGGTATTCCTATACACTAACAATGAACTAGCAGAGAGAGAAATCAGGAAAACAATTCCATTCACAATTGCATCAAAAAGAATAAAATACCTAAGAATAAACCTAACCACAGAAGTGAAAGACTCTGAAAACTACAAGACACTCATGAGAGAAATTAAAGAAGACACCAATAAATGGAAACACATCCCATGCTCATGAATAGGAAGAATTCATATTGTCAAAATGGCCATCCTACCTAAAGCAATCTACAGATTTCATGCGATTCCTATGAAAATGCCAACAGAATTCTTCAATGAACTAGAGCAAATCATTCTAAAGTTCATATGGAACCATAAAAGGCCCCGAATAGCCAAAGCAATCTCGAGAAGGAAGAATAATGCTAGGGGGATTATGTTCCCCAACTTCAAGCTCTACTACAAAGCCACAGTAATCAAGACAATTTGGTACTGGCACAAGAACAGACCAATAAACCAATGGAACAGACTAGAGAGCTCTGATATAAACCCAACCTTATATGGTCAATTAATATATGATAAAAGAGCCATGTACATACAATGGGGAAATGACAGCCATTTCAACAACTGGTGTTGGTAAAACTGGACAGCTATATGCAAGAGAATGAAACTGGATTATTGTAACCCCATACACAAAAGTAAACTCGAAATGGACCAAGGACCTGAATGTAAATCACGACACCATAAAACTCTTAGAAGACATCATAGGGAAAAATCTCCTGAATGTAAGCATGAGCAACTTCTTCCTGAACGCATCTCCTCAAGCAAGGGAAACAAAAGCAAAATTAACACATGGGACTAAAACAAACTGAAAAGATTCCGTATGGCAAAGGACACCATCAAGAGAACAAAAAGGCATCCTACAGTATGGGAGAATATATTTGTGAATGACATATCCAACAGGGGGTTAACATCCAAAATATATAAAGAACTTACATGCCTCAACACCCAAAAAACAAATAACCCGATTAAAATATGGGCAAAGGATATGAAGGAATAATTCTCCAAAGAAGAATTTCAGATGGCCAACAGACACACGAAAAGATGCTCCACATCACTAATCATCAGGGAAATGAAAATTAAAACCACAATCAGATATCACCTCACACTAGTAAGGATGGCCAGCATCGAAAAGACTAAGAACAACAAATGCTGGTGAGGATGCGTAGAAAGGGGAACCCTCCTACACTGCGGATGGGAATGTAAGCTGTTTCAACCATTGTGGAAAGCTGTATGGAGGCTCCTCAAAAAACTAAAAATAGAAATACCATTTGACCCGGGAATCCTGCTCCTTGGAATTTACCCAAAGAATACAACTTCTCAGATTCAAAAAGACATATGCACCTCCATATTTATCACAGCACTATTTACAATAGCCAAGATATGGAAGCAACCTAAGTGTCCATCAGTAGATGAATGGATAAAGAAGAGGCGGTACGTATACACAATGGAATACTATTCAGCCATAAGAAGGAAACAAATTCTACCATTTACAACAACATGGATGGAGCTGGAGGATATTATGCTGAGTGAAATAAGCCAGGCATAGAAAGACAAGTGCCAAATGATTTCCCTCCTTTGTAGAGTATAACAACAATGCAGCAAAATTGAAGGAACAAAATAGCAGCAGACTCAGAGACTCCAAGAAGGGACTAGTGGTTGGTTACCAAAGGGGGATGGTGTGGGAGGGCGGGTCAGGAGGGTGGCAGATGGGGATTGAGGGGTATTATGTTTAGTACACATGGTGTGGGGGTCATGGGGAAAACAGTGTAGCACAGAGAAGGCAAACAGTGAATCTGTGGCATCTTACTACACTGATGGACAGTGACTGCATTGGCGTATGGGTGTGGACTTGATAATATTGGTAAAAGTCATTACCACATTGTTTTTTCATGTGAAACCTTCACAAGAGTGTATATCAATAATACCTTAATAAAAAATTTTAAAAATAAATAAATATAGGTACGGGCTAAGAGCAGAAAATCCAACAAAGCCACCACAGTATCACATTTAGCATATACAGGAGTTCGTGTATGTGTATGTATATATATATATACACACACAAGTATATCTTGTTAATGTGGGAGAGTATAGACACATTCACACTTTCACAAACACACACAGCTCAATGGATACAGAAAAAAATGGATATTCAACAGACATGTCTGATTTTTTAAAATTCCAACAACTACGTGTTGAATGGAATTTTTTAGCTTGATAAAAAATATTTACCTTAAGTAATATTGCTTACTTATTTTGAAATTTATGTTTCAAAAACCTTAAGTGAATGTAATCATTCCCATTAAGGTCAGAAATTTTTGCTCCATAGAAAACATTTGAAGGGTTCAGCAGGGTTTACAAAGATGAGAGACTCAACATTACAAAAATATCACTTCTCCCCCACTATATATATGTAATGCTTTTCCAAATTAAACCTCCATTTTATGAAATAAAGCTAAGCAAACTAATTTTAAAAATGAAGAAATACATTTGCAATGAGAATCTAATAATGGTGGAGTGATAACATTTTTCAGAGAAAGAATAAGGATGAGAGATTTCAAGATATATTTTAAAGCTGTAGATAATAAAACAGTGTTATAGCTAGTATAGGTAAATAAATAATATAATAATAGTAATTTTGAAAGGCAGTCCAAGTACAGACCCAGACACAGTATATAGCACAATAGCATTCAAATCAGAAAGGAAAGGTTGCCTTCACTAATAATTGATGTTAAAGCATATTGCCTTTCAAACACAAAAATAATGCACCATCAGTTTAATAATAAAATATTGAGAATAATGAATTAAGAACATTAAAACTATTAGATAAACATAGACTATC
Source organism: Smutsia gigantea (assembly GCA_032199065.1). Taxonomy (NCBI): domain Eukaryota; kingdom Metazoa; phylum Chordata; class Mammalia; order Pholidota; family Manidae; genus Smutsia; species Smutsia gigantea. The sequence continues at coordinate 123,280 of JAVSCE010020067.1, read as the reverse complement.
TTCATTTTATTTCTGAAAGAAGAAAGATTTATTTGGACACCAAAAGAAAAATAATTAGCAAAAGACTATATATTTGACATTATCAAATGTAAGATTGTCTTACAAAAAAAACAAAAGTAAAAAGAGACTGCCACAAAATTTGCTATATTTTCAACAATGGGTCAATATCAAAATTTAAAGACTTATTTGTGTATTTCCAAAACAGGAATAATATGATCTTTCATTTTAAATTCAAAATTATGAGTTAGAAAACTTGGCGATTCTTTCAAATTTAGTAAAATATGAGGTGAGGTACAATTATTTAAAGGCAATATTTTTAGGAAGGTGACAAAAATGAGGATCTAATACCTACTGTTTATATGAAGTGTGTGATTGGAGTCAACAGTACAGTTACAGATTATTTGAGAAATATAAAGGTAGGGAATAACCTGAAACTAATACTTACTCTGCCTATTGCCTTATTTACAATAGATGCTTAAGGTTCTCTTTTTCAGTGTAATGGGCAGGAAAATCCAAGTTCTGAATCTTTAGTCAAACCCATGGCTTCTCTGAGAGAAGTTCACTCAGTTAAGAAGAACAGTCTTTTTATGATTCATATCAATGGCAACCACAAATGCCTGGCTTTTACACCCAGAGAGGGGTAAATGAAAGAAGAAATAGTGACTTTTTAAAAATAACTTTTAATTTTATAATTTTATGTTTACAGGGAACAATGAAAATAGAAAAATTCTTTTATATCCCAAACCCAATTTCCTGTATTACTAACATCTTACATTAATATGGCATATTTCCTCATAGTTAATGAACCAATATTGATACACTATCATGAAGTCCATACTTTACTCATAGTTCCTTAGTTTTTACTTAATGTACTTTTTACAGGTTCTATTCCAGTATCCCATCCAGGACATTATGTTACATTTAGTCATCACGTCTCTTTCAGTTCTGGGTAGTGACACCTTTACTGACTATTTTTGATGATCTTGACAGTGTTGAGAAATACTGCTCAGACATTAGGTAGAATGTCCTTCGGTTGGTGTTTGTCAGATGTTTTTCTCATTATTAAACTGAAATGAGGTACCAATCTCATCACATCTTATTAAAGATTCATGCATAGGGCATATCATTATTGATGTTGCCTTGATCACCTGGCTAATGTAGTATTAGTCAAGTTTCTCCACTGTGAAATTATTGTTTTTTCCCTTTCCTATATGGTAATCTTTGAAAGGAACACTCTATGCTCCCCACAGGTAAGAAGTAGAGAGCTAGCTATGCTCTACTTCTTAAAGGGGAAGGAAAGTAGATAGATTCTATATAAATTATTTCGAATTTTTTGTTCCAAGAGATTTCTTTATTCTCCCCATTTTTAATTCATCCCACCATTTTTTTCTATCAGGATAGACCTATTGATATTTATTTTATACTTTCTTTTATAATCCAAAGCTATTTTATTTATCTTGTTGCTCAGATTGCTCCTGCTTTGGCCACTGGGAGCTCCTTCAGTTGGCTTGTGTCCCTTTTACATATTCCCATTATTGTGTGTCTGTGTTTTATTTATTTTTCAGCATTTTCTTATTTCATGACACTGCAAAATGCTGAAGGCTCATCTGATACATTTTCTGCCTTTGTCCTAGAATCCACCATTTTCCCAATGGTTTCCCTAGAGTTTAAAATGTATATTTTCAAACAATCTAAGTTCACTTTCAAATAACACTAAACTACTTTATGTGCAGTGAGGTACCTTCTAACGGAGCATTCCCTATTCCTCCTTTTTGTCCCTTACGTCACTGCTGTCACTTCTCACACTTCTCCAATGTTGGAGTCACTTGATACATTATTATTATTGCTTTAAAGATACAGTTCTCTTTTAGTTCAATTAAAAATAAGAAAAGAAAGGTATGGTTTTACCTTCATTAATTCCTTTTCTAATACTCCTTTTTTAATACATGTTTCTCAGTTATATTATTTTTCTTCTGCTTGAAAAAAATTTTTTGACACTTCTTGCATGACAAGTCAACAAATTTTCCAAGCTTTTGTCTTTCTGAGAAAGTATTTTTCCTTCACTTTTGGATAATAATTTTCTGGATATACAATTCTAATCAGGTGGCTTCTTCTTCAAATATTTCATTCCATTCTGCACTGGCTAGCATGATTTTTTTTGGTAAGAAACATGCCATAATTCTTATCATTTGTACTTTAGACAAAGTTGGTTTTTTTCTTCTCACTTCCTCTGGGTGATGGCTCTACTGACTTCTCTTTCACGTAAACAGATTTCAGTTGCTACATCTTTCAACCTTTCTAGCTTTGGGGGTGGAAGTTTGCTCTGACACCAATTCTTTGATGAATCCAAGAAAAGTGAAGGGGACAGAGATTTGCCAACCCAGAAAGATGGAAAACAGAAAGAAGATTTTTCTTCTTTTTTTGCTGAAAAAGTCACCAGCAGTACAAAGCAAGGAAAAGACTTCTGCCATGTATAATAAAATTTGAAAAATATAATTAGGGAAAGAAAGAGAAGGTTTTGTTATTATACAGCATGATATATGCTTGTGTTCCCCACCGAGCTCACCTCCAAAATAATCAAAATCAAATATTTATATTATATAATATTAAATTGAAAAGAAAATTCTTTAATTGTTCAGGTCTGAAACAAGCTACTCATGACAGGGAGGAATGGGCATGTGAGTCACTCTGGCAGCAGAAGACTTTATAGCAGCAGAGGCCAAGATGTCCACATATAATGGAAAAGTGATTACAAATTCTATGTAAAAAATAATAATAAATAAGAATAAAATTCACAGCAACTGAGAAAATTACTTTGGAACAGAATCTTGAAATAACTGACAAGCATTTAGAAGCAAAAATAAAATTGAGTTCTGGGTGTTGTGGAAGATATAGAAAATGTAAAACTGCTAATTGCCTAATAGTCTGTAATGGGAGCTGATATATGCTATCATTAATTTAAATCTTTTTTAAAAATAAGTCTCTGTCCCCTTCACAAGCTAGATCAATTTTTGCTTAATCGCAAAGGGACATTGTAGAAGGTAATGCGTATCAGAGTTGAAAAAAAACAATTATCTAAACGTTTATGCTTCAATTGCTTTTCTAGAGATAAATTAAATTTAATTATTTTCTGTTATGAATATCTTAGATATTATGATCCCATCATTATACGTTTACTCTCTATCCCTTTCTCCCCCCACCCTCTCTGTTTCTCCACACACCACATAACACATACAAATTTAGAAGACTGAAATGGCGTTCACCAAGTGTAACCAATATTATTTTTGAGTGGTGGCACTGTGGCTATTTTAATGCACTCTATTTTTGAGTGTTTTTCCCAATTGCCTGATAATTTTAGGTAAAACTATGTACTACTTCTAAACAAAAAATTTATTAACATCATTTTATAAAGAGTGGAATTCTAGACAAAATGAAACCTTGTTCTTCGCACAGAGGTTTAGCTTCGTCATACACTCATATTGTTATTTCCCCTACAAACACTACAAAATTTCATTCTCATTTTCCTTGAATTATTTATTCTATTTTCCTTATATGGCATACTCTTTTCAGCCCTACCCAGAACTAAGTCTAGAAAAGTCCTACTCATTATTTGAGGTCCAGCTGGCATGTTACCTATCCTCCATAATCTTTCTGTAGTCCCTGCTTCCAAATAATCAGCCACATATGTTGTTAGAGCCCTTTTTCTTATCTCCCTTGGAGCATTTGTGTTGTAATATTATAGTAGTTAATTTGGAGCTACTAGAGAACAAGGATTATTTCATTAATCTTCATACCCCAAATGTTTGGTAAAATACTTATAAAATATTTTTGATGAATTTTGACAGGAGACAAACACAAGTAAACCAATACAAGCAAAGCAGTGGAGTAGGTGCAATGTCAACAGTACACATGGAAGAATGAGAGAATTCTTAACTCATCCTGGAAGGGAACAAATTGGAGAAAGTTTTGAAAAATGTGAGACATGAAATAAGTTCTGAAAAATAGATAGCAGTCAGGATAGTAATGAACTCTGGAAAATGAAAAAAATTTAAACATATATGAGATATATATGTTATGTGTATGTGTATACATAATATATATGTATTTATACTATATATTTATATTGATATATTACATTTATATTATGTGTGCATATATAATGTAATACATATAGGAGAAAGTATAACCCATCTAGAAAATTCTGAGAATTTGATGTAATTAAGGTTTGGGTCTTACAGGAAAAATGTACAAAAAGGAAGTTGGATAAGCAGACAAATCTGGGTGGTGAAGAACCAGTTTATTTCACGGAAAAAAGTTATTTTTCCTAAAAGCAATGAAAAGCTGTTGAATACTAATTGAAGAACTGCATTTTAATATATATCTTTCAAAAAATTTTCAGAAAGAAACAGAACACACTCTTGCACTGAATATGTTTATGTACACATTCAGTGTATGAATGGGCTGTTTAATGTGAATTATTAATTACTTTATTAAATGGCAATTGCATGATATAGGCAAAAAGTGGAAAATTATTCTAAGAAATTATCAGAATATGGTTTCAGGATGGCTAAAACATTTCAAAGGAAGCTATACTTTAGTTAATTTGGTAAAAGTATCTGAACAACCCCCCATACCTTTGAGACTCTATGGACCTTCACCATTCTAAGATAAGAAAATGGAGATGGATCTAGTTTCACTTGCAAGATCATAGAGTATTTTATTTATGCCCTAATATTGCTACTTAATGGGATCAAGGCCAGACTATCCCAGCTGGTTCAAAGTACTACCTTTTGACTAAAATGTATATAAATCACACACACACACACACACACACACACATATAAAACTTTTCTCTTATTTGGCATTTTACTGCCTTATTCCAACTTCCATTCTCCAAGTACTTCAAAAGAGACATCCTAAACTAAATAGAAGAGATATTAGCAAGAGATATGGAAGGAATCAGCCTATGAATGTAATATTTTCCCTTAATTACAGGTGATGTTCCCCAAGGTCTCATCTTTTGTAAATGTCTGGCATCTTATTTATTCCACATAAAAACTGAATGTTGCCAAATAGTTCAAGCCTTGACTTGGCATACTGACATCTAAAATACCTCAGATGTTTTCCAATTTCCAAAATCAATAAATCAGATCAATACCAAAATAACATTACTTTTCTGCATTGGTTTGGAAAAAAAAAGTAAAACATTCTAAAGAAAAAGCATTATCCTGCTCAGTAGAAAAGGGTGGGAATGATTAAATAACCTAATAGTTCTGAATGCTAGAAAGAAAACAAACAAAACAGAAAATAAAAATAGTTTAGGCTACAAACTATAATGTTTTTAAGTGGATGTTCCTACATAACTTCCTGTAGCTGACACTGTTGGTGTTCAGTCCAGATTCCCTTCCATTCCTTTTGACTCTGTGCCCCCTTCTTTTTTGGTGTGCCATTGCCTCTTATGGCCGATGTCTTTGATTTTCTTCAGTGTGTTCTACAGAGGTTGCTGGACTTGCATGCCCTCACAGCAGAGAGCTGGAAGCCTAGGAATTTATGATCCAGTTAACCAATGACTGCCACTTGTAGAACTTTGAGAGTGCAAGTCCATTACCTGAAGTATAATTTATGTTACAGTCATCCTCCAGGATTAAGAGAAAAAACCTTCTATGAAACTTTGCCTGAACCTCACAGGGATTCTTCCCCTTCCTAATCCTGCGTTCTTTATTTCCTTACTGATTTCTCTTGGAAACAGTTTCTTAGCAAGTGTGGTCAGAAATCTAAATATTTGAAAGATGGAACTACTAAAACCTTTGTGTAGGTTTTACAGCATGTAACTTCAAAAAGGCAATAGAAAGAAGAGAAAAGTCATCTCAAATATGGACAGTGATGTTTTTATCCTTCATCTCTGAGTTTATCTGTGTTCTAAAAAGTGACTATTTAGGAACACTACATGAAACAAAAATTTGATACACAACCCAGATCTATTGCTTAGGAGCCAGGAAATCATTCCCGTAGCCTCCATAGCTAAGTTGTTCCCCATGACTACTTTATCTAAGAGTAAAGCCCTTCCATTCAGAAGTCATCTTCCAATAATGGGTTGATGCATAGATACAAAGACCAAAGGCCTTACTTCAATTTGGAATGCCTCAGAGTTCCCTGGGAGGCTGAGATCACTCTTTTAACTCCATCACAGTTTAACTTCTTTCTCTGCCCAATATTGCTTTGTTTACTCTTTTACATGTATTATTTCCAAGAGTTACTTCCCAATACGTCTTCTGCCATAACCATGCCCTTTCCAGTAGTGAATATACGATTCAAATTGTAAGTCTTGGATTCCTAGTGGGTTTTGGTAGAGAAATGCCTGATTATGGGACATATAGGGACCATGCAGTTAGAACTATTCTTTGTAGTCTGGGTCTGATAAATACAAAGTGATAAACTTGTGCCAGCCCAACAGCAATTTATCAGAAGATGGAATGGTACATCTGGAATCAGCCAAGAACAGGGTCAGAAGGCACAAAGAAGATGCATAAGCAGGTACCAAGAGGCCATGATATCATCTCTCCTGCATTTATCTTCAACTCATGCTTATGAGAAACCAGTCACAGGTCAGGAAGGGGGAACCCCTAATGAGCAACTGATAGGGGCCAGGGGGAAGGCTGATTTTCTTCACAGAATAGTCAGCTCAGATGTGAGGGCAACAGGAAATTTCTTCAACACTATGGAGCCTGTAAAACAGCAGTAAGGAAAATCTTTCCAAATGTTAATGCTTTGGAAGGTGTACCTCGTTAGCCACTTGGTGTGAAAAGAAAAGTGGCAAGATACAGCAATTAATGGGCAATGGCAAATGATTGGTTGGGCAAGGGTCTGAAAGAAAAATAACTGGAAAATTGAGAACAAGGAATTCTGAGCAAGAAGCATGAAAATAGGCATGTAAATATACTGAGTACAAAGTACAAAGATCTTTGTATCATATATTAACAGCCTCTAGAAAGCATCAACTACTGAAGATTTATCAGACATAATAATGGGCAGCTGATGATAGCCAGACACTGTCATGATCCACCTTAATACTAACACAGTCAGTGGCCCCTGGTGGCAGGAATAGAATCTGTGAATAGTTTGAACAGCATAAGCTCTCACTTGCCAAGGCCAATATAGTTACTACTGTTAACAAATGACTAAAATCCTCAACAGTGTAGACAGACCAACAATGGCAGCATCCCTTAAGCAGATCAGCTAGCCCCTTGGTGACAGGTTGACTATATTCAGGCAATCTATCCTGCAGGGGACAACAAATCATCCTGACAAAAATAAACCAATATTCTGAGCATGAATTTGGTTACTCTTTCCACAGGACCTCAAACAGCACAACTTTCCAAAGGTTTATCGAGTGTTTAATTCACCAACATAGAGTCATGCATCATATTTCACTGGAGAGGGTGATGTGCTTCAGAGCAAATATGGTTTAGCAGAGGTACATGACCATGGGATCCACTGATCCTTCCACATACCACACCACTCAGAAGCTGCCAGCTGACAAAATGATAAACAGCCTTTTGAGCTGTAACCTTGGAGAGAAGATGCTGAGAGGATGGGGAATTATCCTACAAGCTGCAGTGTGTGCCCTGAATCAATGACAATATATGGTGGTGTAACTCTGATAGAACACATGAGCTCAAGAACCACAGGGTGAAAGTAAAAGTGACTCTATTTCCATCATGTCCACTGAACCCACTGAAGGAATTTGTACTTCTCTCCCCTGCAACTCTAGGCTCTGTGGATCTAGATGTCTTAAAATCCAGAGCTGGCATGGCTCTATCAAAGATCACAGCAAGAGCTTCATTAACAAAATATGAAATATGTATACAATGGAATATTATTTGGCAATAGAAAGAAAAAATATGTGCTGAAAAATGGATAAACCTTGAAAACATTATACTAAGTGAAAGAAACCAGTCACCAAAAATCACATTTTGTATGATTCTTTCATAGGAAATTTCCTGAATGGTTACTTTATTCTTAAGCATAGGAAGTGTCATAATTACAGATAAATATTTGCTTACCAACTATGTCACATAAAGGACTCTAAGTTCCATGGGGATGAGTACTATATCTCCCTCATTTACTCCTGTAACTGACAATTTCTTACACAGTACCTAATACATAGAGGAAATATAATGAGTATATACTGAAAATATTTTTAAAAGCCCTGAATATTAGTATATAGAGCTGTACCTGATAGAAAATGCTTCAGTCACTGAGTCAATTCATTTGTATATTTACTAAGATAACACTTTATTTTTGTCACAATTTTACTAACTTTCAGACTCATACAGATATCTATGTATTGGTTATAAAGAAAATCTAAGTTATGGAAATTGTGGCTTAAAGCTATAAAGTCAATTTTAATTAAAACTGTCTTCAGTGAAGTTGAGTATTTTGCAAAAGCTAGTTTTTAGAGTCCTCAAATCAATGCAATGTGTTGATGTACTTTGTAGGATTGTAAATTAATACTCTGTGAAATGTGATAAGACTGTGTTGCTAGTAAAGAGATTAGAGTGAAGCCTTAGGGACATAACAAAGTTTGCTTATTCTACATCAGGAGAATAATCATATCTATCTGCATGCATTTATATAAATAAATATGCACACACATACATTGCACTGCGAACATTGAACTCTAGCATATTTCATCTAAGGAATAACTTTTTTCCAACTCATCTAATCAACAGAATCTTATAGTGAGATTACAAAGGTGAAAATACCCAACATCTACTATCTGAATATTATATTCACTAAGTAAAGGAAGAAAATGAAAAAAATCAAAGAATGTGGGTGTTTTAAGCTTGTTGATTTCCACAAATTCCTTGATAATTTCATTATTTACCAATTAAAAATGTCCAAAAATGGGGATGAGGCATCTATAATTTTACAAAACTCCGCACATGATCTTGAGTCTCAGACAACTTTAGATCTACTGATCTGAAGTGACTTTTCCACTATTAACAATGGTTGCTATATCTTCACTATTTATTCATCAATTATTTATTTTGTATATGCATTGGTCAGTTCAAGGGCAAAAAAAAGCATCCTTTATAGCTCTCTTGGGGTATAAGGCAGGCTGCCTCTGAGAATAGAACCATAATTTCAATATATTTAAAGAAAGAATATGTCATCCAGAAGGTGTATTTATCAATAATTGAGACAGAAAATATGTATGAGGCAAAGCAACACAGAAGTAAACTTTTCTGAGGTCTTTCTGAATAACTATTGAAAGAGAGCACTTTAGCTACTGGTCTGACATGCCTGGTGTCCATTGTTGGGGTGAACTCATGGTCAGGTAGATATGTATCAGATAGATATCAGGCTATATTACTTGGATGTCTTTAAAGATATCTTCATTTCCTTGATATGATCACTGTTCAGTCTCTAGATTCCGATTTTGATTTGAGTCATCATGGAAGTCCAGTTTTTACAGAGAGAACCTCTGCTTCTCATGCTGAACTTCAGATTCTCTCTTATGGGTTATTGGAACTATCATTATAAAATCAGAAAACGTGTTAAGAGTGTTTCTTTATTCACTCAGCAATATTTTAAGAGCCTTCTAAAATACTGGAAACTATAATAGATGATAAGAAAAAATAAACAAGACAGCCATTGTCCCCATGCTCACTGGACTAGTGAAGAGCATGGGGCTAGCCCACACTCTAGTGAAGAACGTAGACAACTAAGTAGGCACTTGAAATAAAGTGTGATGAGTGCTAGGATAAGAGAATTCAGAATCTATGGTTAATATGTATCAGGGACATGTAATATACTTATATATTTAAAAATGGTATCAGGGAACACTTCACTGAAGAAATTCCATTAAGCTGAGCTGAAAGACAGCTAGCCAGATGAGGGGATGCATAGGATCATAGGGAGACACTCATCTAGGAAGATAGAACAATATGGGCAAAGACTCTGAGCTGAGAAAGAGGGAACACTTTCAAGAAACTGAAAGAAAATCAGTGCTTTGAAGTAGAGAGTGCCAAGTGGTAGGGACTTGTGAAAGGTAAGGCTAGGGAGGCAGGTAGAAGCCAGACCATTCTGGTCTGTGAAAACTAAGTTAAGGAACATAGACATTATTGTGGCAGTAGTGGAAATATATTAAAATTTTTTAGGCAGGTAAGTCATGGGGGAAAAATTCAATTTAGAAATCTTTCTCTAAGGAATATTCTGTGAAGAGAAAGATTCAGCACACAAGTTTGAAGGGTATGGCAATATAGAAAGATGATAAGTTTAGGGCTATAACCTATAGTACTTGACAAGAATGGAAAAGTACATACTGACTTGGACATTTCCATTTGTGGGTGGTGATACATCTTCCTATAAATGGATAAATCATCATTCTGGTTTTACATAATAATCTTGTGAACTTGGTAAACATGGGTATGTCCCTGGAAGTTGAATGGTATATTGACTTTTGGTAAATTGACATAATAAAGTTTCTTAGCATGGAAGTTGAACTCTTTAGAGTTAATAAATTCATCAGGAGAATTAAAGGGCATGTCAAACCCCTTAGAGACTGCTGACGTTGTCCCAGGCAGATATTCATATATATGTTATATATGTATATCATAACGTTATTGTCAGAACAAAGATCCAAATAACTTAAGATAAACAAAATATATTTTGGTAAAAATGGTTAAAGCTAAATGAATAAAAAATACTTAATGACTAGAAATGAAAAGGAAAATAGCTTGCAGAGAGAATTTTTTTATAAAAGAAACTTTATTTCAGTATTGCCTTCTCTGTATTTATGGAAGAAGAAAATATAAAAGCAAACCCTGGATATCAAAGCCTCTGGATAAATTATTGCTTCTTGCAGAGATTTACAAGAACTTCAGGTGATATAATACTACAAAGAGAATTTTTTTTAAGTAGAATAGAACTGTGGGCTATTAAAGTTTATTGAATGATTTTCACTGGTAAGTGAATAAAAGAAAGAAGCTTTCATAAGGAAAATTTTCAAATAACTTTACCCAATACAAGTCCAAAGATTTTCTTGTAAAGGAGATATCAGAACCTCATTCAATCTTGTTCTCTCTCCAGGAATATTCTCCCAGTAGTTTCAAGGATGGGACTGAACTCATTGCTCCAGCTCTTTAGCATCTTATTCCTCAACTCCAATGACTTTTGTCTCCTCTAATTAGGATTTTAGTGAAATTAAAAGCAAATTTTCAGAGGAAAGGTGATTAAAGATGGAGGTGTCAGAGGTGAGACAGAGGCTTCCTCCTAAAACCGCATATAATATGAAAATATAACTAATACAACTACTCTTGAAAGAGCAACAGGAAAGAGGACTGCAACAAACTGCATACAAGAGCTGGCCTCATGAAAAAGGGTAACATACTAAAGCTGTGGTCCTGTGGGAGCCAAGCCCTTCCCCTACCCCAGCTCACTGGCAGGAGGAAGAGGAATGGAGCAGGGAGGGAGTGGAGATCTGGGACTGCTGAACACCAAACTCAGGAGCTGTGATCTGAGAGCACAAACCTACATTTCATGGTGCTTGCATGATACTCTCGTAATTAGAGGGTTGGAAACCTAAGGCAGAATTCCTGGAGAGACTAAGATTCCAGCTGCATGTGAAAACAAGGATCCATATCCACTTGCTCTGGGACAAAAGAAAGATGGGCAGTCTAAGAGACTGCCTAACAAAGAAGCCCTTAGCAAGAGGGCTGCTACAGGGGCAAGGATTGCCCAGAGCTTACTACTCAGGAGAAAGGACAAGTAGACAAAATTATCTGGGTGCACTCTGCCCAGCAGATTGGGAGCTTTCACAATCTTCAGGTGCTCCAGCTCCCTGGCTGCCTACACAGCTCCAAGTACCCCTTCTGTGACAGGCAGACTACTGCACCTTTCTGCTGGCCAGCCCCACAGGGCTTCCAAACTGGGAAGCCCTACCCTGATGTTAGGCGAACCAGAGGAAAGATCTGTCTACAGCAACTAAAAAGGCAAAGCACCGAGGCTTGTACCTGTGTGCTCGGTGCACTGGTTCAGGCAGTGGAGACAGGCATAGAGCCAGGAAGCAGGAAACAGCTCTTTCCTCCCCAGAGTCACCAATACTACTCCCCTGCAATCCCCAACATTGCTTCATGGGCTGAGCAGCTCCAGAGAGTAGAGCTTCTGGGCACTAGAGGGCGCCATACACAAATATGAAACGCCAAAGGAACATGGTCCAGAGTAAAATTATGAATACAACTCCTGAGAAAGATTTAAATGATATTGACCTCATGACCTTCCCTGAAAGGGAGTTCAAAATAAAAATCATTAACATGCTCAGGGAGGTATAGAAAGATATTCATTCAAGAATTCAGGAATGAACTCAGGATAGATCCAATTATTGAAGAGCACAATGGATGGTATTAAAAGCAGATTGGATACGGTGGAGGACACTATAAATAGAAACTAGAGAAGAGGAATACAAAGAAGCTGAGGCACAGAGAGAAAAAAGAATCTCTAAGAATGAAACAATATTGAGAGAACTGTGTGACCAATCCAAATGGAACAATATTCGCATTATAGGGGTACCAGAAGAAGAAGAGACAAAAAAGGGATAGAAAGTGTCTTTGAGGAGGTAATTGTTGAAAAAATCCCCAATCTTGGGAAGGAGATAGTCTCTCAGGCCATGGAGGTGCACAGATCTCCCAACACAAGGGACCCAAGGAAGACAACATCAAGACATATAGTAATTAAAATGGCAAAGATCAAGGATGAGGACAGACTATTAAAAGCAGTCAGAGAGAGAAATAAGATCACATACAAAGGAAAGTCCATCAGGCTATCATCAGACTTCTCAGCAGAAACTTTACAGGCCAGAAGGGAGTGGCATGATGTATTTAATGCAATGAAGCAGAAGGGCCTTGAACCAAGATTACTTTGTCTGGCAAAATTATCACTTAAATTTAAAGGAGGGATTAAACAATTCCCAGATAAGCAAAAGCTGAGAGAATTTACCACCCACAAACCAACTCTACAGTGTATTTCGAAGGGACTGCTATAGATGGAAGTGTTTCTAAGGTTTAATAGCTGTCACCAGAGGTAATAAAACCACAGTAAAGAAAGTAGAACACTAATTACTAAGAAAAGGTGAAATTAAATTAACTATCCTCAAAGGTAATCAAGGGAAAGACAAACAGTACAGAACATGATACCTAATATATAAAGAATGGAGGAGGAAGACAAAGGAGGAGGAAAAAAAAAGAGAAAAAGAACCTTTATATTGTGTTTGTAATAGCATATTAAGTGAGTTAAGTTAGACTCTTAGATAGTAAAGAAGTTAACCTTGAACCTTTGATAACCACAAATCTGAAGCTTGCAATGCCAATAAGTACATACCTATCCATAATCACCCCAAATGTAAATGGACTGAATGCACAGATCAAAAGACATAGAGTCACTGAATGGATAAAAAAACAAGACCCATCTATACGCTGCCTTCAGGAGACGCACTTTAAACCCAGACATACACAGACTAAAAGTGAAGGGATGGAAAAAGATATTTCATGCAACTAATAGGGAGAAAAACGCAGGAGTTGCAGTATTTATATCAGACAAAATAGACTTCAAAACAAAGAAAGTCACAAGAGACAAAGAAGGACATTACATAATGATAAAAGGGTCAATCCAACAAGAAGATATAACCATTATAAGTATCTATGCACCCAACACAGAAGCTCCTACATATGTGAAACAAATACTAACAGAATTAAAAGGGGAAATAGAATGCAATGCATTCATTCTAGGAGACGGCAACACACCACTCACTCTGAAGGACAGATCAACCAGACAGAAAATAAGTAAGTAGACAGAGGCACTGAACAACACATTAGAACACATGGACCTAACAGACATCTACAGAACTCTACACCCAAAAGCAGCAGAATACACATTCTTCTTAAGTGCATATGGAACATTTTCAAGAATAGATCATCTTCTAGGCCACAAAAAGAGCCTCAGTAAATTCAAAAGATTGAAATTGTACCAACCAGCTTCTCAGACTGCAAAGGAATGAAACTAGAAATGAATTACACAAAGAAAATGAAAAATCCCACAAACACATGGAGGCTTAATAACATGATCCTAAATAATCAATGGCTCAATGACCAAATAAAAACAGAGATCAAGGAATATATGGAGACAAACGATAACAATAATTCAACACCACGAAACCTGTGGGACGCAGCAAAGGCCATGATAAGGGGAAAGTATATTACAATACAGGCCTACCTCAGGAAAGAAGAACATTCCCATATGAGCAGTATAAACTCACAATTAAGAAAACTAGAAAAAGAAGAACAAATGAGACCCAAAGTCAGTAGTAGGAGGGACATAATAAACACTAGAGCAGAAATAAATAAAATCGAGAAGAATAAAACAATAGAAAGGACCAACGAAAGCAAGAGCTAGTTCTTTGAGAAAATAAACAAAATAGATAAACCTGTAGCCAGACTGATCAAGAAAAAAAGAAAGTCTACTAACATAAACAGAATCAGAAATGACAAAGGAAAAATCACTACAGACAGCACAGAAATACAAATAACTATTACAGAATACTATGAAAAATTATATGCTAACAAACTGGATAACCTAGAAGAAATGGACAACTTTCTAGAAAAATACCACCTTCCAAAGCTGACCCAGAAAGAAAGAAAATCTCAACAGACAAATACCCAGCAACGAAATTGAACTGGTAATCAAAAACCTACCTAAGAACAAAATGCCTGAACCAGACGGTTTCACCGTTGAATTTTACCAAACATTTAGTGAAGACTTAATACCCATCCTCCTTAAAGTTTTCCAAGGAGCAGAAGAAGACGGAATACTTCCAAACTCATTCTATGAGGCCAGCATAATTCTAATACCAAAACCTGGCAAGACACCACAACAAAAGACCAATATCCCTGATGAACATAGACGCAAAAATATTCAACAAAATATTAGCAAACCGAATTCAAAAATACATCAAAAGGATCATCCATCATGATCAAGTAGGATTTATTCCAGGGATGCAAGTACCTGGACAACATTCGAAAATCCATCAACATCATCCACCACATCAACAAAAAAGAAGGACAGAAACCACATGATCATCTCCATAGATGTTGAAAGGTATTTGACAAAATTCAACATCCATTCATGATAAAAACGCTCAACAAAATGGGTCTAGAGGGCAAGTACCTCAACATAATAAAGGTTATATATAACAAAACTACAGCCAACATAATAAACAGCGAGAAGCTGAAAGCTTTTCCTTTAAGATCAGGAGCAAGACAAGGATGCCCACTCTCCCCACTTCTATTCAACATAGTACTGGAGGTCCTAGCCATGGCAATTAGACAACACAAAGAAATAAAAGGCATCAAGATTGGCAGGGAAGAAGTTAAACTGTCCCTGTTTTCAGATGACATGATATTGTACATAAAAAACCCTAAAGAATCTACTCCAAAACTACTAGATCTAATATCTCAATTCAGCAAAGTTGCAGGATACAAAATTAATGTGCAGAAAACTATGGCATTCCTATACACTAACAATGACTTAGCAGAGAGAGAAATCAGGAAAACAATTCCATTCAAAGTTGCATCAAAAAGAATAAAATACCTAGGAGTAAACCTAACCAAGAAAGTGAAAGACCTATACTCTGAAAACTGCAAAACACTCATGAGAGAAATTAAAGAAGATACCAATAAATGAAAACACATCCATGCTCATGGATAGGAAAAATTAATATTGTCAAAATGGCCATCCTGCCTAAAGCAATCTACAGATTCAATGCAATTCCTATAAAAATACCAACAGCATTCTTCAATGAACTAGAGAAATCATTCTAAAATTCATATGGAACCACAAAAGACCCCAAATAGCCAAAGCAATCCTGAGAAGGAAGAATAAGCTGGGGGGATTATTCTCTCCAACTTCAAGCTTTACTACAAAGCCACAGTACTCAAGACAATTTTGTACTGGCACAAGAACAGATCCATAGACCAATGGAACAGACTGGAGAGTCCTGATATAAACCCAAGCTTATGTGGTCAATTAATACATGATAAAGGAGCCATGGACATACAATTGGGACATGACAGTCTCTTCAGAAGCTGGTGTTGGCAAAACTGGACGCTACATGCAAGAGAATGAAACTGAATTATTGTCTAACCCCATACACAAAAGTAAACTCAAAGTAGATCAAAGACCTGAATGTACGTCATGAAGCCATAAAACTCTTAGAAAAAAACATAGGCAAAAATCTCCTGAATATAAGCAGGAGCAACTTCTTTCTGAACAAATCTCCTTGAGCAAGGGAAACAAAAGCAAAAATGAACTCATGGGACTACATCAAACTAAAGTTTCTGTATAGCAAAGGGCAACATCAACAGAACAAAAAGGCATCCTACATTACAGAATATATTTGTAAATGACATATCCAACAAGGGGTTAACATCCGAAATATATAAAGAACTTACACACCTCAACACCCAGAAAGCAAATAACCTGATTAAAAAATGGGCAGAGGATATGAAAAGAAAGTTCTCCAAAGAAGAAATTCAGATGGCCAACAGACACATGAAAAGATGCTCCACATCACTAATCATTAGGGAAATGCAAATTAAAACCACAATGAGATATCACCTCACCCCAGTAAGGATGGCCACTATCCAACAGACTAAGAACAACAAATGCTGGCGAGGATGTGGAGAAAGGGGAACCCTCCTACACTGCTGGTGGGAATGTAAGCTAGTTCAACCATTGTGGAAAGCAATATGGAGGTTCCTCAAAAAACTAAAAATGCAAATACCATTTGACCCAGGAATCCCACTCCTTGGAATTTTCCCAAAGAATGCAACTTCTCAGGTTCAAAAAGACATATGCACCCCTATGTTTACTGCAGCACATTTTACAATAGCCAAGATATGGAAGCAACCTGAGTGTCATCAGTAGATGAATGGATAAAGAAGGGGTGGTACATATACACAATGGAATGCTATTCAGCCATAAGAAGGAAACAAATCCTGCCATTTGCAAAAACATGGATGGAGCTGGAGGATATGATGCTCAGTGAAATAAGCCAAGCAGAGAAAGACAATTGCGAAATGATTTCCCTCATTTTTGGAGTATAATAAGGAAGCAAAACTGAAGGAACAAAACAGTAGTAGACTCAGAGACTCCAAGAAGCAACTAGTGGTTACCAAAGGGGAGGGGTGTGGGAGGGTGGTTGGGGAGAGTGGGAGAAGGGGATTGAGGGGTATTATCTTTAGTACACATGATGTGGGGAATCACGGGGAAAACAGTGTAGCACAAAGAAGGCAAACAGTGAATCTGCGTCATCTTACTACACTGAGGGACAGTGACTGCATTGGGGTATGGGTGGGGACTTGATAATATGGGTAAATGTAGTAACCACATTGTTTTTTCATGTGAAACCTTCATAAGAGTGTATATCAATAACACCTTAGTAAAAAATAAATAAATATATAAGTAAATAAAAAAGCAAATTTTCACTGAAGAAAGCTTCAAGAGTTTTTAAACCAAAAAGTAATTTACAAAGGGAATTTTTGTCATCCAATACATATGTCCTTTTCTTTTTCTCTATTTATTTTACCTGTAACATGTATGACCTTGAAGGTACATTTGATCAAAAACATAATTCCCCTTTGATGAGAATATCTTTTAGAGATGTACCTCTCTCTGAGCAGGGTGATATGTCCACTTCACAGGGAGCAGTTTTGATTCTGTCTAGTAGAAAGACAAAACTGTGTTTCTATTACTGCCCAAGCCTGGGGAAAAATGTCTCTTTCAAAGACAAAGACAATATCAATGCAATGAAACTTTTGGCAGCCATTATGAGCTTCAAGCTGTGTCTTATATTTAGCTGCAGAATAGACACTACACTAAAGCATTAAAAAGATTTGTTGTTGACAGCTGCCACTTCATCTATCAGCCATTACAGGAATAACATTAGAGAATTCATTTAGTTTCTCAGTTGAAAATTTAAATCCTTGTTAGTTTTGATCTACCTGAAAAACAAAAAAAAGGTAAAGTTTTGGAAACATTGCAGAACAGAATTGAAAAAAATACATAGAAACACAACTTCCTTGTTTTTCCTAATGAATCAAATCTAAATAGCTATGGGCATTTTTAGTGTTTTCTGTGATACTCCGCATGCTTTTTTGGCAATTACAGCTTTATTTGGAGAGAGAAAGTGCAAGCTGTTACTATTTGTTTCTGCCTCTGATATGCATGCTGAGGAGATAATAAAAACCCAGGGAAGTCAATATTTTTGAAAAGCAAAAAGGGATGAAATTCAGTAAGTAGTTCAAGGTTAAGCTCTACCACATATTAAAACCTAAAGAATCAACTTTTCAGTCACTAATTAGATATATTAATATGCTTATATTGTGCTTGTATGTAATTTTTGCAGAGTGAAAACTATATTTTTACTTCATTTTGATTAACTATTCATTTAATGCCTGATTATAAATAATAGTAGCATCATTTGGAAGTATTTTAATTATGAAAAGAAAAATTGGTACTGTAAATCATTGAGAAGTGTAAACTCTCCTTCCACCTACCTTTTTCAATAGAGCTCCAGTGTTAGCCACTGTGTTTTGAAAGATCTTCTAAGAAGTAAAGATTAAATATATTTCCAACAGAAGAAGCTTTTCTCTGAAAAAGAGATACAGAGGAAGGATTTAACTATTAGAGAACAAACTAAGATATAAAAATATTAGTATCTGGAAGAGTCCTTTGGAACCAAGCTTAATCTTCACAGCTATATTCTACAACATCCAAAATTAATCTTGGTCACTCAGTGGTTCAACAAATGTCATTTATTCATTTGTTCACTGCTTCACAAATTCATCCAAATATTGTACAATTTTCCGCATAGATGATCATGTCATCTGTGAACAAGGACAGTTTTATTTCTTCTTTCCAGTCTGAAAACATTGTATTTCCTTTTCTTGTCTTATTGCATTAGCTAGAACTTCCAGAGTGATTTTGCAAAGGAGAAGGAAGAGGACATCCTTGCCTTATTCCTGATCTTAGTAGGAATCCTTTTATATTTTTAATTTATTCTCCAACAATTATCCCTGTTTTGCCCTCTTTTAATAGCTAAATGTTAGAAACAATTGTTTGACAATTAAAACTTGCTATAAATTGTAGCAGGTTGCAAAATTTTCACTGTAATATGAAAAAAAAGTTTTAAAAATAAACCAGTAATTGGAAATTACCATTTTCATTATTTTTTAAATTATGAAAATATTGCCATGCAGGTCAGAAATAAGCAGCTAAAAATGTTTTAGATGGGTTAAAAATTCTCCAAAATTCCATATCCTTTTCTTTACTTCAAATGATTAATGATTTATGTTTATCATTAAACTCGTTTAAATTTAAATTCATCATAGAAAATAAAAACATAGAAGCCAGCAAAATGAAAAAATTCACCTATTAACCAAAAGACAATTTCTCTGTTATTACCTTATTTCACTGTGACTTAAGATTTTCTGTATGTATTTGATGCAGACCTTTTCCAAATGCATATTGCTTTATAACTAATTATATTTACCAATTCCCTATTATTAAGCACTTAAGTTCTCTACAATTTTACTATTTTGAGATATTAACATTGCTCTCAAATTTTGCAATTAGGTACAGTGACAAACAAAAATAATTGACTTGGAGAACACTTTTCATAAAGACAAAAGTACTCATATCATATAAAGAACTTAACAACAGTCCCATAATACGCCATTAGGTATATTACTTACAACACTTAGAAAAAGAAAGGTGTGAAGACCTTTATTTTTAACCAGTTTTAGTTTCAATAAAATTACGTGATCAACAAACTTGTTTCCACCAGCGGACTGACCCCGTTCTTTTGGACCAAATTAGTTAAGGTTTAGTTCATCAAGCATTGGCATAGTAAAACCAGATTCACATTTGAAAAAGTTTACTCTGTCAATCATTTGGAAAACTGATTAGGGGGAAATGAAATAACTGGGTCTGGAATACAAATTTGGATGCTGTTGTACTTATTAAGTGAAAATGAAGATCTAAGTTAAAATTCTCACATAAAAGAAAAGTAAAAATCCATGACACACTGAAAATATTAGACATTAGAAAGGAGTAGGAAAGGACAATGTTTGAGTTTCTAAAATGGGTAATTATGTGAAATTTTTGGCTGTTAACTGTAGAAGTAATCTCAGGAGAAAGATGATGAGTTCAAGTATAGACAGTGCCCTTTAATTATTTATCAGACATCCCCAAGAACTCTTTGATAGATGGTTTAATTTGTGGATTTCAAGCCCTGGAAAGAAAACTGGCCTAGATACACTTACTCTGGAATCAGGAATGCAAAGTGGGAGATAAACTGATTCATAGATAAAATGACATACAGTATGTAAAAAATTTTATGACATATAGTACATAAAAAGAAAATGAAGAAGGAACCTTAAAGAACTCACTTAAAATACAAAATCTTATGAAGGAGTTTGACAACAAACAGTAAAAGATGTATGCTGGAAATTTGAATTATAAAATAGCCATCACAGAGGCTAAGGGAGAACAGAAGTTTAATGGTGGGCCTATGATAACTCTGTCATACATACAAAGAGCTCAAGTAGAAAAAGCAGTACAAAGGACCTTCTTCATTCCTGACGTCATGATTTCGTCATGATAAAGGAAGTGTGAATAAGTAACTCTGCTGTTTGCTTTCTCTCAGAGAAAGGTGATCAGTCAGAACGGTTAGCTGGAAGAAGGAGCTGCAGATGCCATGCTTTTCCTTCCATTCCCTGCCATGGCAAAGGAGGGAGGCTTATAGCTTGGGGCACGTTTGATTCATGGGGTGTTAGAGAGCCTATTTGGTTGCACATAGAATCCATGTCCTTCAACACAGATATTACAAGTGATAATGCTGACAGTTTAATCTCCAGTTTTACTGACCCATGTCCTATTCCTCACCTGTTTCAGAATTCAGGCATGAAAGAGAACGCTGTTATGTATTGACCGGTTCAAACATCAGTAATAAGAATGGAACAGTGTTCATCCATCCAATGTAGGCAGAATGAGGTAACAAATAACCATGTAATCATAATTGGAGCAGTTTTATTGGACTGGTTGTGGGTGAAGTCAGACTAATGCATTGGACAATAAATGTGTCAGAAGTCATGATCAGAAGGATGGATATTTTTACAAGTGTTGGCTCTGAAAGAAATGAAATAATGTGCTCACTAAGAAGTACTTAGTTCTGACAGGTTTCATGGCTTGGCTGTTGTTACTGCTTTTAAATATGAACAGAGTGCAGTATGTTTAAAGTTTTAGGGTAGAACCAGCTGAAGGCACTTGAGGAGAGTGTATCTGATGGAGAGTGGTCCTTGAAGTGGTGAGAGGACATACATCCCAGAACACAGGTGGGAAGGGCGGTTTATGACTGGAACCAGAGCAAGGCACGTAGGACTGGCTATGTGAGCAAAGCACTAGGAATGCAACGGCACATAAAACATGACCCTTGCTTTCAAGGAGCTCATCCTGGGAGTCGAGGAAACCATCAAGCTAACCATAACACAAGCTGTAGTATAAAATTTGAAAATCCAACTCTTCTGTAAAGTGACTCCTCCCATCTTAGAGTACTCATGTATTTTCCTACAGAAAATAAATGAAACTGGAGAACAAGCTTCTGATGCAGCATGTATATGAAGGGAGTTTAATCCTTAAGAATAATATCACTCAAATCATTGTTTTGTAAATTTATGTCAGTCATTTTGAGACATTTTCAGTATGTCAGCCTTATATCCTTCAAAAAACTTAAGTAGCCTGTTGCTATTAGAGAGTATGTGCATTTAGCTTTCAGAAATCCTGGGATTGAAGGTTTTAACACTTTTGTGGGAATTCTAACCAATACATATAAAGTATGGGAGGATATTTGTTTTGAAAGTGTTCTGAATCTAGAGTATCTTCACAAAAATTACAGTCTATGTAATCAAGACATTTGTCTGCCAAAGCCTGAGTGTTTCCTTCTGTGAGCACATGAATGTGCACAAGGCCGCTGCAATATAGGAAAGGAGATAAACCAAAATAAAACAAAACATTAAGCTAGAATATAAAGCTGGTTTGAGTCTAGCTTCACTTTTCCTAGTGTGGTCTCCAGTAGGTGGCTTCTTTTTTTCAGTTTCTTTACTTGTAAACAGTGGAGGGAAGGGAGAGAAGCTAGTTTTGTTTACTATGCTCTCCTGGGAGATGTATTTGCTAGACAGCAGTTAACATAGTGGTGAAGAACATGGAGTCTGGAGCCAGGCTTCCTAAATTTGAAATTTGGCTGCACTGCTGAATAGCCATGTAATGGGGGTTAGTTTCTTAAATTCTTTATGCCAGTGTTGAGTCATCTGAAAAATGTAAATGACAACAAAGGCATATAATTCATTTGCAATATCTTGTGATTATTAAATGAAGCCCTTAGATCTATGCCTAGAACATGGTAAGCAGAACATAAATATGAGCTATTTTATAATTTACCTCACATAGAGGTTTAAACAATCAAATGAGGTAATTAAAAAAAGCACAGTGCTTGACACCTAATAAATTCACAATAAATTGTACCTATAGTTATATGTTCAAATAAATTTGGTTGACAATCTTTTCATTGGGTGGTATTTATTCCCATTTTCAAGATAAAGAAACTGGAACAATGACAGTCCAAGAAACTTTGAAACATTGAGAAGTAAAATCTAGAATCCAAGCCCTATTCTAAATATTCAAAAAAAATCTATGCTCCATTAAATTATCTTGTAAAAATAATATGATTCAAATTTTAATAGTGTCTGTTTCACAATGTGATTGTAAAGACTGAATGAGTTAATAATTATAGGATGCATTATGAACTATAGGAGCTGAATTAATCTAAGGTGTTATTACATCCCATGAGGAAGTCTGCTTTCTCAAGTCCTGCTTACCACCATATTCTAAGAGGATATCTAGTCTAGGTGTTGGCCGCAGTGTACCATATCACAACATGGAGTGTTTCAAAGTATCTCCTAATTTGCAGGAAAATTCAAATGTAAAACAGAATAAAGTGATCCACCTGAATCTACTTTATGGACAGCCTCAGAGGCATCAGACTTAACACAGAATATGAATATTATGGTTTCTATGTGAGACAGACATGTGAGTATTTTTTTCCCCAAAACCCAAAATTAAACACATATTCCTTTAAATAAGAAAAATGTATTAATGTGTGTGAAAAACAAGATTTATACCATGATGTAAGAAGTATCTGACCAATAAATCAAGGAAAATGATGCTGTAGGGAAAATTGACACTAAAATCTAGAGCAACACAAAAGGAATAAATTGTGTAAAAGAATACACATTCCTTCATAAACTGAAACTCAACTAACTATAAATGTTCCCAATTCATTAACAAATTAAATAAATTCATTTTAGCCAGCTTATTATATGAGCCTGGAAAAACTTGTGGGCTTTTAATTTCAGTACACATTTCATTTTCTATGAATATTATGATGAACCTAGCTATAAAATTAACAATAGGCAAGAAAAGCAATGCCTACTAAACTTAGGATGCAGAATTATTGAGTGCAAATTAATTACCCAGAATTCATAAATGGTGTAATTAGTTTTTAATTAATAATCCACTTGACCTTTTAGGAAGTAGATCATACTTCTTTATTGCTGAATCACACTAAAGACAAGTAGGAGCTATTCTTCAATATTTACACCAGGTGGCAAATAGCCTGAATTAGTTGTTACATATTGCCTGCTTGAAAAGCAAATGTTATTCCCTACCAGTATTATTATAAGAACTTGGAATTTACTTAAAAAAGAATTAACTAATGTTCAATATTTTAAAAATGCTAAGCCAGTTTTAGAATTGAGATCATGAGAGTCAAATGGTTAAAAGTAATTATTGTGAAAAATAGGAACATCTTAATTGGTTAATAATTTCAGTTTATCAGTATTTCAGAAAGGAACCACATATAATCCAAACTAATCCAAATTAATCAGATGTTCACCATCAAGACAGAATTTCTTGTAGTTGTGGATTTCCTTGAAATACATTACAAAGCTTGCTCAAACTATTTTTTTAGCGTTTAAGGATTTATCACTTAAACACTTTTTAGTGTTTAGTGTTTATCACTTACACCTTAGAATCCATAAGCATTTTTACTTTGTTTTCTAAGTATTCATGTGGAAGCTGGAAGTAACTATAAATAGTATCAATACAGAAGCATAAAACCTCTGGTTTAGAAAGAAGCAGCCCAGATGTCCCTGATAAAATCCTTCTCTCTCCTCCAATCCAAGTTTCAGTCACCATTTTCTAGGCTGAATTATTTAAAAATCACATGTAGGATGGTTTACAATTCAATCTCTATCAATTGATATCTTTCTATCACTTATCACCTATCTACATCTATCAATCATCTATCAATCGATCTATCTATTCATCTATCTACTATTCATCTATCTATATTAACTTAATTGAAAGATGGATTTAATTTTTTCCTGCTTCTAACGTAAAGATCTCACTGCCTGAAGCAAGATATACTCCAAGATTTTTCCATTAGATAAGTAAATAACCTTTTCAGATAATAGATTTCAATGTGGATAAATGTATTTTCTGTGGTTCACGACAAAACGAATGCTAACATGTAAAATTAAACTAGATGTTTTAATTTAATGATAAAACACTAACTTGCAACATTGGATCTAATGAAAAACATTACACTGCTAAGAAAAACAACATTTTCAGGAGTTCAAAGTATGTTCTATGAAGAACCTGATTTTTTTGGATTTTTATTATCAATATATTTCGTTCTTTCTAGTCTAGCCTTTGCCAAATTTATTTTTCACATGCTCTGAAGATCTTCCTTGTGTTATTTTGTATATTTGTGAAAAATATAATGTGACCTGAACCAAAATACCCATTGTATCCATGTATACCAGAGGTTGAAGCCAGAGTAATTAGGAAATACCTCTGTTCCATTAATCCAAACAGAATAATAAACCATAAGGTAAAGGAAAATGTGCTGAGTTGGCATTCCCATTTTTAATCCAGACCTTCACAGTCCACAAGCTCTGAACTCTTGAAAAGAAGTAGAAACAAAACGTTTCAGTTTAGAAGTTGGTTTGGAAATTCATCCTAGGAAAAGAACTATTAATTTGGAAAAGTAGTTTAACCCTTAGGATAACAATTTAGATCCAAGAAGGGCAAGGGTCTTACAAAGTATTCAGATAAGGCTAAACTGCTCTGTTAAAGATAAAGAAAGAAAATGCTCTTATTGTGCAAAGAGGGAGAAGCAAGATGAAAGACCATAGCAGTGAGAAGACAAAGTGAGGTGATGAGGGGGAATGGATTAAGTGCTGTATCGACTGAATGTTTATGTCCCCCTCAAATTCATATACTGAAATCCTATTGGGAGATGGAGCCCTTGGAAAGTGATTAACATGAGCGTGGAGTTGTCATGAATGGGATTAGTGCCTTTATAAAAGAGATCCCAGAGACAGGGCACAGCAGGAAGATGGTAGCCTGTGGACCAGAAGTAGGCTGTCACCAGACATTCAATCTGCTGTGGCCTTGATCTTGAATTTCCCAGCATCCAGAACTGAAAGAAATAAATTTCTCTTGTTGGTGAGCAGCTCAATCTATGTTTTTCTGTTACAGCAGTCCACACCCCAACATCCACAGACAGATAAATAGATAAACAACATGTGGTTTATTATTATTCCATGCAGCAGAATATTATTTAGCCTTAAAAAGACCCAAATTCCGTCACATGCTACACATGCTACAACACTGAAGACATGTGCTAAACAAAATAAACAGAAACAAAGGGAAAAATATTGTATGAATCTACTCACATGAAGTACCTAGAATAATAGAATTTATAAAATAGAATGATGGTCTCTAGGGATGAGTGAAAGGGAAGTGAGGAGCTATTATTTAATGGGTACAGTTTCAACTGGGGAAAATTTAAAAGTTCTGGAGATAGATAGTGGTAATAGTTATGACACATTGTGAATGTATTTAATGCCACTGAACTGTAAACTTAAAAATCATTAAAATGGTCAATTTTGTGTAATGTATATTTTAACCATAATAAAGCCAGCAATGGAGAGATGTGAAAGAGCTTTTTAAGGATAAGAATGCCTGTAGTTATATTTGAAGTTGTTTGTAATATAACCCTGCTCTTCTCTACCACTTAAGTCTTTAGAAAAATCTACTGTGTTCACACTGTAGAATCTTAAGAGGCTAATATTGGTCAATGTGGTAGTAGCATATATGGAATCAGAAGCCCAAGGGGAAGATAATGCTATAAATATGTAAGTCCCCTGGTGACATGCATCAATTCTTAGGGAGAAATTTGGACTTTTATAAATCATGCTATTAAGATGCTTAGATAATTTTTATCTCCAAGAGCAAAAGAGACCTTCATATAACATGTGCATGATCTTCCCAAAAAGAAGTAAAGAGAACATGTGGCTAAGCTCTATGAAGATACAAGAAGTGCTTTTCTAAGTAAAGAGTTTTCTGCCCAGTGGGGAGATGTTTTAGAGACCATTTCTTACTTTGTCCAAGAAGGAGCATCAAATTAAAAACAAAGGTAAACAATATTATATGCTTCAAAATTCCTGTCTACCTTGACCCCCTCAAATAGTCATACATACTCCAAAGACATTATGTATTTTGAGCTTTACTTCACATTTAATTAAAATAATAATCACAAATGTAATTATATATAACAAAAATAACACATGAAATATTATTTATTCACTCTTGAGACTTTCAGGTTTCCTTTGGAATATTACTTTTATTAAAAGTAAATATATAACACAAGTTAGAGATCTATGTAAGGCATTATCTCCTCAGTATTAGCAAGTCTGAGAGGCATCAGAGTTGGGGAGTTATGAGAACTCAGGTGTGAAATTAGACAAAACTAGATCAATACAAATTGTGGGATCTTGGGCAAATTTTATATCTTTTTGCTTACAAGATTGCTATGAGTATAAAAGGGGTTTAGAAATACTGTGTTCAGTTTCACAATAAATGGTTGTTATAATTCCTGTTTACAATTTGCTATGTATAATTTTAAAGCACCTTTTGCACAATTAGATAATCAACAAATATTTGTTGATAATTTATTGATTGTATTAGTTTTCTGTGGCTGCTCTAACAAATTACCACAAACCTGAAAACTTGAACCAACACAAATTTACTATTTTACAGGTTTGTAGATTAGAAGTCCAATCCAGATCTCACCAGGCTGAAGTCTTGTCATTGGCAGGGCTGCATTCCCTTCTAGAATCTCTTGGGGACAATCCTTTTTCTTTTTTCATGCTTTTTTAAATTGAAATATAGTTGATATACAATATTACATTGGCTTCAAGTATACAACACAACAATTCGACAGTTACACACATTATTAAATGCTCACTCCAATGAGAGCAGTTATTATCTGTCAACAGAGAAAGATGTTACAGAATTATTGATTATATTCTCTATGCTGTATTTTCATCCCTGTGACTCCTTTATATTACGGACAATCCATTTTCTTGCCTTTTCCAGCTACTAGAGGGTGCCCACATTTCTTGGCTCATGGCTCCTTCCTTTATCTTCAAGGCAAACAGCCATCAGTGTAGCAACTCTCCGGTCCTTCTTCCTTAGTCACGTCTCCCTCTAACTCTGAACTCAACTGAGAAAGTCCCATCAATATTAAGGACCCATATGGTTAGATTGGACTCATTTGAATAATCCAGGATAATCTTCACATCTCAAAGCACATACCCTTATCACATCTGCAAAATTCTTTGTGTCATGTGAGGTAAAATATTTACAGGTTCTGGGGATTAAGACATGGGTATATTTGAGGGAGACAGTATTCTGCCTACTGCATTGATGTTAAAGACAGAATGCTGAGATAATTTTAAACTGTATGTTTTCTTTCCATGAAGATACCAAACCATTGCATAGGAGGTGTAAACCACTATGTTGTACATTGACTGTCTTTCATGTAATTCACCTTTTTTAGGGAAAATGATTGGGGAACATAATCAACTGGCCAAGGAAGGGATCAGTCATTTTAGATATCTTTAATATGGCTTAATCAGAAAGGCACTGCAATTAGCTTCCCACTGTGCACAATCCTAGCTCTCCATGCATTTCAGACTGATTATAATATCTATGTGTAATTCATCTGATGCTTTTATCCATCAACTTCAATAAACTTTACAAATCCTGGCAGTCTCATCCATAGTCTCCAAAGTACGAATTTCTTTATTCCAGTACTCATGTCAAAAACATGGAACAGTCCCAGACTTTCAAAAAAAAGACATGATTTTAGCCTTAGAAGACCTTACCACATTTTAAAAGGAATGTATCCTAAGAAGAAGAAAAGAAGTAATTTAATTCAGAACAACAAAAAAAGATTAAGTTTCTTGGTGTATTAGTGTCTAGGACTCCTGTAACAAAGTAGTACAAATTGGGTGGCTTAGAACAGCAGATAATTATTTTTTCACAGTTTTGGAACCTCGAAGTCTGAGATCAAGGTGTCAGCAGGGATGATTCCTCCTGGGGGCTGTGAGGGAGAACCTGATCCCGCTCCCTCACCTACCTTCTAGTAGTTTGACTGTCAACATTTGGTGTAGGATCATCACCCCGATCTTTGCTTTATCCTCACATGATGCTCTTTCTCTGTGCATGTCTGTCTCCAAATTTACTCTTTTTATAAGGACACCAGTCATATTGAATTAGAACCCATCCTAGTGATTTCATTTTAACTTGATTACCTCTGCAAAGATCCTATTCCAAATAAGGTCATATCCTGAGATATTGGAGGTAAAGATTTCAACACATGAAATTTGGGGCCACGCAATTCAACCCATAACACTAGGTGTTAAATATGGACTTCTATATACAGATGCCTCCTGGTATCATTGCTTTGTCTGGGACAATGTCTGAGATAGAGAAGTAAAATTTCATTGTGTGAGGTGAAACCCTAACATAGCAAAATAGGTATGCAAAACACAATTCAGGAAAAATAATAGGATGAAGCCACAATTCTTCAGACCCACAATTTTATTTCATGGATACTATCAGTACTCAAGCACTTGAAAATTGCAAAATGCCTGTTAAGAACTCTGTGGTAGGTCACTTCACTTGTTCCACTTAGAACTGATCAAAAGCTGCCTCTGCCTGCCTGCAAATAAAATCTGAATACACAGCACAGAGTGCAGCTTAACTCATGACAGCAGTCAGCACCAACTAAATCACATTTTTCATGTCACAGGAAGTAAAGAAAGCACAAATCAAAAAGCAGTGAGACTATGAAGTATTACCTTTTAAGTTATTGACAGCAAAATTTCTTATCGCTTCCCCACCAAGGCTGAAGAACAAAGCTACTGATATACAAAAAAGTGAGAATATGTCTATCCATGAGATGGTAAGAGTGGCTTAAGGTCAGAAACTTGTCTATTACAGTTTTTTGTCTCTGGTATAGAACAGTTCAAAAAGACCTAGTTATCTGTCATCCCCTTATATGTAAACCTCAAAACAGTTTTAAGTATCTGAATATTCAATTCATGACTTAGTCATCCATTTATTTAGACACTCAACCAGCATTTTTAAAGCATCTACCTCATTCCTAGCATTCTTCTAAGTTCCATTAGGCAAAACTGATAAATAAAACATAATCTCTATTGACAAAAAACTTAGTCTTTTTAATTATTCAAAATTAAATTGCTTGTTTCCAGTTTCCAGGAATACACTCCTACCAACAGATTAGAATTGCTTTTATTATGCTTAATAGTTTTTTGGCATAAATTGTATATTCTAAATTTTAATTCTTTATTATAAATATTTTTTTAATTCTTCACTTATCACTTACATTTTAGGTTTTAAGTTGAGTATTTTTAATAGGCTGATTTAAATATTAAGATATTTCTAGGAGTGTATTCTGTAGAACTATGGTTCTAATATGATTAATAGACCTCAAAGCAAACACTAGAAACAAAAGCATAATTTAGTGAACAAATATTTTCCAAATTATCAGTGTGTGCTAATAAAAAATCTTTCATGAGTAAAAGACTGTCCTTAGTGCAAGAACAGTCAATGGGATTCAATACAACAAACTACAAGTTTATTGATATAGTTTCAGGCTACACTTTGCAATGTACCTTTAAGAAACTACCACTTGCCAAATTTTGTGCAGTTTCAATCACCCACAACTATCTGAAAACGCTTTTAAAATACTCCTTTTGTAACTACATATCTGTGTGAGGCCAGATTTTCTTCATATACTACAACCAGAACAATATATTGCAACAGACTGAATGTAAACAGTGCATAACAATTTCTCTATTTTTCTGTTCATATATAATATAATAGAATATAGAAATATACATATAGAAGAGATTTATAAAAGCAAAACTATGCTTTTTATAAAACAGCCATTTTTCATAGAAATGTTATTGATCTTAATATTTAATGGGTTTTTTGTTTATTTTAAATTAATATATAAATATGTGCAAATTCCTCCATTTTACTTTCTAATATGGTAAATATTGATGAATATAAGCCATATGAAACAAAACCTGTTTAAGGTCCACAATAATTACAATAAGGTCCAGAGACTGAAGACTTTGAGACCCACTTCATTGATATACATTCATTAGCATAGCATAAGGTTAAAAACAAAATGTATTCAAGTAAATTTGAAGATCTAATTGGCTTTGTTAAAAGATTCATGAATCTGGCAGCAACCGCTCCAGCAAGTAGAGATGCTCTGAAGGGCAAAAAGGGAGAGGATTTTAAGAGCAGAACAAGGAAGTCATAAACAGAAAAAAGGATTATTTGGGGTGAAGTCATCATCACTGGAGACAAAAGGGTCTCATTAGGTGGATTCCTTTGGGGGATGAAGAGGACACATGTGACATTATCTTATCAATGCTAACCAGAAAATTCATGACTGACTGCATTTCTGGGAGAGATTAAAATGGCAATTAGATTATATATTAAGCCCTGGTTTGGTGAGTTGGCCAAGCAGAAGTGACGGCATGTTGGGCCTATGTCTTTCTTTTTAAAAGCAATCAACGATGGCAATAAAAAAGATGCAAACATTGCTCACCTGGGCTTCTTCAGTCCTGGCCCAGAGTGGGGATGGTCCTCTCGGAGCAATGGGAACAGGAGGCAGATGCACCAGTTTCCAGAATTCAGGGCCGTTAAGTACTTGAATCATATATACTTTTGTTTCCATACTCACCAAGCAATCCTCTGAGACATAATATTCATGATTTTTTAGATTGTCTACAGCAAAGTACTATACAGTTCTATAGATAAATTTATTTATTTAGAAGTTATATTTTTATTTTAAATAAATAAACTGGGATTCTAAGTGTAACCAGTGCAGCTACTTCAGCTACTAATGATGTGACTTTGGTTACTTCTGCACAAATATTGGGCTCTTAGAACCCTTCCAGTCCATGGAACTTGATAAGAGCTGCTCAGGTTTGCTTAAACAGATTTCTCTAATCTTACATTGTGGTATCAGTCCTGTCTGTTCCAGTAAGCCCTGGGGCACCACTGAAAAATTTTCCATTCCACCTAAAAGACTCTGAATTAAAAGGGGTGTAAGAAGGGCAGATAGCCTAAAGGCCAAAATGTTGTTATATTCATCCCCAGAACCAAGACAGCCCAGGCTCTAAGAATATCAATTTCAAGGAAACTTTCTGTCTCTAACCTACAGAAAATAGAAAATGAATTTTTTCATTTGTGAGGGGAAAAAAAATAAGTCTGTCTTACCTGTGTTATTGTTTTCATATTTCACAGTTTAATGATTTAATTGGAATTGACTGGATTCAATATGCTGACTCACCAAGGTGGAGAAACAAGAATTTCAGAGGACATAAATTCACCAAAATGGCACCAATTTGTGGAAACCTCTTCATTCACAAAAGTAATTTTTGTAGAGACTTGTGATTTCACCAAGATATAGTAGTTTATCAGAAACCTCTGACACCTCCCAATGAAGGAAGTGGTAATAAATATTTATTAAATACCACATCTCAAGAAGTTTCCTCTTCCTGACCTCATTAGAATTTTTCTTTTCTTAAGTTTCTGGGTAAAATTGCAATATTTCCAGAATCTCTTGCCTGGCCTTAATACATCTCCATATCAATACATGTTTCTAAGGGGTGGAGAGTAATCCATCTCCATATGAGTAAGTAATTACAAGGGCAAACAAGGGTATATCTGGACCTGAGAGGTTGGGTGGGGTCCCTTTATCTGAGATGGGGTCACAAGAGACACTGGTGAGCATAAGTGGACTACTGCTTGTAAGAAATAAATGGGTTTCTCCCACGTTATTTTTCCCATTGACTGATTTTGGTTTCAAAGGTATTTTGCCCCAGGATTTTCCCACTGGAGTTATATCTGGTGGTAGTGGGCAGGAACTCTGAACCCGAAATCTGTCTACATGGGTGTAAACCTTGGGTGGGTTGCCTTTAGTGATGTTGGGGAGATGCCTGAAGCCCCCCACAGATGGCGGGGAGGCTGCAGTGGCTATACCGGTAGAGGGTAAAGCTTCATTCAGTAGCCCCCTATTTGTGGGGCTTCCAACTGGGGAGCCCTTACTGGGGAATTGGTCTAGGGTAAAGCACCTCCTAGAGGGGTGGGACTTTCCGCAGGACTGGGGAAAGGTGGGGACACCAGAAGCTGTGGAATTAGCCTTCTGTGGGGTAGAAGACGTTTTAGAAGCCCTGAGTGGCTATGTAGCAGGGAGGATTGTGGAATGTCTTTTTCTCGAGATCGTGGAAAGGGTTATAAAAGAGAGAGAAAGGATTATTGAGGAGAGAGAGAGAGATTTTGGCAGGAGAGAGAGACACACTTCAGGATCGCTTGGAGGAGCTGAGAAATGACCAATGGGATGCCCTTAAGAAAGAGAGACAGTTATTGGGAAGACAGGTTGTGCTCCTGGAAGGTACTTTAGCAGTGAGGGAGGACAATCCATGTTGCAGGAGGCTGTGGGGGAGGGGGAGGAAATAGCAGTGCCTTCAGCCCCAGAGATGGTGGAGGACATACTGGGAGAGGATGAAGAGGTGGGGCCAAGGGCCGATCTGTTGCTGAGGCTGCCACACAAGGCACCAGCCTCTACCGTATTAAAGGCCCACCCAGTTGTAATTAAGAAAATAAAAATACAGCAACCACTTGCTCCTCAGGGGGAGGAGCTACCCCTTCCCCAGTTTCTGGAGTACTCAATGCTCTGCTCCATACCCAAGATGAGCTGGTGGACATGAGCATCCGGTTACAGCAGAAACTGTCAGAACCTCTGCCTATATGGCTTTGCATCTATAGGATATGGAGGTGGAAAACATTCTTATGTGGGGTTCTGAAATGATTAAACTGGCTTCCCTGATGACTCACCCTTACTTCTTGCAGCAGTTACAAAGTACCTGTCATACCTTAGGGAACTGGGTACTTCTGGATTGGCTGATAGTAGCCATCAGGGCAGTTTGGCCTAATCAGGTTGATTTACCCAAAAGCTGGAAAACATATGCAGAGCTCCAGCAGGTGTTACAGGAGCTGGATATGAAAAATATCACCTATAATATGGAAACCCAGGGCCCTGATAAGGAGTTGTTCACTGTAAGAATGAGAAATCTGGTGCTCCATACAGCTCCCCCACCACTCTTAGGGTCTCTAGTGACTATTCTTGCCCCCACATAGGGAAACCCCTAAGAGAGGTTACTTGTACTTTAACAGATCTGGGGGAGGTTGAAACAATAAGAGCAGAGAAGGAAGTATGGGCTATGACTGAAAGGAGAGGTGCAAAGGGCCCCGTGAAGGTCTCAAGGACCCAGATGTGGGTTGATTTGATAAAGGCCGGGTAGTGAAAGAAAAAATTGATGGGCAGCCCAATAAGATCTTGTTAGAACTGTGGCACAAATTAAAGCCAGAGCAGCAGTTCCAGCTGCTGAGGTCCAGGCCATGAGAGCCAGAGGCAAAGCCCGATGTCCAGCCTGTATCCCTGCAACACTTTCTGGGGGACAGTAGTCAGTTTCTTCCTGGGCCCTCACCTCTACATGAGGATGATTAGGCTTCGTGGTTTGACTGAGGTGGGGATCAAGGCCCCCACCTTGGGGGACATGGTGGGGACTGGAGGCCACATGTAGAATTAACATTTCATTGGTCCTCTCTGAATGTACAACATATCCTGGAGTTGGTAGACACAGGAGCTGAATGTTCTTTGATTTATGGCAACCTTGAGTGACTTCCTGGGACCCCTTCTGTGATAGATGCTATGGGGGTAAGAGAATTAGAATGAAAAGAGCCCAAATCCCATTGGGGATAGGTTGTTAACCAACAAAGGAGTATACTGTGTACATTTCTCCCATCCCTGAATATATTTTGGGGGTAGATATCCTACAGGGCCTGTGGTTACAGACCACTGCAGGTGAGTTCAGAGTGAGGGTACATGTTGTAAAGCCAGTTATGAGGGGACATGCTAAGCACCCACCTTTAGCTCTGTCTGTACCTTGGCCCGTGACATATACAAAGCAGTATAAGTTGCCTGGGGGCGGGACACAAGAAAATTGGAGAAACTCTGCAGGAGTTGGAAAAGGTGAGCATCATAAAGCCCACTCATAGTCCTTTTAATTCCCCAGTGTGGCCAGTGAAAAAGCCAGATGGCTCCTGGTGTATGACCATGGATTACAGGGAATTGAATAAAGTCACACCCCCTTTGCATGCTGCTGTTCCCTCTGTAGCAGCCCTTGTGGACACCCTCAGTCATGAACTAGAGAAGTATCATTATGTGGTAGACCTTGCTAATGCTTTCTTCTCTATTAACATAAAACAGGAAAATCAGGAACAGTTTGCCTTCATTTGGGAAGGCCAGCAGTGGACATTCACTATCCTTCCACAGGGATACTTCCACAGTCCCACCATTTGTCATGGACTTGTCGTCCAGGACTTGGCCACATGGAAGAAACCACAAAAGGTAAGGCTGTTTCACTATATTGATGATATTACGGTCACATCTGATTCTCTTGCAGATTTAGAAGGGGCAGTTCCTAGACTGCTGCAACATCTACAGAGAAAGGATGGGCTGTGAACAACACCAAGGTTCAGGAACGTGGTTTGTCTGTAAAATTCTTGGGAGTTGTCTGGTCAGGTAAAACGGAACTTATTCCTGAAGCAATCATAAACAAGGCCCAGGCTTTCCCTACCACTACCACTGTGGCAGTGTTACAAGGGTTTTGGTGTTTTTTGGGCTACTGAACAGTATTTATCCCACACTTGGCACAAATTCTGAATCCCTGATACTGGTTAGTATGAAAAGGGCATCAGGTGGGACTGGGATGAAACATGTGCAGCTGCTTTTACAGCTCCTAAGTAAGCAGTCAAGGCCATACAGGTCTTGAGTGTAATGGACTCAACAAGGCCCTGTGAGCTAGTTGTTCATGTAACTGAAGGTGGTTATGGATGGGGCCTTTGGCAGTGGCTTGAACAGACACGCCAACCTATTGGATTCTGGTCACAACTATGGAAAGGAGCAGAGGTCTGGTACACCTTGATAGAGAAGCAATTGGCTTCTGTGTACCACACCTTGCTGGCTACAGAGCCCATTACTGGAACAGCTCAGACCAAGGTAATAACCACCTATCCCATTGTGGAGTAGGTGGGAGACTGGACCCAAAAGCTATGGAGTGTCATGGCACAGATGCCTACATTGGCCAGATAGGGTGCATATTTACAGCTGTGTAGCACCCTCTCTACTAACCCTTTAAGTGGAGAACTCCAATGCCAGTAACATATACCAGTGGAAAGCAGGAAGAACTTGCTTTTGAGCCACTGGTAGCCAAGAGTCCTATTCAGGATGGAAAATCCCCTCTACCTGGAAATGCTTGGTATACATACGGCTCCAGTCGTGGGCAGCACCTGAAGTGGAGGGCTGTGGCTTTCCATTCTAAGACTGAGACAATATGGATGGAGGATGGAGAGGGGAAGAGCAGCCAATGGGCTGAATTGTGGGCAGTATGGCTCATAATAACACAGGAGCCCTCCCCTATAATTATCTGCACTGACAGCTGGGCTGCCTATCAGAGCTTGACCCTGTGGTTACTGACATATACCATGCCAACTGGATGGTTGGTCACTGGCCCCTTTAGGGGCAAGAGCTGTGGCAAGACCTATGGGCCTTTGGTCAAACTAAGACGGTTACCACCTATCATGTGACTGGCCATTAGCCTTTGGCATCTCCAGGGAATGATGAAGCAGACACATTGGCCCAGGTGCATTGGCTAGAAGGAAAGCCTGCATCTGATGCAGCCCAATGATTACATCAGCGTTTGTTGCACATGGAGCAAAAGACAATGCGGCCTGTAGCCCATCAGTGGGGCTTGCTGTTGACCTTTGAAGAAGTCAGCAGAGCCTGGAAAGAGTGTCTTCTGTGCTCTCACTTACACTGAGTCCCACAGCAACATGGGTCAATAGTAAAGGGGCCGATACCCCTTGTCAGGTGGCAGATAGACTATATTGGGCCTCTGCCCATATCAGAAGGATATTGGTATGACATGACTTGTGTAGACACAGCTACTGGCCTGTTGGTTGATTTTTCTGCACCTCACACAGATCAGCAAACCGCCAAAAGGGGCCTAAAGCATCTCTTTGCAGCCTATGGTCAGCCGCAGGTGATTGAGAGCGATCAAGGCACCCACTTTACTGGACATGCATTACAAGAATGGGTGCAGCAATTAGGAATAAAGTGGAAGTTTCATGTGCCATATAACCCTATTGGAGCAGACATGATAGAGAGGTACAATGATTTGTTGAAATCTGGCCTGAAGTCAGACACCAATAGTCTACAGGGCTGGTCAGTTCATTTATGGACAGTGGCACACATTTGAATGAGAAACCCCGGGAAGGAGCCTTGAGCCCTGTGAATATGCTAACACACATTGCCACATCTCCTATGTAAGTGTATGTGCAAATCAAAGAGGAGTTATTAAACCCAAGATATGGCCAGCAGAGCAATATCTTGCTGCCAGCCCCAACTGCATTAAGCCCTGGAGACTGTTGGCCCTGGACATTTTGACACGTGGGCCAGTGATGGCTGGCCCTTCTAGCACCTTGGGGAAAAGGCCTGGAAGCTAGACTCCTGTGTGTTCCTGAAGTAACAGCAAACTGGCCCCCAAAGATCATGGTAGCATACCTAAAATGTCGGGGAGGTAAGAGCATCTTATGGCATATTTTTTTTGGCCACATATATTTGTGACCAGAGCATGTACCTCCTGTAACCCTATATATTGACCCATCTATAACTCCCACAGGGAGGGGGGTGAAAGTCTGGTATACCAGACCAGGAGGCAATCCTATTCCTGCCACTGTCCTATCACAGGACCACTCTCTTGCATGCATCCTAGGTGATGGACAAGATTTGCCTATGCTGGTATCATTAAAACATGTATTTTATCACTATTTTCTTCTACAGTCCCTGTTGTCTGGATGTGCCCCCTGGCTACAGCTGCCACCTGATGATTGCTCTGAATTCCCTACCTGTTCAGCTACTGACCAGCTGTGGAATAAGTGAGCTATGGACTTAATCTCCATAGAACTTTGAACCTAGCTGAGTCCTCCAGCTAGAAGATTATCATGATTTTATTACTATCGCTATTGTATGTTATTAGTCTGGTTACAATGTTCCAGTTTTCTCACACAGAGGCCATTACAGAAGATGGGGAACGAGTAGATTTTGAGGTGAGATTTCTGGAGAGGTGGGTTGTGGGTAAAATTGCAATATTTCCAGAATCTCTCACCTGGCCTTAGTGCATCTCCATATCAATAGGTGTTTCCAAAAAAAAAGAAGTAGTCCATGCCTGTATGAATAGGTAATTACAAGGGTGAGCAAGGGCATATCTGGACCAGAGAGTTTGGTTGGAGTCCATTCTTTTGCAGTCAGTTGGGAGACACAGGAGAGCAGAAGTGGGTGACTGCTTGTAAGCAATAGATGGGTTTCTCCCACTTTATTTTTCCTTTGACTGATTTTGGTTTCAAAAGTATTGTTCCCCCAGATTTACAAGCTCCAGCTCTGTTCTTCAATATTCTACCCTGCAAAGCCATTACACAGTAGTGGGTCTACTTTGGGATTGCAGCATTCTAGACAAATTGTAAAAAATATTTTGTCTATGCACTTGAAAAACCATTTTTCATTACAATTTTTTCATTTTATTATTAAATCTTTCTACTTTATCCTATAAACTAGAAAAACATGGTAGCTGTCTCTGCTTTTAATAAGGAATGGCAGTGATGGGGAGCTCTTCCTCTAACTCTAACTGTTCTGCTTTCAGCTATATTTTGTTTCATTACAGTCAATAGTCTGCACTCTTGCTGCAGAAGGTTTATACTAAATTCCATTTGAAACAATGAACTACTTAATGGTGTTTTAATTGAAAATAGATGCCCAATTGAATAAAATATGGACATCAATGTATTCCCTTATTCCTCAGGTTGCATTCAAATGGTGTTCACTTTTAACAATTTATGCTAAATATTTATCTTCATAGAATATTGTATTCATTGTCTCCAACTTCTGAGATTTGGTGATTTATTGATTCTCTGCAACAGTCACTCTTTCATTCAACCTCCAATGAATCCAAGTGTTGTGATGGATTCCGAGGATATGAAGATGAATAGCATTATCATTGTTCACTAAAATTTTAAGCTCTAACAGCAGAGAGTGATTAACTGTAATAAAAAATATAATATAATATAATATAGTTAGTTTATATGAAAAACTTGAGAGAATTGAGAAGAAACAATTCATTATGCCTGGAAAGTAATAAGAAAACTCTATACAGAGAAGAAAATAATTAATCTGTATTTTGAAAGCATGACAAATAGAACTTCACTGAGGAAATTAGGGAAAAGTAGGGTGGTGGAGGGGGTATACAAACTCCCAGAGCAGTGCAGTATATGTGTGCTTGGAGAGTTAAGAGAAATGCAAGTTGCCTGCAGGGCATGTATCACAGAAATGAATGACACAAG
Organism: Smutsia gigantea; assembly: GCA_032199065.1. Taxonomy (NCBI): domain Eukaryota; kingdom Metazoa; phylum Chordata; class Mammalia; order Pholidota; family Manidae; genus Smutsia; species Smutsia gigantea. The sequence goes on along the minus strand of JAVSCE010020067.1, from coordinate 84,193 downwards.
GAGGGAAATTAGGCTGTGACCAACTGTGAATGCCATGTTAAGCAGTATTTTTTTGTAATCTACACAATATAAGCAACGTCCAGTTTTGTACTTTAGAAATATGTCTGATAGGAATATGGAGAATGGAGTATAGTGGAGAGAATATAAGGAATAAAATGGTTTGATATGGCAATGAAAACACAATGTTACAGGAGGGAAGTTAGAAAAAAATAGATTCGAAATAAATTTATTTTCCAAAGAAAATTGGACTATCAACCACCTAAATATTGATATGGATGTCTTTTTGTGTGATATGTTTTCTATTATTTTTCTAGCTTATAGTACATACAGAAATTGTGAATTGTTTGATGTCTATATTGATACACTTAAATAATTTTCCTTTATTAAAGCTTCAGAATCACTTGAAAGGTGTCTGTAATCTTTTCTTTGTCATGCAGTTAATTTCTGTTTTTGCATAAGTTAATGCATTATTGGATTTCTTCATCTACCTTCTGAGCAATTTTCAACTTTTGAAAGTTGCTTTCCCCAGTAACGATTGTTCAATTTTATTGAGACATCATGAATTTTTGTCTTTCTTAAATTTTCTTTTATGCATATTTTCTTTCCAGTCTGTGATAAAAAAAATTCTGAAGTTTTTAATGAGGTATCTTTAAATAATCTTTATATTTCCTATGTGTTATGGACCCTATATACTTTTTTCTTACAATTTTCTCTTAATGCCCACATTTTATCTACATTTATACAGCCAAAACATGTTTCATCCATGATTCCCATTGGATGATAATAACAATATACTAATAACACAGGAAAACATAAATGAGTATTTTTAATAAATGTGCCCTCACTTGGCTCAGGGGTTAAAATGTACATTACATATTTCTGAAGAAAAAAATATTGACTTGGAAAACATAGTAAAAAGTAATCTGGAATGCAGATACAAGAAGGGAATATGGAAAATTCATGTGATTCTAAGAGACCTGAAGATCAAAGTAAGAATGTAAGCATAAGCTTAACTGGAGTACCAGTTGGAGTCTTAATTGTGATCTGAATGGAGGAACAAATAGAAAAGCAGAAAGGAAATGTTTAAAATAAAACTAGCTGAGAATTATTCAAAGTCTGTGAAAGATAGGAACCATGATATTCAGGAATAATAGTGTATTCCAATAAGTATAAAGAAAAAATGGTGATCAAGAATATGGTGGTACATTTAAACATTGTTTACATAAAGTAACAATAAAAATAAATATTTGATTTAATAGCACTCAAATGTAGAAGTATAGGTCCATAAATTATGACAAATATACCACTCTGATGCAGGAGGCTATACAAGGGTATGCGTGTGTGTGGCAAAGGATATATGGGAACTCTCCGTACCTTTCTTTCACTTTTGCTGTGAACCTAAAACTGCTCTAAAAAATTGTTTTTTTCTAAGTCAGATTAAAATACTGCAAGTGAAACTTGCAGTCTTGAGTGAGAGGCGAGGGAGGTTGTGATCTGAATTAAAACCTTTCAAGTACTTTTTTTTTATTAAGATATATATTTTTTTACTTCATGAAGTTAAATAATCTTGGTAAAAATAGTAATATTTAACTTTAATAGCTATACATGGAAATTAAATAAACAATGAATTAAACAATACAAGAAATGAGAAACAAAAGTAGATATGTCAAAATATGACAGTGAAATATATCCAAATGTATCAGTAATTACAATAAATGGATATAGGGGAATTAAAAGTGTTCACAGTCTTTCCAGCGCCAACCATCAAAGACAGAGACTACTTCTCTATTCTGAATCTAGCTGCCCTTGAGACGAGCAGCTGAAGTGCCATTGTGCTATTTTTAAACAAGAAATCAGGAGGTCTTGCAACTTCCTTTCTCGTTCTCTTATGCCTTGAGATCTCCCTGTTAAGATGCTCAGGATACCCAACTTGAGGACGAAAGGCCATGTAGACTGGAAGGCCCATTATTAAGGATAGAAAGAATCACTAAATCATAGTTTTTAAAAAGAAATTGAATTCTCTGGGAAGTTGCCACAGTTCTAAATGCACATGCAACTAATAAAGCAGAATATATCCTTAGAAATGAAAGAATTATTGTAAAACCAACCATGATGGTAAGAATTTCAACACACCTCCCTGAAAAGATCAGACAGACAATATATTACATGCTGAGTGTGACTTTCTGCCTTTGTGCACCAATTCCTTATAGCCTACATTTTGATTAATCATATATTTTGATTAGTTACGTATGCCATAGGTTTATAAATGCTTTCACATTACACCCATTGGCAAAGTATTAAATTTTTTGAATGATGCACAAATGAGCTTTATTGAATGGACTTATGCAGAACCCTGTGCCTAAAAGTTAATAATACATATTCTTTTCCAGAATAAATAGGACTTTTTAATAAAAATTTCCATATACTTGTCATGAAGCAAGTCTCAACAAATTTAGAAAGTTAGTGTCATATAGATTATATTTGCTGACCTTTATGAAATTAAGTTAGAAATATATGCTAAAAACATAACCAAACAATAAAACAAATATTTGGACATTTAAAAACATGTATTTGTCAAAGAAGAAACACTAATAAAAATTTAAATATTGTTAGGTATTTGTAAATATTGTTAGATATCCTAAAAATATTGGAAAACAAACTTCACTGACAACTGAATAATAATAAAAATGATACATATTGTGTTTTTCAAAGAAATGAAAGATTATTTTAACATTATATAATCATTTAATGTAATTATCATTTATCAGATTAAAGAGGAAAACATATTTGATCATCTCAATATATGAACATAAATGTTTAGGTAAAATAAATACATGATAAAACTATAAACAAACCAAGAATATAGACTCTGGATAAAAGAGATCTAGCAAAAAATCTATTACAGACATTGTACTTGATAGTAAAAATTTTAAGTATGTTGTTTGAAAAAGAAGCTATAAATGGTAATGTGGATTGTCCACCTCATGACTCCAAGGACAGGAGAAAATAAATAAAATAATGGGAAAGAGCCCCAAAAGGACATATACACATATATAAAGGTGATCTATGATTTAAATGGTATTACACAGATAAATGAGAAAGGCGTTGCCGCTTGCCTAATCTGTTATAATTTTGGGCCAACTTCAAACTATATATAAAATGAATCCTAGGTGGAATAAAGCATTATATGTGAAAAATATATAAATAACCATAACACATTTAATGGAAAATACCTTTGTGACCTCAGAATAAAGGAGGATATGTTTGTAAGGATAAATAAACATGTAATAAAATCATAACCTAAATCAAAAACAAGATAAACTCTCTGGGTCACAAGAAAGAAATATGCCCGTAGGAAGGAACATGCAAAAAAATTCAATTTATTGGCTAGTTTCTCCTCAATGTGGGAGCTGGCTCTGTAGGTGTGCAATTTATTATATTTTTCATCATATTTATGTTAACATAATCTTTCAAATAAATAAAATATTTAATTAAAAATCTGCTTATTGTAAATAAAGAGGATTATAAAATTATAACCTAAATATTATCAATAACTAATCAGTTTAATAAATTAAACATACGCATGAAATATAATTTTGTACAACCGTTATCAAAAAACATATGCAAACTTTATTTAGACTAATAGTCACAGTATATTTCCTGTGACTATAAAAAAGAATGTATAGCATGATCCTGATGGTGTAAGATTATACATCAATGTTTATATGTGTGGAATGTATTTACAGTCTATTAAGTTATCCATCAAGATATCAGCAGTGGTTTTTTTTCTAGGTATTAAATTTTTCTTTTTAACACTTTTGTGTGATGTTTGAACTTATACAAAAACATACATCATATTTACAGCCAAGAAAAAAATTCTCCTTTAATTTTGAAACCATTTACATATACACATTCACTTATAAATACACACACAGATCCCAAACGTGTAGCTAAATGGGAGGATGAGAGCTCTTAGTCAAAGTCCATCTACTTTACTTGCTAAGATGCCACAATTTCAGTTGGACAGAACTGGATAACAATTCCTCTTTACCATGTTCTAGTTGTATCACCCTGAATAATACATTTAACCTATTTTGACTTTTATAATTTGGCCTAATACGTATTATCTATTTGCATATATACAAATGAGAATAGTCATTCCTCAACTTTTACCCTGGAGATGGGTAAAAATCAAAACTACAGGGTTGAAATCTAAAAGTTATGACATTGTATAACCATAGTCATATCTTGCTTTTATGGAATAGAAAATGCAACCTTACACAATCTAAATGGACTGAAAGGTATGGCTACAACAAATTTTGGAGATCAACTCTTGATCTTAATCATAAATATTGCATATGTTACTAAGATACGCATTTACATACTGAGACATGTAAAAGACATCTTCATAAAAATATATGAAAAGTCTTAAATAGGAAAAATACTGTTTGCCATCATCCAAATCTCTGATCAAATTAAGTGATTCAGTAGAATATCCTACAATGATTGTCTAAATGTAACATCAAAATATTTAAGCAACTTAGTGTTCAATCTTCCTATTTGGCATATGAATAAGCACCTGGATGATTAAAGACAATTTTGAATAAAATCTGGACTGAACTGTCCAGATGTGTTTTTAGAATATACCATAGCCTGATATACTCCTACATTATTAATCACCTCACATGGTCTCAGTTTTCTGGAGCACAAGGAAATTAGCTCAGATACTGTTAGTCCATGAAGGGTACTGTTAAGTCTCATTAAAAGCTAACTTCATACTATAGATCAGTCAACTAATGGAGAATGGAAAGTGAAAGCAAGGCATAAAAGAGAAAACAGCATCTAGGAGGACAGAATAAAACAAAGAGTGATTGAAGGAGTTAGGAGAGAAGAGAAGAGAAGAGAGGAGAAGAAGAAAGGAATAGAGAAAGGAAAAAAAAATTAAAGACCCTGGCAGTCAGTTAGCTTAGAAAAAACATGCTTTCATTTAATGTAGATTTGAATGATTCCTTTCATACATCAAGGTCCCTTTTTGAAACCATTTACATATACACATTCACTTATAAATACATCTACATTCAGGTACTTTTCAATTCAGTAGGAAAGGATTACATAATGAGCTGAACTAGAAAATCCATGCTGGACTGGAAACTTCAAAATGTATGTCAGTATGAACAGGTTCTTAATTTTCTAAGCCCAAGACTCTCTCAACTCTAATTGCTTTGGCATAAAATGCAGAAAAGCAGAAGCACATCTTAGCTTAGCTGTGTCCTAGCTAGACAGTTGAACTGTTTGATAGCTTGCTGTAGAATTTCAGTCAGTTTGCTTAGAAATATATATGTCTAACTTAACACTTTCCCTGATACCAAAAGAGACTATCTCATGGGTGTGTTCTGATATTAAAAGATAGAAAGTGTAGAACTTCAGGACTCCAACACTTCCTACCAAGATTCTACTCACATTGAATTTTCTAAGGTTCCAAAATAGGTGCATTTTTCAGGTCTACTGGCAACAAAAGAGAATTGAATGGAGTAGAGTGATGAATAAATTCTATACAAGAAAAACACAGTCATTTTTATATATAACTACTAATTAAATTCTTCTAAAAAAATATCTCTTAGTCTTCTCTTTTCTCTTTGCTTCCTGAACAACTCAGTTCTAGAGCCATCAGGTGGACAAAGGAAGCATTGAAGCAGATGCAGATGGGGAATAGAAGCCATAGTGGCCTAGGGTCATATGTTACAGTGTAAGTGGTAGCAAGTTGCCTGGCTTAGGGTGTCAGAGCCTGAATGTAAGGAAGAGGACGTTCACACAAGGGGTAGCCCAGCATAGGGTCTGAGAGCCCAAGTGAGTTGATGAAGACAAAGTAAAATTCACCTGGTGTCAGAGACTAAGATGGGTTAGAAGGGCATCCATGGAAACCTGGCATAGGATGTTGAAGTGCACTTAGAAAAAGAAAGCTATTCCTACAAGGGACAGTCTGCTGTATAATGCCAACCCTTGAGCAGGGTAGGGAGTGTAAACATGTTGGGGTAAGGGAAAGCCTGGCCACGGAAATCACAGCCCAAGCAGGATAAAGAGGCACCCACACAGAGGCATCACCTAGCATGGGATGGCAATGCCTAAGCAAAGCACATCCACATGTCAGGGGTGTGGCTGGGTCAGCCCACTAAGCTGTTACAGCCCAAGTAAATGAGTGAGGAAACTAACCCTATGAAAAAAGAGACATGGTACAGGTTTTCAGAGCTTGAGCATTCTGGAGAAGGTACACACACAGCCAGCAGAGTAGCAGACTGAAAGGGAAGAGCAGAGCTTCTGTGCAGAGGGTACAGCCCAGAATGGAGTTTTGGAGCCCAAGCAGGGTAAGGAAAGAGCCTTCATGGGGAAGACACAGCATGAAGGGGCAGAGACCTCCTGAGAAGGTCACTAGCTTGAGGGACGGTGTGGTAGTAGAGATGAGAGATTGGTTGTATGCAGAAGAAATAATTAAATTAATAAGTATTATGTGTAATGGAAATCAGGTTTGTCACTGTTGGAAAAAGGAGTTCAAAGTAAGAAAAAGGTGAAAACTAAAATGAATCCTGTGTGGTTGGATTACAAATGGACACATCAATGTAAAGTCAATGTGTTTGATGGATAGAGAGTTTAAAAAATTAAAAATAAATAAAAAGGGCATATGTTATATGCATGTGTATATGTTATGTATACAGTGTATACTCACACATATGTATGTAAGTAAGTATGTGCACAGATGCACTTTTCCCTTATTCTATCTGCTGAAAGGATGTAGGAAAAGCAAAATCTCAATAACAATGAGCCCACCTGGCACTAAGTGTTGGCTTCTAAACAGGATTCTCCACAAAAAACAATAAGGACTCCTTGGAGAAATAATTGATTCTAGGGCTGAGGCACAAAAAAATACAATGTGAGCCAGGAATATCTGTTTGTGCCAAAAAGCAGGGAAGTGCTCAAAAAATAATGGAAGGAACACATTAAAAGAAAAAGCAGATCATGGCTTGAAAGGGTTCCTGCTGATGGTAGCAGGGACAATTTGAACATCCTAAATGTTGAAGTAACAAATCACAACCCACTGAATAAAATAGCAAATTACAAATTTATAGTGACATTAATTAATTAATAGAATATTTAAATAGATATAAAGTAGCTGCCCACAAAATACATATTAATTATAAAGGGAAAAAAATTTTACATTTGATAAGCCTGACACACACCATCTTACTCCAATAATTAAACTGAACATCACATATAATAGAACAAATAAAAATTATCTTCTGTCTCATAGGATGTGGATGAGAATATCACAGCATCATTTTTATGATTATTCCAGCCAGAAATGCATATCCTGAATCTAATTACAAAGAAATAGCAAACCCAAACTAGAGGACATTCTACAATAACCTTAAAAGTACCAGCATGAGGAAAGTCAAGAAAAGACAGAGGAATATTTCCAGTCTGAAACATGAACATTAAATGTAATGTTTGACTTGGAGCCATGTCCATTCAACATAAAATACATTACTGGGATTATTAGCATGACTTGTATGAGTATGATGATTAGGTGGTAAAAATGTATCAATATTAATATCCTAATTTTGATAGTTGTAAAGTAACTACAGAAGAGCAAAGTATTCATAGCAAAGTATTTTTGAGGGTGATAGGCATTAAGTTCAGAAGTCAAGTGATAAATCTAAACTTGACATTCATTAATCTTTTTCATACTGATGATTTCTGTCTATATCCAGAAGATTTGTAGTACATTGCATGTCTGTTTTGCCATGATGAGACCCCCGTAAAAATCCAAATGAAGCTACAGTTGAGAGAAACTCTGCCTCTTTCTGCTCTAGAGCCCCCTGATACACCCATTTAAAATGAGTCCCCTTGGGTCTCATTGTTCATTACTAAAGGAGCATGTAGATAAGGTTTTCCTAGTTGAGGTGTACTTGGGTTCTTCTCCACATAGACTTTTTTATTACTAAGTACATGACTTTTCTGAAACCTTTTGGAAGATATTCAGGAGCCTACTCTATAGGAGAAAAGAAATACCCCTGATCTCCCATCTCATGAACCTGTCATAAGGTCAAACTGTTGAGAAAGGAACTGAGGGAAATAGCTGTTTTCATATAATAAGGATATATGATATAATAATATTCATAAAATTATAAAAAGTGAGAAATCCTGTACACTACATAGAATATTGGTTCACAAAACCCCAAGCAGCCAGAAATAAAACTATACAGCATAACATGAATTGCTCTTTAATATAATTACCTGTCATCTTAAGGACAAAATAAAACAACATCCAAAAGAGTAATAAAAATGTCAGGAGATCTAGAAAGAATATTCTCATTCACTCAATATAATAAGAAGAATTAGAGAACTCAAAGACTTTAATTTAGAACATAGTAGCAATTATGAATATCTAAAACAATACCATATGGAAGGAGGAAGAATTAGGACAAATAAATGGAAATTATAGAAAAATAGATTTCCACAGGGTTGAAAAGAAAACCAAACCTTGAAATATTACAAAATAGAAGAGGCTGCCTAGACAAGTGATTAGCTCACTATATATTCACAGCACAGATAATTGATTGATAAAATGGGTCAAAAGGAATCTGTGATATGTAAATTTATATCTTGTAGAATCTTAAGTTCCAGTGTTTTATATTTTCAGAACTATCAGAATAAGCTAGTAACTCCGAAGTTCATATATCAAGTGACCTTAGAAGGCATACATCACAGGTTTGATTTCTAACAGTTACTATACAAACATGGTCATTTTTTCCCCCAGAAATAATCTTTCTCTCAAACATAAGCTATAGCCAAACTTCATAAATCCCCAGAAATAGTTCTGTGAATGACAAACTCAGTAGGAATTATATGCTGGAAGGCAGACATTGAATGAAAGGAAATATGTTGGCTTTTGATACACTGTGTTCAATAGTGGCTCCACCCCTGCAACTAGCCAATTTTGCATTGCAGGGGCAAAATCCATTTTTTCAACACCTTTTTATTGTAGAAGAGTGTGTTTGTTTCTTTAATCATCATTTAGAAAGTGACATTCAAGGACAGGCATGTTTGGGAAATCAGAGCATGGTAAATTGCATTACATCTCAAATCATGGTAGAGTTAAAAATAAAACAGGTAAGCAGGTGTCTTTATGCAACTTGCATTTAAGAACTAATTTCTTTGGTAAAGTATTATTTAGATGTATTTAATTTATAATTAGTACATCAAATACTAGTGATAACTAACATAACACCAAATTATGTAAAGATAAATGTTTTTGTACCTATGACAACAAATGTACCATCAAAAATCAAATTATTCCATTCTTTTAACATTTTCCTAACATAACACAATATCTGGATATATGGAAACATATAAATGGTTAAATGAATTTCTCTCTTTTCATCTGAATATCTACATAATGGGCTTATATTTCTTTAGATAGGATTAAAGCATCATTATATGTCTATCATCTACCTCTATCATCTACCTATCTGTCAATCATAAATTCAACCATAAATAAGGAAAATGCCTTAGCCGAAAATGTGTGGTCAGCTTGGAAACAGAAGTTTATGAATTTAACAATTTGAAATGTATACATACATTTGTGGTCAAACTGAAGACTCATAGTCTATAGATGGTGAAGTTGGAAGAAAGATGACAAAGAGGTAAATCTAACCCAAATTCAGAAAAATAATTTATGATGGTAAAGGTTTCACTAGTTTCTACCATCCTCAGTTATATCAGGGACTCTTAGTTTCTGGTAAACTGGGCATTCGACAGTGGTGATAGACAAACTGGAATTGCATGCCGCTTTAACGAGGCATAGTTTCAAGGCCTCATTATTCATTAGGCCGTTAAGCAAGCACCAAGCTTACAGAAGAGAGAAGATGCATAATCTCTGTAGGATAGCCCATCCTGTCCACTTGATTTAAGACTCTACAGAGGTGATTTTTTTGGGGGTGAATATTCACATGGGATATGAAAACTCTCAATTATGAGTCTATTCCAAAATGCCCATCCTTGTAATCCTTTCAAGAATTTCTGCTAAAAATTATTAATTGTAAGCCCTCTATAACTGGCATAAGAGTTTGCATTACTTATATAGAACTGGTATAAGTCCTGATATCTGTCTACTTCAGAGTTTATCAAATCCTGGTTCCATATATACCATTTAATGTTGAAGTGCTCAAAGGAACTCTTACATTTTCCCTTGGGTAGATGTAACAACTAGTTCATGACGGACATTTTGCCATACATGGACACTTTGGGTGTTTTATCACTTGTTGACTCATGGTCACGTATTGATCTTCACCAGAGTTCAGCAGAAGGAGGGTTTTCTCAAAATGAATCTACTGAAGAGGATACAGCCTTTTCTGAAATCACAGAGGAGTCCAGTAAATCTCTTTCTTACCATAGGTTCCAAGCAGCATGTGGATCTGCCTGACACCTCTTAATATCTAGCTAGTAATACAATTCAAGTTAACAAATAGTATTACTATATGTAATAGTATTAGTATAAGTAATAGTATCGGTATAGTAATAGTATTACTATATATGTTAACTGTATTACAAGTTAACAATAGTATTATTATATATTACTATATACATATTTGACTATATGCCACCTACTTTTTTAAAGGTCTAAGTATTTTCAATATATTAACTTCTTGGATCTCCAAAATTACTCTATATAATAGCCACAATTATCAACCACATATTATGGGTAAGGGAAATGAAATACAAATAAAGGGCCCCAGTCATATAGCTAAGAAGTAGTGGAGCTCAGGTTAGACCCATATATTTTTATCTCAAGTTCAAATTACTTACTACTTTATCTCCTTTAAAACTTTCTTTCATTTTATTTCCCTTTCCCTTTTCTTCCTTCCATTCAGCCCACTACATGTGACTTACAAACATATTTTTTTAAAACATGATAGCCAAGTATGTACATTCATGATACCCTATATAGAGCTTCCTTTTTATTACTTACAAAAACATAATGACTGGAAGAGTTTAGTTTGTAGACTGAATTATTACTTTACTCTCTACTAGCTTCATTTCAGCTTAAATACCATAGATTCACTATGAAGAGTAAACAATTTAATCCCAAAGGTCTTGTCAATATAAGAAAAAACACATCAGTGAATTTTTGCCCAGTTTAAAGAAAATGATATATTTACTTCCTTAATGTGTTAGGAAGATTGTAATATAACAAATATCACTGGGAAAATTTTGGGATATTGAGAAAACATCATTCTGGGAAAGCTTCCAGAATGTAACTTGAAGGCATACCCTGATGATAGATGCTTATTTATCCCTAGCATGTTCTTGAATTTCTCTTACTCCATCACACCCACCATTAGGTATCCCCAGCTAAATTCCCAATGAGTATTACAAGATGTAAAATCCAGGTCATACTTTCAGTGAACAGCATGAACACCTCCCCATTTCTTTACCTTTCCCTAAATTAAACTGTTGACTTCCTGAACAGAGAGGTTTTTTTTCTTCCTAAGTGGTTTGTCCAGAACATTCCCGTGATGGCTCAGGGATTAGTGCTAGTGACAAGTTGACAATAACATAGTCCTTGTCCAGAAAAGATATGTTGAGGGCCTGAGTGAGTCATAATAAATTGAAAATCTCCTTCTGCCCTTCCCCCCTCACACACCCAATGTTGCTGTAGACATAATCATTCACCCATCCATCGCCTAGGCAGTGACATGTAATTAAACTGGTATCACACAAATAGGATGAAATAGTATGAATTCCCATCAGAGTCATAACTTGCAGAATATTACAGAGCACATTTCGTTTTGTTTGCTTTAAATTTTAATCAAGTTTGATGAGGCAAATTTTTACAAAAGAACTAAGCTACCCATTTTAAAAGATGAATATCAATGTGTTTTTATAAGTGAGTATATATCCTCTTTATATTCTTTCAGCATTCAACCACAGAAAACATTTATTGAGCATTTACTGAACACTATGCACTGTATATATCCTATGGCCCTAAAAAATGTGAATAATGATTATCTTTGAATGGTTAGCTCTTTGGTGCTTTTTAGATCTATATTTCTTACTTCCATGTTTTTACAATGTTTTATAAATGTTGAAAAATCACTGGATTTTAAAACTACAAACTTTGAAATATATACATACACAAGGAGTCTTCCATTTCACATAGTTTATGATCCGTTGAAGACTCCAAAAGGAAGCAAAACTGAATTAATAATTATTAGCTAGTTTATATTTTAATGTCTGCCTAAAGAATAAGGACAATATTGTGCATGTCCCTAAATAACAGTGCCCCAAGAACAGGCTGAACTAAAATTCTGGTCATTTAGAAAAATGGTACCCTAGGAAAATGACCCAAATGCCATCTCTGATTGGAAATCTTCAGTCTTTTATTCTCTGGGAATTCTAGTTGCTTTTATCTGAGCAGAAATTGACCTTTGGGTCACACATCTCAGTAAAGAGGAATATTGTACCTGTTGAGCAACAAAGTGGAGAGCCAATTTCCCAATTACTTGAAAGGGGCCCATATCGCCTATAAATCCCTATGAGAAAGACAAAGAGAAATTCTAGAAGAATCTGATAGTGTCTTCACCCTACCAGGTGGTATCATTGGCAGAAGTAGCACACTGCTGGGACCTAAGGTGGAGGAATCTTTCCAAACTGCAAGAAGCATCACTGTGTTTACAGCTCTGTGCAGCTATCTTGGTGGGGCGTTTTTTAATTTTCTTAGTTTACATGAACATGTATCTTGTGGCTATGAATGTTGGTATCTTTCCATCAGTTACATAACTATTCCATTAGGAAAACAGCCCACATGAAATTGAAATTTTACATTTATTCTTTTCTTTTTTTAATTTTAAATTATTATATTTTATTTCATTTCAGTTTTAAAAATTTTTTATTGAGGTATTATTGATATACACTCTTATGAAGGTTTCACATGAAAAAACAATGTGCTTACTACATTTATCCATATTATCAAGTCCCCACCCATACCCCAGTGCAGTCACTGTCTCTCAGTGTAGTAAGACACCACAGATTCACTGTTTGCCTTCTCTGTGCTACACTGTTTTCCCCGTGACACCCCCCCATGTGTACTAAACATAATACCCCTCAATACCCTTTTCCCTCCATCCCCACCCACCCTGCCACACCCCTCCCCTTTGGTAACCACTAGTTCTTTCCTGGGGTCTCCCAGTCAGCTCCTATTTTGTTCCTTCACTTTTGCTTCTTCGTTATACTCCACAAATGAGGGAAATCATTTAGTACTTGTCTTTCTCTGCCTGGCTTATTTCACTGAGCAAAATCCATGTTGTTGCAAATGGTAGGATTTGTTTCTTTCTTATAGCTGAATAGAATTCCATTGTGTATATATACCACCTCTTCTTTATCCATTCATCTACTGATGCACACTTAGGTTGCTTCCATATCTTGGCTATTGTAAAAAGTGCTGCAGTAAACATAAGAGTGCATACATCTTTTTGAATCTGAGAAGTTGTATTCTTTGGGTAAATTTTAAGGAGTGGGATTCCCGGGTCAAATGGTATTTCTATTTTTAGTTTTTTGAGGAACCTCCATATTGCTTTCCACAATGGTTGAACTAGCTTACATTCCCACCAGCAGTGTAGGAGGGTTCCCCTTTCTCCGCATCCTTGCGAGCATTTGTTGTTCTTAGTCTTTTGGTTGCTGGCCATCCTTACTGGTGTGAGGTGATATCTCACTGTAGTTTTAATTTGCATTTCCCTGATGATTAGTGACATGGAGCATCTTTTCATGTGTCTGTTGGCCATCTGAATTTCTTCTTTGGAGAACTGTCTCTTCATATCTTCTGCCCATTTTTTAATTGGGTTATTTGTTTTTTGGGTGTTGAGGAGTGAAGTTTTTTATATATTTTGGATGTTAACCCCTTGTCAGATATGTCATTTACAAATATATTCTCCCATACTCTAGGATGCCTTTTTGTTCTGTTGATGGTGTCCTTTGCCACACAGAAACCTTTTAGTTTGATGTAGTCCCATGAGTTCATTTTTGCTTTTGTTTCCCTTGCTCGAGGAGATGCATTTGGAAGAACTGGCTCATGCTTATATTCAGGAGATTTTTGCCTATGATGTCTTCTAAGAGTTTTATGGTTTCATGACTTACATTCAGGTCTTTGATCCATTTCGAGTTTACTATTGTGTATGGGGTTAAACAATAATCCAGTTTCATTCTCTTGCATGTAGCTGTCCAGTTTTGCCAACACCAGCTGTTGAAGAGGCTGTCATTTCCCCATTGCATGTCCATGGCTCCTTTATCATATATTAATTGATCATATATGGTTGGGTTTATATCAGGGCTCCCTAGTCTGTTCCATTGGTCTATGGTTCTGTTCTAGTGCCAGGACCAAATTGTCTTGATTACAGTGGCTTTGTAGTAGAGCTTGAAGTTGGGGAGCATAATTCCCCCTACTTTATTCTTCCTTCACAGGATTGCTTTGGCTATTCGGGGTCTTTTGTGGTTCCATATGAATTTTAGAATGATTTTCTCTAGTTCGTTGAAGAATGCTGTTGGTATTTTGATAGGAATTGCATTGAATCTGTAGATTGCTTTAGGCAGGATGGCCATTTTGACAATATTAATTCTTCCTACCCATGAGCACAGGATATGTTTCCATTTATTGGTAGCTTCTTTAATTTCTCTCATAAGTGTCTTATAGTTTTCAGAGCACAGGTCTTTCACTTCCTTGGTTAGGTTTATTCCTAGGTATTTTATTCTTTTTGAAGCAATTGTGAATGGAATTGATTTCCTGATTTCTCTTGCTGCTAGTTCATTGTTAGTGTATAGGAATGCCACAGATTTCTGCATATTAATTTTGTATCCTGCAACTTTGCTGATTGCTGATTTTAGATCTAGTTGTTCTGGAGTGGATTCTTCAGAGTTTTTTATGTACAAATCATGTATCTGCAAACAGGGACAGTTTAACTTCTTCCCTGATAATCTGGATGTCGTTTATTTCTTTGTGTTGTCTGATTGCCATGGCTAGGACCTCCAGTACTTTGTTGAATAGAAGTGGGGAGAGTGGGCATCCTTGTCTTGTTCCCGATCTTAAAGGAAAAGCTTTCAGCTTCTCGCTGTTAAGTATAATGTTGGCTGTGGGTTTTCCATATATGACCTTTATTATGCTGAGGTAATTGCCATCTATACCCATTTTATTGAGAATTTTTATCATGAATGGATTTTGAATTTTGTTGAATGCTTTTTCAGCATCTATGGACATGATTGAGTGGTTTTTGCCCTTCTTTCTGTTGATGTGGTGGATGATGTTGATGGATTTTTGAATGTTGTCCAGGTACTTGTATCCCTGGAATAAATCCTACTTGATCATGATGGATGGTCCTTTTGATGTATTTTTGAATTCGGTGCTAATATTTTGTTGAGTATTTTTGCATCTATGTTCATCAGGGATATTGGTCTGTAGTTTTCTTTTTTTGTGGTGTCTTTGCCTTGTTTTGGTATTAGAGTGATGCTGGCCTCATAGAATGAGTTAGGAAGTATTCCCTCTTCTTCTACTCCTTGGAAAACTTTAAGGAGGATGAGCATTAGGTCTTCACTAAATGTTTGATTAAATTCAGCAGTGAAGCCATTTGGACCATGCATTTTGTTCTTAGGTAGGTTTTTGATTACCAGTTCAATTTCATTGTTGGTAATTGGTCTGTTCAGATTTTCTATTTCTTTCTGGGTCAGCCTTGGAAGGTGGTATTTTTCTAGAAAGTTGTCCATTTCTTCTAGGTTATCCAGTTTGTTAGCATATAATTTTTCATAGCATTCTCTAATAGTTCTTTGTATTTCTGTGCTGTCTGTAGTGATTTTTTCCTTTCTTATTTCTGATTCTGTTTATGTGAGTAGACACTCTTTTTTTCTTGTTAAGTCTGGCTACGGGTTTATCTATTTTGTTTATTTTCTCAAACAACCAGCTCTTGCTTTCATTGATCCTCTCTATTGTTTTATTCTACTTGATATTATTTATTTCTGCTCTAATCTTTATTATGTCCCTCCTTCTACTTACTTTGGACCTCATTTGTTCTTCTTTTTGTAGTTTCATTAATTGTGAGTTTACACTGCTCATATGGGATTGTTCTTCTTTCCTGAGGTAGGCCTGTATTGCAGTATACTTTCCTCTTAGTACGGCCTTTGCTGCGTCCCACAGATTTTGCAGTGTTGAATTATTATTGTCATTTGTCTCCATATATTGCTTGATCTCTGTTTTTATTTGGTCATTGATCCACTGGTTACTTAGGAGCATGTTATGAAGCCTCCATGTGTTTGTGGGATTTTTCATTTTCTTTGTGAAATTTATTTATAGTTTCATACCTTTGTGGTCTGAGAAACTGGTTGGTGCAATTTCAATCTTTTTTAATTTACTGAGGTTCTTTTTGTGGCCTAGGATATGATCTATTCTTGAAAATGTTCCATGTGCACTTGAGAAGAGTGTGCATTCTGCTGCTTTTGGGTGTAGAGTTCTGTAGATGTCTGTTAGGTCCATCTGTTCTAATGTGCTGTTCAGTGCCTCTGTCTCCTTACTTATTTTCTATCTGGTTGATCTGTCCTTTGGAGTGAATGGAGTGTGGAAGTCTCCTAGAATTAATGCTTTGCATTCTATTTCCCCTTTTAATTCTGTTAGTATTTGTTTCACATATGTAGGTGCTCCTGTGTTGGGTTCATAGATAATTATAATGGTTATACCTTCTTGTTGGATTGATCCCTTTATCATTATGTAATGTCCTTCTTTGTCGCTTGTGACTTTCTTTGTTTTGAAGTCTATTTTTCCTGATACAAGTACTGCAACTCCTGTTTTTTTCTCACTATTAGTTGCATGAAATATCTTTTTCCATCCCTTCACTTTTAGTCTCTGTATATCTTTGGGTTTAAAGTGAATGTCTTGTAGGCAGCATATAGATGCGTCTTGTTTTTTAATCTATTCAGTGACTCTATGTCTTTTGATTGGTGCATCCAGTCCATTTACATTTAGGGTGATTATGGATAGGTATGTACTTATTGCCATTGCAGGCTTTAGACTCGTGGTTACCAAAGGTTCAAGGTTAACTTCCCTACTATCTAAAAGTCTAACTTAACTCACTTAAAATGCTATTGCACACACAGTCTAAAGCTTCTTTTTTTTCTCCTCCTTTTCCTTCCTCCTGTGTTCTTTATATATATTAGGTATCATATTCTGTACTCTTTGTTTATCCCTTGATTGACTTTGGGGATAGTTAATTTAATTTTGCATTTGCTTAGTAATTAACTGTTCTACCTTCTTTACTGTGGTTTTATTACCTCTGGTGACAGCTATTAAACTGTAGGAACACTTCCATCTATAGCAGTCCCTCCAAAACACACTGTAGAGATGGTTTGTGGGTGGTAAATTCTCTCAGCTTTTGCTTATCTGGGAATTGTTTAATCCCTCCTTCAAATTTAAGTGATAATCTTGCTGGATAAAATAATCTTGGTTCCAGGCCCTTCTGCTTCATTGCATTAAATACATCATGCACCTCCCTTCGGGCCTGTAAGGTTTCCATTGAGAAGTCTGATGATAGCCTGATGGGCTTTCCTTTGTATGTGATCTTATTTCTCTCTCTAGCTGCTTTTAGTAGTCTGTCCTCATCCTTGATCTTTGCCATTTTAATTACTATATGTCTTGATGTTGTCTTCCTTGGGTCCCTTGTTTTGGGAGATCTGTGCACCTCCATGGCCTGAGAGACTATCTCCTTCCCCAGATTGGGGAAGTTTTCAGCAATTACTTCCTCAAAGACACTTTCTATCCTTTTTTTTCTCTTTCTTCTTCTTCTGGCATCCCTATAATGTGAATTTTATTCCGTTTGGATTGGCCACACAGTTCTCTCAATATTCTTTCATTCTTAGAGATCCTTTTTTCTCTCTGTGCCTCAGCTTATTTGTATTCCTCTTCTCTAGTTTCGGTTTCATTTATCGTCTCCTCCACCGTGTCCAGTCTGCTTTTAATACCCTCCATTGTCTCTTCAACGATTGGATCTCCAACCGGAGTTCATTCCTGAGTTCTTGAAAATCTTTCCGTACCTCCATGAGCATGTTAATTTTTATTTTGAACTCCTTTCAGGGAGAGTCATGAGGTTGGTATCATTTAAATCTTTCTCCGGAATTGTATTAATAATTTTACTCTGAACCAGGTTCCTTTGGCATTTCATATTTGTGTATGGCGCCCTCTAGTGCCCAGAATGTCTACTTTCCAGAACCCCTGAGCCCCTGAAGCCATGTCGTGGTCGCAGGGAAGTGGTATTGGTGCCTGGGGGGAGGAAAGAGCTGTTTCCTGCTTCCCAGCTGCTATGCCTGTCTCCACTGCCTGAACCAGTGTGCCAAGCACACAGGTATAAGCCTCTGTGCTTTGCGTTTGTAGTTGCTGTGGACAGATCTTCCCTCTGGCTGGCCTAATGCCAGGGTAGGGTTTGCTGGTTTGTGATCCAGGTGGGGCTGGCTGTGAGATAGGCACAGTAGGCTTCTTATAATGGAGGGGGTCCTTGGAGCTGTGTAGCCAGCCAGGAGCTGGAGCTACTGAAGATCGTGAAAGTTCCCAACTGCTGGGCAGAGTGCACCCAGACAATTTTGTCTACCTGTCCTTTCTCCTGAGCAGTAAGCTCTGTGCAATCCTTGCCCCTTTAGCAGCCCTCTTGCTTAGGGCTTCCTTGTTAGGAAGTCTCTCAGACTGCCTGCCTTTCTTTTGTCCCAAAGCAGCCAGATATGGATCCCTGCTTTCCACAAGCAGCTGGAATCTCAGTCTCTCCAGGAATTCTGCCTGTTTTAGCTTTCCATCACCCTAATTATGAGAGTATCATTCAAGCACCATGAAATGTAGGTTTGTGCTCCCAGAGCAGATCTCCAGAGTCAGGTATTCAACAGTCCCAGTTCTCCACTCCCTCCCTCCTCCATTTCTCTTCCTCCCACTGGTGAGCTGGGGTGGGGGAAGGGCTTGGGTCCCACTGGGCCACATCTTTAGTACATTACCCTGCTCTGTGAGGTCTGCTCTTGTCTCCAGGTGTATGCAGTTTGTTGCAGTCCTCTTTCCTGTTGCTCTTTCAGGAGTAGTTGTATCAGTTATATTTTCGTATTATATGCGGTTTTAGGAGAAAACCTCTCTCACCTCTCACACCACCATCTTTCTCTGAATTCCATTTATTTTTTTCTTTGTTAGCCATCTTAGAATCAAGAATCCTAAAACTCAAGCCTTTTGAATTATCTAACCTATATATCTATATGGTGGATGATTACTGACTGCCTCCTCAGCAGCATCTCCACATTACCCTTTTAACAACCTTGATTTCCACTTTTGCAAATTAAATTTCTGCCAAATCCTGCAGGATGTGTGTGATTCAGGCTAAGCCAGTTGGGCATACATTTCTTCTGGCCACTTTGATTGGTTTGATGGAAACCATGAGCCCTGATGCTGTCTGCTCAAAGTGAAAAATCCATGACGTTACCTGGGAACATTGGGACAAAAGAGTTTTTCTCATTTATAAAAATAAATAATGAGGAGTCAAGTAGTCCAGGAAATTCTGGAAACCTTTTAGATTCACAAAGATGGTTCACCTGGCCAGGAAGCAAAAGAGTTGAGAATTTTTAAAAAAGGAAAAGAAAAGAAAGGACAAGAAGGAAACTGGGTTCCCTGTTAAATAATTAAATAGTTCAATATTCTTTCCTTTGAAAACAAAAGCATCTATACTTTACATAAATTAATCTTAGGGAAGACTCTTTGGGAAATAAAAAATAAATCACCTTCATATAAAATTGAAAACATAATCTAAATCAGGACTAGATGGGCATTCTTGAATTAAAGCCAGGTATTTTTTAGCAAGATGTGCTGAGTGCACATGTATTCTAACATTGCTCATGCTTAACGTGATTTCCAAATGCTTTTTTTCTTTTGATATTTGGAAAGGCATTTAATGAGCTACAAGGATCCATCGCTGTCCTGTTTCTCATTTGATTCGCATGCATTTTTGAGATAGGACAATTGCCTTTAGATGATATTAGGTACTCTAATTGGAAGAAAGCTACTTTTGTATTTTACAAATTCAAACTTGTTATCAGAAAAAAAACCTTTATCTTTGTTTAAATTAAAAACATCTTTTCTGTTTGCTTATACATTTGTGTATGTCCCCCTGGCCATAAAAATGCAGGCCAGATGTCATCTCCTTTCTATAACTTCTCTCCTCCCACAGAGGCTAAAGAAATGACTCCTTCATCTAGCTCCCTACGAGTTTGATGAGTACCTAACGAAGCATATTCTATTTATTTGCCTATAGGTCTGTCTCAGCTTTCTGGAATGCAAATTTTTTGATGGCAAGGATTATGTCATATTTACCTCAACATTTCCAGTTACTAATTTCCTAATTAGTTGCTAATTATTACTAATATAACAATAGTAATATTGTTCCTGACACATTGTAGTCATTCAGTAAATATTTGTTAAATAATGTTTAAGAGTAAATCTATAAAGTGAGGCCCAATTTATCTGCTTTGCTTTATTTAGTTCATACAGTGAAGAAATTACCATTGTGATTCTTCTCATGTTACAGGCACAGCCTTTATATTGTGCAGAGCCTGAACTTAACTTTGTTTTGATCATTCAGTGAGAATAAAAAAAGAAAACAGACAGGCTAAAAAAGGCAAAGCATCCATTTTTTCCTAAGACAGTCTGTATTTATGTATGTTTTAACTAATAAGATTTAGCATTTATACATTTGAAGGAGATGTTATAATTAATTCATTTTGTTGTTAACTTGTTAGTTTCTTTCAGGTAGTATTCCTCACAAACAAATAAAAGAAGCATATTATTTATAAAGCTCACTAGGAATAAAAGAAAGAACAAAGATTTGGGGAACTTGGCTATGTTCTGCAGTGGAATATTCTTACATACTATGTAGCATCATTGAAGAATTCTAATATTGAAGTTTCTTGGCCTGGTAACAATTCTGGCCTGAAAATACCAATGTAATATATATAATTTTCATCTCCTTCTTTTAAGACTGTTTAATATTTAAATACTAGAGGACAAATTATCTAGCTATCAGGAAAGCAGGTAAAAATATATAAGTAGTTGGTTTTATTCTCATGTCTTTCACAGTCCTGATGTGACTTCTTCCAAATAAGCACTTTAAATTCATTGATTGCTCCAGTAGTAAAAATCAAGACAGTGACCCTTTATTTTTTGTACCTCAAGAAATATCATAATGATTAATATCCATAGAAAGAGAAATAGAGAGAAAACTAGTGATGAAAGACACTAATGTGACAGCTAGATCCTAAAAAGCAACCCCTTTTTAAACAGGTGTTCAGACTTCCAATACATTGAATATGAGCTGTCCCTCACATATGCATAGCATGACAGTAAAAGTGACATGGTGTGACTTACAAGGTTATGAGAAGCCACTAAGTTTCTGCTTTGATCTCTTTTGGAATACTCCCTAGGCAAAAGCCAGGCACCTGTGAAGAAGTTCTGCTTCTCTGACATACCCCCAGGTGAGCCAGTGGAGAGATTTTGTGGAGAAAGAGATGCCTGGTCAGCTCTAGCTATTAGAGTCTCCGCTGCTCGGGCACCAGACACGTGAATAAAGAAACCATTTGGACATTCCAGCTCCAGTAGACTAATATGTGGAAGAATCAAGGAACCTGTCTGACAGTTGGAATGAAAACTCTAGAAATCTCCAGCCATCTCCAGCACTTGATATTCCCAATCATTCTGGATCAGAAACATGCTGCACTTGCTGGGCTCTACCCAATTTTCTGGCTCCCAGGATTGTGAATAAGATAAAGTTGATGCTCATGCCATGTTGTTTTGGAGTGGTTTGTTAGGCAGAAATAAAAATACTGGAAATACCAATGAGAGAAAATAAGAAATAGGCATGAATAATAAGTATTGATTAAAATACTATTTTAGTGCCAATGATGATTCTCCATAGCATTCACCAATTATTTCTTCCTAGTCATCTAGAAATGAAGCTAACCTCCTGAAAGTATGGCACATATGCTGGATCTACTGACCCACCTAAACAGGAAATGAGGCTCCTAGGACACCTGAGATGACAGATGGCCTGCCAGATCCAATCAAGGTTTGTCCTTGCCTAAACAACAGGGCTAGTGACCCCTGAAACTCAGCTTGCCGTAACAGGATTCAGTATTATGTGTTCAGTGGTGTCTAAAGGGTTTTTATATCCCTATACTTTGGAAAACAATTAATTGAGAAGAAATAAAATTGATTTTCTATCCCACATAAAGTATGAATTAAAATGCATATAAACATCCCAAACATCTGGATGTTTCTAAATCCTTCACATTTTAATATTAAAATACAGTGGTAATATTAGTCCATATTACCTATACTGTGGGAAACACAGTAGCCCATATTTTTCTAACAAAAAAGAAAGAAGGAAGGAAAAACTTGAATAGACTTTTTATTGATCTTCTTATTTTCTTAATAACAAATTGTGCTGGAACTATTCAAAATGTCAGAGTAATCCTATGTGTATAAACAGTCTGTTCCTTATTGTATGTGTTCAGTGAGCATTTTAACAAACTCTATTGCCTGACACCTAATTAAAAATAAACATTTTACAGATCTTCTAGGTTTTTCCAAGATCTGGTAGTATATGAAGAAAATTTTCCATGATTGACAAGATATTTCAAACATTGTCTATATTTAAGCATTCTTGCAACAGATACTGATTAAATGCCTATTATTTACCAACCACTGATCCAGGAACTAAGGATACAGGAATTAAGCTATGAGCAAAACAAAGCCCTTGTCCTAATGGAGTTCAGAGCCAAGTTTAGGATTCGGAGGTTACCCATAGTCTACAAAAAATGCTTCAAAGGAAAAAGAAAAAGCAAACAAAGGCTTTGTAGTATGAGTGCCAGGGAAGGCTTCCTAGAGAAATCACCTTCCATCTAAGGGCTGATGGATGAGTAAACATGTTCTAACCAAAGCAGGTAGAGAAATGACTAGTGTTCTAAGCCAGAAAAGAGTTATGTGAAAGGCCAACATATGGGAGAGAGCACAGAAAACACTCAAGCAACTGAAGGAGACACAGGCTGATGTACAGAGGGCATAGAGGTGTGGGACAGGCCTATTGAAATAGGCAGGGCCCAGGTCTTACATGACTGGTAGAACCTATTAAGGATTTAATTTTTGTTCTGTGAGAAATGTGGGGCAATGGAAGATTTTAGACAGAGAAATAACAAGATGTGGATTAAAAATGAAATGTTATTGTCCATGCTGTAGAAAATAGATTATGAATGAATAAAAAAATTAGGAGAGTACTGTAATAGTCCATGTGAAAATGGCAGTAGCTTTTAACATGTGTTTTGGGGGGACATGGAAATGAATATATTCAAAGTGTTAATAAAAGGTAGAGTTATCAGCATTTCTAACTGGATTGGATATGACAAATAGGAAATAAAGGTGTGAAAGGCTTTGAGCTTGAACAAGTATAAACATAAAGGTGGTTGTTAGTTTTGATATAAAAAAAACTCTGGAGGAAAACTAGGTTTGGTGTGGGAATATTTGGTATGGCACCACCTTGTATCTGTGATTCCCTTGAGTCATCTAATTAGGACCTCTTTCTTCTGTCTCTCCCTTCCCTCCACATACAGAGCCAGTTTCAGATTATACCTGGGGAGCTCCTTGGGTTGCAAACTAACACTGACTCTACATGAAGTTGGCTTGTATGAAGGGAAGTAAAAGAGCACTGCCCTCCCTTCTGCCATGTTCCCCAATCATGGAGAAGGCTCAGCTTTTCAGTTCTATATCATTCCTGAAATTCACTCTGTACTTACTGCCCTCAGAGCCTACTGACCTCCTGATGCGCCTTCCCTTGCCATATCCAGTCATCCTGAGTACAGAAAACACTCTGGATATGCTAATAATAGCCTGTATTTTCAGCCATCAATTCCTATCCAAGGACAAAATTAATCCCAGTTTGATTTTCCATAGTAATATTTGTTTCCTTTGGGAAAAATTGCAATCCTTAAAATCAGTTTTACACTCACCCTGTGGCTCCAAATAGGACAATCACATCAGAACTGAACAGTCTAACTGCAGTGCAGTTTCTGTTATCCAGATATAAGTATCTATTACTAACTGGCATTGTGCTGTATCTAGAATAACAAATTCTTTTTAGCTACTTCTTCAGTAAGAGGTGATGATTAAGCTAAGCATCTTCCACTTTTCCAACCATCTCACCTTCTCATCTTGAACACACACATATCCAACCCCAGAACAAGCAGAGTTTACAAGGGCAGTGTATTATACTCCACACAAAGGGAATAAGTGCAAAATTAAGAAGTCCCTGATACATAGCTATTGTGCAACCACTACCAATATTCAACATTGTTGGGTGAGAAGGTTGGTTTCTCAATCTAAAATATAAGTTCTGACAATTTCCTCAGCACTGCTTTATAAGTGTAAATAGAGCCCATTAAAACACACATTCCCTTAAGCATCCCCCAAGGGACAACTGTTTCCAAATATAAAATTCAAGGTTCCATTTCTTGGAAAAACAAAACTTTTCTAAGTCTTTAAGTTTTAACTTTTTACCAGTTTCAGTCTTTAAATATTTTTTTAAGTTTTAGGGATGGATTTCAGATAGATTATTCCATTGCCAAATGAAAAAAATCATGTGGTATGTCTTTCTCAGCTATTTCAAATACCATAGAAATTGAAAAACCTTTTTTAACTAACATATTAGTGAGTGTTTCTAGGCCCATCCACACCTTTGAAACTGATTCCGATAGAAGATTCATTTAGTATTTGAATACCCTAATAATGAGATTTTAAAGAAATAAAAGGGAGAATATAAAGGAGATAAGGAATAAAAGAAATAAGCTGATGAAAAAAAAAAGAAAAAGGAGGATGAAAAAGTGGAAACTAAGAACAAAAAGGGAAAAGGACCATGATTGAAACATATTTAAATTTGTATTATACTTTCCAACACACTTCATAGAGCATCTTCACACTCTTGTGATTTTTAGTAAAAAGTTCTAAACCCACCTTGTGGATTTTGTTTTCCTCTTTTATTCTACCATAAGCAACAAAGCATATTTTAAAAAGTGAATGTACCTTTGTCAGATTTAGTCTTTACAAACTGGTTACTTGTTCCCTAGGTTTTTCCATATGACATCTAGGACAAAAACAACATCTCCACAGCTACAGCTCATTCTTCACGGCCCTGATTTATCACTGTCGTTATCTGCAGCAGTGAAAAGAGATACAGTTTGATTCCTGGACAAAGGAATGAAGAGAATAATAACATATTCTTAACAGTAATAACTTGATAACTAACGTGTCAGATATCAAGTATAGCACTTTTTATACTTTATCCTTCATGATCATATCAACAATGCTGTCGGGTTGATACTACAGCTGAGAAAACTGAGACTGCAAAGGTTAAGCAGCCTGACTAAAAAAACTCTACAGCAGACAGCATCAGAATCCCATCTGTCTAGTGGCTGAGTCAGCACCACCTCCACTACACTGAGATTTTTAGGAAATTCTCAGCCATGCTTTCTTAGCCCATCAGAGGAAACTCACACTGTGCCTTATTTTCACTCTGGCTGTTCTACAAATCCTTCTTATCACTCATCCTGAAAATCCAAAAAGTTCTTGGGTTTATTCATTACATCAGCTCCTATGTAAGGCTAAGGCAATTTTGAAAGCAGTCATGAACACGGTTCTGAATCACTTTGTGCATAATAACTCTGCAATACATCGCCAGTGGCCATGTTTGGACCCTTCCATGCCATTTGTTATAGCCCCAAAATATCATGTCTAAATTGCCAGTCACATTAATGATAAAACTCTCCTGGCTGCAAACACTTCCTAAATATTTTCCCAATGGACTACATTCTGCCTGAACACATGGCTTCTTTAATGTTGTTGGCAGGATTCCAAAGGTAGAACCAGACATTCTTCTGTGTGACAGAAAATTGTGGTCTCATAAAGGCAGTTTCTGTGGGGCTACATGGACAAACAGAAACATAAAGATAGCAGGACTGGGGGTGTCAAAAGTCATTTCTGAGGAAAAGAAAAAAAAACCTCATTGATTCATATATCTTCTTGGCCAAATTTATATTCAAAAATCAAAGAAATGAATTTGAAGTTCTTGGAGAAAAGCCTTTGAATGTTGTTCTGCTAATTTCCCAAGATAATAGCAGGCATTGTATCATGTTTGTTTGGTCTTTAACACACAAAACCACGAAACTTGTCTTTATTTTTATTTTTTTAAAGAAAAGATGGTTAAATGAAAAGTTACTGCCTTGCTTTTCTGAAATGGAAAAAAGGATACAGGTTTTTAATTTCTTTCATGAATTGAAAACTGTTTCAAATATGGAATACTCCAAGTATAATAGGAAGGAAATGAACAGAGGCCTTCACTGCTATCTCTTTTTGTTCTGACCCATCCACAATTGAACATGGCATTCAGTGTATCTTACCATGGTGAGACAGAAGAATACAGTAGTAATGAACAGTGCTTAACAGTCTGCCTCATTTTTCAAGACAGAAATGTCCTGTACAATGAGTTGAACGAAATGAAATTTTGTAAAAAGGAGATGTAAGAGAAAAACTGGGTATAAACTGGGACCCTTCTAAGCTTCTGAAGCTGTAAAGCTGACAGATGAGAAAGAAAAGGAAGACAAGTAAGTCTATAGACATGTGGTTGGCCAGCAACCTGTTTAAAGAGAAAAAAATAGTCGAACAAAAGTTATATTAGCAATTATCTGGATCCCATTTTCTTGTAACAAGTTTAGAAATGAATGAGAGAGGCAAAATTGAAACTGATAAATAAGGAAGGAAAACTGAAAAAAGGAGAAAGAAAAAATAAATTTCAGGGAACATAAGTTTAGACATTTCTTTACAGAAAAAAAAATGTGCATGGGGGAGAAATAGGGATAATACATCATTCTCAGTTGCCTAAAGGTACATCAACTAACAAAGATAAATTTATACAACTCTCCTCACTCCACAGACAATTCCTAATTTGCCAAAAGACCAATTGTTCTTGCAAACATTCACGTTATTAACTGCCTACTCTTGGGTGAATCCATTAACAATTTTAAAACAATGGAGTTGCACTTTATATTTATTTAATGTATTAAGGCTTTCAAATTTCTTTTTATGAGCCATTTGAATATTTTACAAGTTTAAATGATGTCTAGTCCTAAAAATTAAGACATTTTAGATCTGGAAACAAGCTTAGAGTTCATTTAGTCATAAAATCACACAAAATTAGAATTGAACAGAGAGACCATCTGATGCGTACTCCCACATGGGGATAGATTTCTCTACGTAATTTCTCCATTAAGATGATCATTAAGCCTATGTTCGAACACTCACTTACTTTTAACTCCTTTCTTTTATAGGTAACAAAGATGAAACCCAAGGAAGATTAAGGTTTTGTTTTGTTTGCCAAAGAGTGTTCTGGAATGATGAATACTCATTTATACATATATAGTCTGATATATATATATATATGTATATAGACGTGTGTGTGTG
This sequence comes from Smutsia gigantea, assembly GCA_032199065.1. Classification (NCBI taxonomy): domain Eukaryota; kingdom Metazoa; phylum Chordata; class Mammalia; order Pholidota; family Manidae; genus Smutsia; species Smutsia gigantea. Next base: position 56,592 of record JAVSCE010020067.1, on the reverse strand, counting down.
TACTATATTCTAAATTCAACTTAGAGTCAAATGGATTTTGGAAATGTTGAACTTTAAACATTAGAGAAGCTTATCCACTGCAAGACATTGCAGGACTTTATTTTACTAATTTATATTGTAATTCCCCAAGATAGAATGTAATATGAAGGGTTTCCCAAGACTACTGACATCTCATTTTGTTTTGATGAAATTGGTGGTGGAGAGGATGGCAGGAGTTGAGGGGAAGTAGAATTTGTGAGACTAGTTTTCCCCAGAATATATTTTGGGAATGTGGACCTGTGTGGCTTTTTTAAGCACATACTATGTAGGACCTAAATCTCAAAATCCTCAGGTATTAGTTTTAAACCCATGTTTTTTGTGCTTTCATTAGACATGAAAATTAGCCTTTGATTATTTACTATGTAAAAGATTTTTAAATTTCCACAAGCTCAGCTTCCTTCTATGCCTCCTCAGGTATTTTCCTCATGGATGGGTAAGCTACACATATTGGTTTGGAGAAAATAAAATAGTGAGCCAGGGGGGCTGTTTATGTGACTCTCAGTTTCAAATGATCTCTCTATTACTGTCTGAACTTGACTAATCGGATGTTGATTTGAATGCATTTGAAAATGGAATTTGTACCCAGAAAGTTTTATTTAGCATGTGTCATACATGGCTCTACTCCAACTGACAAATGCTTCTCTAAGGAAATTAAAATTCTGTTAAGAGAGACCTGAGTAAATTGTCAAAATAAGGGTTAATAGGTATCTAGAAAAAAGTGTAAGGAGCTAGGCATGAGACAAGGAAGGAGAAATAAAGGAACTGGAAAGGAACCACTTAAATTCTGCTTAAACCAATACTATAAACAAAGATGCTGATCCATTAATGATAATTCCGCACTTCCGGATATCTCCAAAGTGTTCTTCATCTGTCTTTGGTTGGTAGGTCCAAAATCTGACACAGTACTACACTATGGATTTTATTTAACATAAATATTTTTTTATCTTTTCACAAGCATGTGTCATTTTGTCATTCTAAAAAAACTTCTACATTTAGATATTGAAAGATACTGAAAAACAAAATCTACTCTATATTAGAATATTATAATGGGCCACTTTCTCAATTCCCCATAACCAGAGAGCAACTTCGTTAAATTTTCATGGTCCTATTCACTAATAACTTACATTCTACTCCCTTTTATTTGATGATTAGCCATGGCCAATAGCAGCCACAGGAATGAACAATCTCCTCAAATAACAAGCACCTCAGTCACTGTTTATGAATGAGAATTTGTGACCAAAGAAGAGTTTAGATCAAAGATCAGAAGTCTCAATATAGGAAACTGTGGCAGTAAACATATAATGATAAAGTATTTAATTTCAGCTGACATAACATGAAAAGTGGCATGCTTCACAATGTAGAAAATCTCAATAAAAATTCCCTAAGAAGTGTCTGATATTTACTACTCTGATTCCATTATAAAGCCTCAGTTCCTATAATATCATTTACTGCTGATCCCTGGTTTTAGATCATTATTACCAAAGGAATAAAAATCATGGCATTGAATGATTTACTTATTCAGCAACTTGAAATATCAAAAATGATTTGGCTACTTCATATGGTGCCTTTTTCACATATTTCTTCCCTGATTTCTCCTATAATTCAATATTCACTAATTAAAGATGTGTTCTCACTGAGGCCCCACATTTAATCCACACAGCCTAACTGTACTTGAAAGATGCCCTAAAAGCTTGGCTGAGAGAAAAATGCTGCTCTAATTTCACTTAAAATGAGAACAGCTAACATGATGATAGCCAAAGAAAATTGTGCATTGACAAGAAGTACTTTATTTCAAGATTTAATTTTGACCTCAGAAATATGCATTTTCCTGGTTTTTCCAAGTGACTCACTTCAAGTGTCAGTAAACTGATTTCATAAGATACGTGATGACATTCAAGTACCTGGGTATATGCAGAACTTATCTCCTTTTTCCAGTTTTATTAAGAATAATGAGCATATATTACTGTGTACATCTAAGGCATACAGCATGATGGTCTGACTGACATATATTATGAAAGGATTAACACAATAGGTTCAACTAACATCTATCTTCTCATATAGATATAATAAAAAGAAAAGAACAAAAAAATAGATTATTTTTGTGATGAGATTCAGGATTTATTCTTTTAACAGATTTCCTGTATTTCATATTGCAGTATTAGCTACAGTCACCATGTTGCACATTAGATCCCTCACACTTATATTTTACTTTGAAGTTTGACCTTTTCATCACCTACTTCAAATCCTGCCACCACCAACTGCTGCCTCTGGTAACCACAAATCTGATCTCTTTTTCTATGAGCTTTTTTTTTTATCGTGTGTGGGGTTTTTTTCTTTGATTCTACATATATGTAAGTTCATACAGTATTTGTCTTTCTGTGTCTGATGTATTTCAATTAGCATAATACCTTTGAGGTCCACCTGTGTTGTCACAAATGGTAGGATTTCCTCTTTCTAAGGCTGAATACTATCCCATTCTTTATATATGCTACAACTTCTTTAACCATTCATATATTAATGGACACTAAGGCTATTTCACATCTTGGCGAGTGTAAATAATGCTACCATGAACATAAGAAAGCACCTATCTTTTCAAGTTAGTGTTTTCATTTCCTTCAGATATATTTCCAGAAGTGGAATTGCAGTATCATATGGTAGTTTTATTTTTGAGAAGATCCTTCATACTGTTTTCTGTAGTGGCTATACCAATTTACAATCCCACCAATAGTGCACAAGGGTTCCCTTTTTCCACATCTGCACAAAAATTTGTTATCTTTTGTCTTTTTGATGATGACCATTCTAACAGGCATGAGGCAATATCTCATTGTGGTTTTAGTTCACATTTCCCTAATGACTAGTATTCATGTACCTGTTAGTCATCTGTATGTCTTCTTTAGAAAAATGTCTATCTGGATCCTTTGCCCATTTGTTAACTGGGTAATTTGTTTTGTTGCTCTTAAGTTGTATAAGTATGTTATATATTTTAGATACTAACTTCTTAACATACATAATTTGCAAATATGTTTTTCTCATTTTGTAGATTGTCTTTTCATTTTTCAGATGGTTGCTTTTGCTGTGAAGAAGCTTTTTAATTTGATAAAATTCCACTAGCTTATATCTTATATTGTTACTTATGCTTTAGGTGTCATATCCAAAAACATCATTACCAAGGCCCATGTCAGTGAGATTTGTTTTATGTTTTCCTGCAAAAATTTCATGAATTCTTTAAGTCTTTAATCCATGTAAGTCTTTAATCCATAATTTTTGTGAGTGGTAAAATATGGCTCCAGTTTCATTCTTTTACACATAAATATCCAATTATCCCAGCACATTTATTGAAGTGACTGGGTCTTTTCTCCACTGAGTAATTTTGGATCCCTTGTTAAATATTAGTTGACTGCATATGCTTTCTATTTTGGGGCTCTTGATTCATTCCATTGGTGCATTTGCCTGTTTTTATGCCAGTATTCAACTATTTTGATAACTATAGCTTTACAGTATAGCTTAAAATCAGGAAATGTGGTGCCTCATGCTCTGTTCTTCTTTCTCAGGATTTCTTTGGCTATGCAGGGTCTTTTGTGGTTCCATATAAATTTTAGGACTGATTTTTTCTACTTCAGTAAAAAATATGCCACTGGAATCTTGATAGGAATTACATTGAATCTACAGATGGTTTTTGGTATATTGACATTTTAGCAATATTAATTCTTCTAATCCATGAACACGGAAGCCTTTCTATTTATTTGTGTCTTCTTGGATTTCTTTCACTTATGTCTTATTGTTTTGGAAGGGAGATCTTTCATCTCCTTAAATTTATTCCTAAGTATTTTATTGTTTTTGATGATATTGTAAATGGGATCAATTTACTTCTTTTTCAGAAAATGCACTATCAGTATAAAGAAATGCTACTGAATTTTTTGTATGTTAATTTTGTATCTTGCAACTTTACTGAATTCTTTGAGTAGATCTAACAGTTTTTGGTTAAGTCTTTAGACTTTTCTATATATAAATCATATCATCTGCAAATAGAGATAATTTTACTTCTTCCTTTCCAATTCTGATAACTTTTCTTTTTCTTGCCCAATTTCTCTATCTAGGACTTCCAGTACTATGTTGAATAGGAGTGGTGAGAATGGGCATCCTTGTCTTGTTTCTCATCTTAGAGGAAAAGCTTTTAAGTTTTCACTATTGAGTATGGTATTAGCTGTGGGATTGTCATAGATGGCCTTTATTATGTTGTGAAAAGTCCTTCTACACCTAACTTTTTCAGAGTTTTCAACATGAATGGGTGTTGAATTTTGTCAAATGTTTATTCTGCCTCTATTGAAATGGTCATATAATTCTTTTCTTTCATTCTACTAATATAATGAATCACATTGATTTGCATATGTTGAGCAATCCTTGTATTCAAAGGATAAATCTCACCTGATCATGAAGAATGATCTTTTTAATGTGCTACTGAATTTTGTTTGCTAGTGTTTTATTGAGAATTTTTGCATCTATATTCATCAGGAATATTGGCCTGTAGTTTTCTTGTCTAGTAGTGTCCTTTTATGGTTTTGGTACAATGATAATGCTGAGCTCATAAAAAAGTTTGGGAGTGTCCCTTCCTCTTTGATTTGTTGAAAGGGTTTAAGCAAGACTGGGTATTAATTCTTCTTTAAATGCTTGGTAAAATTCGCCAGTGAAGCCATCTAGTCCTGAGATCCTTCTATTTGGGAGATCTTTGATTACTGAGTCAATCACCTTACTAGTAATTGGTCTATTCAGATTTTCTATTTCTACCTGATTCAGTCTTAGTAAGTTATATATTCCAACAATTTTTCCATTTCTTCTAGGTTTTCCAGTATGTTGGTATACAGTTCATAGTAGCCTCTTTTGTACTTTGAATTTCTGTGGGGTCAGTTGTAATATCTTCTTTTCTCATGATTTTGTTGATTTGGGTCCTTTCTTTTTTCCTTGGTAATCTATCTAGGGCTTTGACAATTGTATTTATATTTTCAAAGAACAAACTTTTAGTTTGGTCAATCTTTTCTATTGGTTTTCTGTTCACTATATCATGTGTTTCTGCTCTAATCATCAGAAATCTTCTAATCTTACTTTCTTCTGCTAACTTTGCATTCATTTTGTTCTTTTTCTTAAGATGCAGAGTTAGGTTGCTTATTTTGGATCTTTCCTATTTCTTAATGTAAGTTCTCATTACTATGAACTTTCCTTACAGAATTGCTTTTGCTGCATTCTCTAAGTTCTAGTATTTTATGTTTCTATGTTCATTTGTTTTAAGAAACTTTTAATTTCCCCTTTAATTTCTTTTTGATCTATTGGTTGTTCAGGAAAGTATCATTTAATTTCTATGTATTCATAAATTTTCTAGTTTTCCTCTTTGGTGTCTAGTTTTATGCCACTGTGATCAAAGAAGATACTTGGTATGATTTCAGTCTTCCTGAATTTGCTAAGACTTGTTTTGTGACATAATACATGGTCTATCCATGGAGCCCGTCTTACAGTCTTATTTGGATAGGGAACTGAGTCAGCAGTCATAGCCAACCATTTTTAACCAGAGGCACAAACCCTTATCCCCACCCTCAGAACTTATGTCACAGCAAGAAGTATCTGGAGCCATCCCACCTCTGACAGAAATGATATTGTAAGAAATAGAATCTGACAGAATTAGAGATCATTTTGAGTTTGAAGTAATGATGGGAAATGACAAGATACACAGATATTGAATATAAATAGGCATATTCCAAAGACATCTGCAAAAGGTGGAAATTGAAGTGACCAAAAAGAGTTTAAATTGGTTTGAGCTCCAAAAGAAGTGGACCTTCAAACAGGATTCAATGCAAGTAGTTCTATTAGGATTTCATCCAAGGGAACACCTGTAACAGAGTAGGAAAGTGATAAAGAGAAGGGAAGACATTCAATATGTAATTAATTACCCTGAATCTCACTGCTGGGGAATTGTGGGAGCCATTTTAGAACATAGGCCTCAAATTCATCCCATCAGAGAGTTGAGGGAGATGGCCAATTTATACACCAATTACTGCCAATTATTGGCTGAATGCGCTGCCAGGGGAAATACTTCTTTGAACTTTGGGCTCAAACAGAAGGAGATTCTGCATCCACAATGACTCTCAGATAGAGAGATGCAGAAACTAGCAGTTGGAAATTAGGGCAGGGTACAATGAAGTGGTATGATTGTAAAAACCATGGATAAGGCAACAGTATCTCTGCCAGAGAGGCAGTGATGTGCTGAAGCCAGTTTACAATGACTTTCAAAATCTTACTGTATGCATCTTACCCTAAGTTCTTTTCAGTGACTTCATGTGAGTAGCTTTAAATCAGCTGTGGTGGAAGGATTTACACCATGGAAATGAGTAGATGCTACAAATCAGCCTTTTTCTTTCTTTCTTTAAGGAGCCGATCACATTTATCAGTGTACCACTGCATAGAGTTTTATTGAATGCTACTAGAAATAAAAGCCATGCTAGATCATTTTTTGTAGGTTATCTCATTTACTGTTCTTACCACACCTGCAGAAAATAAATACATAAGTTCCAATAAGCTTTGACACTGGTTTGGTATTTTCTTTTCAAAACATCTTTCAATGTTTGTAATTAAGATAACCAATGTTGAAAGTAAGCCCCCAAAATGTGAACTTAGATAACCTTGCTCTGGGTAAATGGCTCTGCTAAATGCAGAGTATGATGGCAATGGAAGAGGAGTGAGTAGTGCAAAGAACAAAGGCAGGGAAATACAAAGGGCAATAAGGCAGACCACTTGGCCTCTGGGAGCCTATAAGCAGAGGAGAAGGTAGTTCAATCAGCAATACCTGGCATTTCTAAGACACTGCTAGCCTCTTTCAGAGGTTCACAACCAGTCACAGTGGAGCTGTATAACATCAGAATGGATGGCCAAAGAGATGAGCTAATATTAAAATGTCATTTTTCTGGATTGGTGGTTACCAGAGGCAGGGAGTGGTAGGTGAAATGGATGAAAAGGTCAAAAGGTACAAACTTTCAGTTATGAAATAAATAAGTCATGGGGATATCATGTACAGCACAGTGACTATAGTTAATAATACTGTGTGGCCTATTTAAAGTTGCTTAAAGAGTAAAACTTAGAAGTTGTCATCACAAGAAAAAAATTTCTTACTATATATGGTGAGAGATGTTAACTAGATTCAGTCATGATCATTTTGCAATATATACAAATATAGAATCATTACATTGTATACCTGAAACTAATATAATGTTATATGCCAATTAGACTTCAACTAAAGCTCAAAAAATAATGCTACTAGTCTACATTTTTTCTAGAGTAATGATGTCAAAATTTCTCACTTTGTTTCAAAGTGGCTAAGTTCACCATTTTACTAGATATATTTTATAGTTTCTCAACAAATATTATTGCCACAATTATCATCCTGATCTGCACACAATCATCACTAGTTATCTGCCTCTCCAACAAAGGCAACAAAATCATCTGTTACATTCCATGTCTCAGGACATTAGCTTCCTGCAAGCAATAAATCCCTGTATGCTAGATACCATTTTTTAGCTTAAAAAAATATATTTATAATCATTCTATCAACAATTTTTGCACCCTGTTTTAATTAGGCATAAACTAATGTCCTATTTATTTCCAAAATAGTCAATAAATGAAAAGAATTCATAGAACCTGAAGAGTTTCTGAAATGTTTTCAATAAATTTCAATAATTTTTAAACATCTAGGGCACTTTCAAAATTTGATTTGAATGATCTCACAAGTTATTTGAATCCATGTGTAACTACTTAGAAAAATGTTCAAATGCTAAGACCACATTGCAGTTGATACAGAACATTAAAAAAAATATCTGAAGTTGCCTCCAAAACAATACCCATAACGGTGAAAGAACCCACAAAAGTATAACTTTGAATTGGGGGTTGACAGACACTGACATGGTAAACTACACAAAATTCTGAGGTCAGAAGGACTATTTGTAGCAATAACAGCAACAGCAAAAGGGACTAGTGACAAAGTGATAAAATACAACTCCGGTGGTATTCCCACTGGCACTTTAAGGAGATAAGAATCTGTAGCTTATTCGTGAACAAAGATCAGACACTGTCCTTCCCTTAGGAGAAATACTTAGCTTAAGAGGGTCCTAGCTTCCGATTTTACTATACTCAAGGCTTAACTCATCTCAGAAAAACCCATAAGGATCTCAGTTATTCATTTCACTTTGCCCCTGGAGATATCAAACATTGGGCAAAAAAATACTCAGTTGTTGATAAAAATAATTCCCACTCTCAGCCAGCTAAATAGCTGCCTGCTATGAATCAGATATCATTAAACGCATTCCATTTTCCACAGTTCTGCACATGTGAATTGTCTGGGGGTAGACATCTCACACCTTTAGCTGAGGTAAATATAGCCCAAGGCACTGTGCTCAGTGCTGAAGAGGATTAAAAAATAAAGTAAGAAGCAATTTAATATTACAACAAATTTGATTTTGGATGATTTTTTTTGGTGTGTATAGAGTGGGGAGGAATTTATAAGAACTATTAAAATCACCAGTAGGGTCTCAGAATTTAATAAAACTTTAAAATCTACCTGATGAAGTCTAACAAAACAAATTTTGAAAATTCAGACTATAAGCTATCAATGTTCACATTGTGTTGTTGAGACATCATCAGCTTACTTCATCTGCTTAAAATACCCCTTTTCCCACTTCAAATTTTGTTTTTTTAGGGGTTTACAATATAATTATGAGACAGCATATAAATTTCTTCATTACTTTATATAAGCTGTACAACTTGGACCAGTCTCCTAATGAAAAAAAAAAATCCCGGTTAATGGTAAACTTTACCTTGGTACAATTTAAACAGAAAGATTCTTCCAGATGACTTTAGTGAAAGGAGAACACCAAGAGCTCCCTAACAATATAGGGAAGCTAATTAAAATGTGATTCAAATCCAGGCTTCCTTAAAGCTTACTGGTTCTTTTTTTATATTTCTCTGTGTAATAAATGTATTAGATTAAATTCATTTATAATTACCATTTCTCCCCTTTTTGATTGCTTATTTTCAGTCACTTTTCCCAGTCTCTTCCTTTTTTGAATTGAGATTGTGATTGTGAATGTGGTTATTTTATTACTACAATTATTCATAGTGACTGCTCTACTATGTTTCAACTGTCATGACCTTAAAGGAGAGAAAAAATAAAGGGATAAGGAGAAAAGAAAAGAGAGACTAAGAAGTGGAGGGTAAAAATGAGAAAGAATCAATATAAAGAATGAGGAAGATTTTTTTTTTAATGAGAAATAAAGATGAATATATAGACGTGAAGAAAAAGGGAGATGGGAAATCAAGAGCAGGTGACCAGGTCAGAGAGCTCAAGAAAGTAGAGTCCAGATAAAGAAATCGTCCTTTCTTAGGTCATTAGGATTTAACTGCCAATAACATTTTATATTTTGAGATATGTTTACAACTGTTAGTATAAACATTAGATAATAAAATCCTGCCTTACCATTTCCCTATCCCCTCTAGTCCTGAACGTTTTACATGGAAATTTCATTCTTGAACAGTATTTCAACTTCACCTATCCGTTTGAAATCCGTAATCCTGCCTCTCACCTACATGCCAATCTAAGCTTTCAAACCAGTGCAAATGTTTCAGCAAATTGGCCACGATGCCATTCCAAAGCCTCTTTTCCCATATTTAGCAAATCAGTATGGCCTTCCAGGTCATCATCGCTCATATAAAAAATCTTAAGCTATGTACAACAGATATAATGTTCAAATGAAATAATATGAAGTTTGTTTTTATATATTAAACATCTCTCTATGTATTGAAAGTTTTGTTTTTGCCAAGATCTATATTTTCGTAAGAGTGTGTGGTGGCATGAATATACGCTGTTCAGATCTCCTGCTGTGGGAACATAATTGACAGACAGCCTCAGGTGCTGCACTCTGAAATCATTGCTATTGTACTGAGATCAGGCTTCCTACAGCTGCTCCCAGAAAATTACTGAGTATAGCCAGGAAACTAAAACAGGTCCGTTCCTATGAGAGGTGGGACTCCTTAAGACCTCCCCATGGGCCTGGTCAAAACTCTCTTAGAAGTAAACTGTAGTCTGAGGCTTCTCCTATACAATCCTTTTCTTTTCCTCACAGGGGTCAGACCTGCATTATGATCTCATGGCTTTACCCACCATTTCCCCTGACTCCCTCCCTTACATGCATTTTCCCAAAATAAATACCTAGATGTATAATCCTGTCTTGGCATCTGCTCCTTAGAGCACCCAAACTTATACTAGTGGTACTGACAATGGTCTGAGAAAACAGACAATAAAATTTGAGTATAAGACTCACTGAAGAGTGGGCAAACAATATAGATGCACAAAATTTTCACCGGTGGTGACCTGGGAAAATGTCCCAGTAAAGGGGATGACACTTGGATCCAATGATCGGAGCATTTGGAAAATATGGGAAAACTAAGCATACAAGGACAGTAGAATTGACTGGTTATTGTTAATTTGTACTGATGGTCTGCAGAGAGATAATGAGAAACTGAAGACCTCTGACAAGTAGTAAATGGTTGAAGTTGATGTAGCTAATCAAGCAACTAAAGACCTGATAGAGTTGCAGAGAAATATTCCTAAGGGTTGGACCATTTTGCCTTCAGAAACCAAAGAGGCCTACTAGGTACTAGTAATGCAAGATGCACATTTTTTCTTTTACTTTGGAGGCAATATCCTGACATTCTCTGACCTCAAGATCCATAAAATCTTCCCTAACACCTAAATCATATCTGACATAGCAACTGATATAGGGACAACTAATTAGTTAAGCTTACTGTCTTCAGTGATTCCCCAGGATCCACACAGATGCTCCAGGGTCTGTGTATAGCAGACATATGGTGTGTCTGGTCTAGTTATGTATGGCCTAGTATAGCAGAATTAAATGGAGATACAATGGAAACCACCACATGTGCATCCTAGAGCACCTCAATGGTGGTACCAATCTCCTCCATCTCCCTTGGATGCATAATATTGGTTTTGATTGAATATCTTGGCTTATAGGGAGCAGTCTCAGATGTTTCCACTTGGCCTTCTGCACCATAACAGCTCTTAGCCTCTAGCTCATTAATGTATTGGTGGGGTTTACTTCAATTGCTAAGTATAGCAATTCCAATTATGCACTTGGAGATTGGAGAAATGACCACTGGATGAGTATGCAGACCAAATGGACTTCAGACAGAATTCCACTTATTATGTCCCATTAGCTCCCATTCTAAAAGGGGGCCATAATGATGCTTTGAATCTCTACACATCAATAACTTCTTTCTAAGGGTACTCACAATGCTTGAATATTTTCTTTTTCACAGTGTAGTCAAACCAAGTAAGTGGTTTTAGGTTCCTTTGGGGAAGGACAGGGGAATCATCACATGGTATCACAGAGCAAGTACGAACCACCTTTCATTAATGAGTTCTAGATTTGAAAGTTGGCTCAGGTCTGAGCACTTCACAATAGATCATGACTTTTTATTGGGATAACTGTCCTTCTATCTCTTCTTCATTCTTGCCTTTTATATTTTGTAATAGATTTTAATAAACACTTTCATTGGCTGCTTGTCTAGTTTGCCAATATTCATGCCACCATGCTCTGTTAATCGTCTCCACAACTTCCTGTGGTAAAGCCCCCTTCTGTGCTCTTCTGGCTCTTACATAGCCAGTCATTACAGTAATTAGGGCTTCCTGGCTTCCTGTAATTAAGCAGAGACTCCTGACCCCATCATCCCATGTATGCTAATGGGGCCAGCTCTATGATTGCCTCTCCTTCCATCAGGCCTGGCCTGCAGAGGGAACCATACTGAATTTATTATTTATGATGGTCTTTCTCTTACTAGGGTATTTATAATGACCTTGATAAATGATCTGGGGCAGTTCCTGAGTCAGACACTTGTCACCTTGTTGGGGAGATACATCTGAAACATCTTCCAGAATAGGGAAAATAGTAGCTCGTATTCTGGAAAAGTGAGCCACACCACTTTCAGGTTTGAAGGTTTGGTGGCATCTGCTGAGCCCATATCCTTAGGGGAGTTCATCCAAATGTCCCTAAGCTGTGTCTCATATGCATAACCAGGGCCCTAATCTTAACAAAACAGATCTGCCTTGGCACAGCTTCAGGCATTTCTGGAGCTCTGTCACTCTGTATCTGTTACTTGATTAGTTATGTCAACTTCAACCATTTACTACTTCTCAGAGGTCATCAGTTTCTCATGATCTCTCACAGACCATCAGTACAAATTAGCAATAACCAGTCAACTCTAATGTCATTATACACATGGTTTTCCCATATTTTCCAAATGCTTGGATCATTGGATCCAAGTAGCATTCCCTTTACTGGGACATTTTTCCAAAGTCACCACCAGTAAAAATTTTGTGCCAGGGACTATCTGTGCCTCATCTTTATTCTTTGTATACTATGCAGTACATCGTGAACTCAATTTTTATTGCCATTTATTGCAGAGAATAATGTGCCTTTTAAGAAACAGGTTTTGTCATATTACTAGGCTCTGGTATAGATAGGCAAGCCATTTAACCATGGCCATCAGGTGATTACACACATGGAACTCATTATGAGTTGGGTTCTTTTGGATATACCAACTCATAAAGCAGAATGGCCCAAGTAGCAATCTTTTATGAGAAGAAAGTGGTGTATCTGGGATAGATCCTGAACAGTACCAGATATAAGCCAGTTGCCTGAGCAGGCAGCCCAAATGTCTGTATCACTCACCAGAGTAGTATGAGGATCATTCCTCATTGCACCTATGACCTTACTAAAAAGAAGTTCCATAAACTCAACTGAAAGAAGAATAAGAATCTGATATTCTTGGCAAGAAGCTTGGCCTATAGATATGCATGCTTCTCCAGAACTGGCATGATGGGCACTTGAGAGAAGTTGCCACAGTGGCAGAGACAGAAGCTACACATGGGTCCAACCACGTGGACTTTCCCTTATCTGGACAAATTTAGCCAGTGCTGATTCTGAATGTCCTATCTGCTACCCATAGAGCCCAATGCTGAACCCCAAATATGACATTATTTAAACTTTATCAAAAACTAGAAGTGTTTTCTCTTTGAAAGATACCATTGAGAAAATGAAAAGTTAATCCACAGACTCAGTCTAAATATCTGACAAAGAACTTGGGTCCAGGATAATATAAAAGATATAATAAAAAGTAATGATAACAATTATAAAAAGAAATTTTAAACTCACTAACAAGATGATCCAATTCCAAGATGACTATCTAGTATTGAGAGTTCCTCAAATTCTACTTCCTGAAATGGGTTTCCTAGGGCTTTGCAGGATATGCTGTATAGTGTGAAGGGCACAATGCCCATGAAGAAGTTTTGCACACCTCTGACTTTCAGTTTCCACTCAACTTCAACCAGAATCTTCAAGGAAGAAAGGGTTCAAGTGTTCTGGAGTTCTATTTGGCAGAATGTGTGCATTTAGGGTGTAAATGAAAAATAGCATTGTATATACATTTTTATTTTGTGTTGTTGATACTCTAATTCCTAAAATATAAGAGACAGTATTAGTGTAAATCATCATAATTATATACAATATGTATAGTTCATATTATATGCATAATTATATACAAATCCACATTATATATGTAACTAAAGTATATTATACATGAAACTAATGACAGATTTTTTTAAGCACATCAATTTAATTTTTTATTGAGATTGAAGGGAAGAGTGATGAATAAAATGTTTACATGTATACAGAAATATGCATTTACTCAGACAAAAGAAAATCTTAAAGGACTGTCCACAAAGTAACATGGATTTTTAGCATTTGAACCAACCTCATACAAAATCCCAGTTACATATGACTCTGTAAGCCTAATGGGAAAGAAAACTAATAGTTGTCATGCTGATTAAACTGTATGTAGTGCAGGGAGGAGGCTGGCCAAACTTGGATGGAGCAATCACTTTGAGTGAGTTTCTTTTCTGGCCTCTAGTTAGATAATGCACTTAAAAAGATGATGAACTCATATATCTGAGTCAGATGTTTCAAAAATAGGCATGCTGTAGTTAAACTATAAAACTCTAGGTGGTAGTGGCTAGAGGAGACTTCAATATTTTATCACAGGAGATATAATTAAGTCAATGACATCTGTGCAGTGGAAGAAACTTTCTCAGTTTAGATTCATCTTGGAAGCTGCTTTCTTCTTGCCAAAACTGAGGAGCTATAAACCAGTAGCTTAGTTTAGCTCATCAGGAGGCCCAGGCCCTTATCACAGAGCAGAGAGAACAGAAGCAGAAGCCCAGAAGCCAGCACCGTGTAGAGACCATGCACTGGGGTAGCAAGGCTGCTTAGATAGATTCAGAAGAGAATATAGATAGTGTAAATCTTTAAACATTGTTTATAGTTGATGCTGAGAATTCCCTAATGTGGATATTAAATACCTTGATAAAAGAAAATGACCCTTTAATAGTCTGGAGCATAAATTTGGGAGATCAGAGAGAAACAGAATCAGAGAAAAACCCAGAACCAAAATATCCGAATGACAATAGCACCAGCCGCAGGGGTAGCAAACAAACTAACTAACCTGCACAAAAATAAAACCAAATGAAACTAAAAAGGTCTTTTTGAACTGGGCTACATGGTAACTATATAGTTTTTCTAATTATAAGAAAGGAGTGGAAATTAATACCTAAATCTCACAATGTATATTAATTTTATTTTGTTGCATGAGCTCCTATTAATGTTTGTTATGCACCTCTTATTGGTTGGTGTAGATTCCATTATTATTAACCTTTTTCTTTTCTCTTATTTTTACAAAGTCCCAATTTAAAGAATCCTAGCCGGTATCATTAAAAAATGATACCCCTGCCAAAAAATATCCTAACTTGGAGTGGCTTTTGGTATTCTGGTTCCAGAGTGGGAAAAGATAAAAGTTTGTCTCTTACCAGAATCCTGAGGTGACACACAAGATCCAGGCTGCTCGAACTAAAACTGTGCTTAGGAAGGAAATAAAACTCTTCTTTGGATCACTGATATTCTGTAGGGCACTCATCACTTTTCACCTTCCATTATAAATATCTGCCTACAATCAACAGCTCTCCATATAGAGAGGGATACTGCCTTATTTATGTAAATCTGCTGGAATATAATATACATATTTGTGGAGCTGAATAACTGAATGAATAATGTGTGGCACAGTTATTACCTTGTTCCTCAGGACAACTGAAAGGAGTAGAAAATGTACTTGACTTGGGGCAATAAATTCTGGGTTCATGTCCTGTTTCTGTGGTTATTCACTATTTGACCTTGGGCAAGTCATAGAATCTATCTAGGTCTCTCTCAAATTAGAATTTCATTTGAGTGATGGGGAAGATATTACAGAATTCTATTGTTAGGAGTTGAATTGTACCCCCAATTCATCTTATGAAATCCTAATCCCTATATCTTGGAATGTGGCGTTTTTTAGACAGGGTCTTTTTAGAACTAAGCGAGTTAAAATGAGGTCATCAGATTGGGCCCTTAATCTAAGATGATCAGTGGGAAATAGAAAATGAGAAATTTTGACAGAGATACACAGAGGGATTACGGAGTGAATAAACATAAGAAGAAGACAGCCACCTATGAGCCAAGGAGAGAGGCTTTGGAACAGATCTTTAAAAAAAAATCAACCCTGCTGACACACTGATTTTGAAATTCCAGAAATGTGAGAAAATAAACTTCTGTTGTTTAAGCCACCTAGTTTGCTGACACCTTGCTTTTGAACTTCTAGAAATGTGAGAAAATTAATTTTTGTTGTTTAAGTCACCTAGTTTGAAGTACTTTATTATGGAAACCCTGAAAGCAGTCTTGGTAAAAAGAGACCTTTATCAATTTTTTACCTACCCATGTGGTTCTCAGCACATTGTCCTGTTCAGTCCGAGAGCAGAGATCAGCAAACTATTTTTCTGTAAAGGGCCAGACTTCAGGTTTTATACGCCAGTGTAGTTTCTGTTGCACATTCTATTTCAGTCTTTTAAACTAAACAACTTTCTTACCTTGATGACTTTACAAAATCAGGCTGTGGGGCTGAAGTGGCCGCTAGGCTTTAGTTTGCCAACCCCTGGAGCAGCGTCTCATGTCACAGGTAAGGTTTTTAGGACCTTGTTTTTTAAAATCTAAAATATCATTCAAATGAATGTTATAAACAGAACAAAGCTTTTCAATAAAAGTTTCTTTTATTTTTGGCAAATTTTATTTTTCAGTCAACCCCCTCTCTCTTTAACCCCAGAAAGCTGCAGTAGGGTCTATTAGGTTCTTTTCTCTACCTTTCATCAGCTTTAAGAATTTTTTTTTTGGAGAGTTATTTTTATTTTTATGTTGGTATCATTCATATACAATTACATAAGCAACATTGTGGTTACTAGACTCCCCCCATTATCAACTCCCCACCACATACCCCATTACAGTCACTGTCCATCAACAATCAACATAGTAAGATGCTATAGAGTCACTACTTGTCTTCTATGTGCTATACTGCCTTCCCCATAACCCCCAACATTATGTGTGCTAATCGTGATGCCCCTTATTCCCCTTCTCTCTCCTTTCCCACCCATCCTCCCCAGTCCCTTTCTCTTTGGCAACTGTCAGTCCATTCTTGGGTTCTGTGAGTCTGCTGCTGTTTTGTTCCTTCAGTTCTTTTTGTTGGGTTTTTTTTGGTATCATTAATCTACAATTACATGTGCAATATTATGGGTATTAAATTACCCCTTCATCAGGTCCCCCCCAACAACCCCATTACAGTCACTGTCCATCAGTGTAGTGAGATGTTATAGAATCACTACTTGTCTTCTCTGAGTTTTGCAGCCCTCCCATTGCCCCCCCAACATAACATCTGCTAATCGTAATGCCCCTTTCCTCCCCTTATCCCTCCCTTCCCACCCATCTTCCCCAGTCCCGTTCCCTTTGGTAACTATTAGTCTGTTCTTGGGTTCTGTGAGTCTGCTGCTGTTTGGTTCCTTCAGTTTTTTTCTTTGTTCTTATACTCCACATATGAGTGAAATCATTTGATACTTGTCGTTTTCGGCTTGGCTTATTTCACTGAGCAAAATACCCTCTAGCTCCATCCATGTTGTTGCAAATGGTAGGATTTGTTTCCTTCTTATGGCTGAATAATATTCCATTGTGTATATGTACCACCTCTTCTTTATCCATTCATCTACTGATGGACACTTAGGTTGCTTCCATTTCTTGGCTATTGTAAATAGTGCTGCAATAAACATAGGGGTGCATCTGTCTTCTTCAAACTGGGCTGCTGCAGTCTTAGGGTAAATTCCTAGGAGTGGAATTCCTGGGTCAAATGGTATTTCTATTTTGAATTTTTTGAGGAATCTCCATACTGCTTTCCACAAAGGTTGAACTAATTTGCATTCCCACCAGCAGTGTAGGAGGGTTCCCTTTTCTCCACATCCTCGCCAACATTTGTTGTTGTTTGTGTTTTGGATGTTGGCCATCCTCATTAGTGTGAAGTGATATCTCATTGTGGTTTTAATCTGCATTTCTCTGATGATTAGTGATGTGGAGCATCTTTTCATGTGCCTGTTGGCCATCTGAATTTCTTCTTTAGAGAAGTGTCTATTTATGTCCTCTGCCCATTTCTTAACTGGATTATTTGCTTTTTGTTTGTTAAGGTGCGTGAGTTCTTTATATATTTTGGATGTCAACCCCTTATCAGATACGTCATTTATGAATATATTCTCCCATACTGTAGGATGTCTTTTTGTTCTACTGATGGTGTCCTTTGCTGTACAGAAGCTTTTCAGCTTGATATAGTCCCACTTGTTCATTTTTGCTTTTGTTTCCCTTGCCCAGGGAGATATGTTCATGAAGAAGTTGCTCATGTTTATGTCCAAGAGATTTTTGCCTATGTTTTTTTCTAAGAGTTTTATGCTTTCATGACTTACATTCAGGTCTTTGATCCACCTTGAGTTTACCTTTGTGTATGGGGCTAGACAGTAGTCCAGTTACATTCTCTTACATGTAGCTGTCCAGTTTTTCCAACACCAGCTGCTGAAGAGGCTCTCATCTCCCCATAGTATATCCAAGGTCCCTTATCAAATATTAATTGACTGTATATGTTTGGGTTAATGTTTGGATTTTCTATTCTGTTCCACTGGTCTGTGGGTCTGTTTTTGTGCCAATACCAAATTGTCTTGATTACTGTGGCTTTGTAGTAGAGCTTGAAGTCAGGGAGTGTAATTCCCCCTGTTTTATTCCTCCTTCTCAGGATTGCTTTGGCTATTCGGGGTCTTTTGTGGTTCCATATGAATTTTAGAATTATTTGTTCCAGTTCATTGAAGAAAGCTGTTGGTAGTTTGATAGGGATTGCATTGAATCTGTAGATTACTTTAGGTAGTAGAGCCATTTTGACAATATTTCTTTCTAGCTAAGAGCATGGGATACATTTCCATTTGTTAGTGTCCTCTTTAATTTCTCGTAGGAGTGTCTTGTAGTTTTCAGAGTACAGTTCTTTCACTTCCTTCGTTAGGTTTATTCCTAGGTATTTTATTCTTTTTGATGAAACTGTGAATGGAATTCTTTTTCTGATTTCTCTTTCTGTTAGTTCATCGTCAGTGTATAGGAAGGCAACATATTTCTGTGTGTTAATTTTGTATCCTGCAACTTTGCTGAATTCAGATATTAGTTCTAGTAGTTTTGGAATGGAATCTTTAGGGTTTTTTATGTACAGTATCATGTCATCTGCA
Source organism: Smutsia gigantea (assembly GCA_032199065.1). Classification (NCBI taxonomy): domain Eukaryota; kingdom Metazoa; phylum Chordata; class Mammalia; order Pholidota; family Manidae; genus Smutsia; species Smutsia gigantea. Next base: position 37,787 of record JAVSCE010020067.1, on the reverse strand, counting down.
AATAGTGACAATTTGACTTCTTCTTTACCAATCTGGATGCCTTGTATGTCTTTGTTTTGTCTGATTCCTGTGGCTAGGACCTCCAGTACTATGTTGAATAACAGTGGAGAGAGTGGGCATCCCTGTCTTGTTCCCGATCTTAGATGAAAAGCTTTCAGCGTCTCGCCGTTAAGTATGATGTTAGCTGTGGGTTTGTCATATATAGCCTTTATGATGTTGAGGTACTTGCCGTCTATACCCATTTTGTTGAGAGTTTTAATCAGGAATGGATGCTGAATTTTGTCAAATGCTTTTTCAGCATCTATGGAGATGATCATGTGGTTTTTGTTCTTCTTTTTGTTGATGTGATGGATGATGTTGATAGATTTTCGAATGTTGTACCATCCTTGCATCCCTGGGATGAATCCCACTTGATTGTGGTGTATGATCCTCTTGATGTATTTTTGAATTGGGTTTGCTAATATTTTGTTGAGTATTTTTCCATCTCTGTTCATCAGGAATATTGGTCTGTAATTTTCTTTTTTGGTGAGGTCTTTGCCCAGTTTTGGTATTAGAGTGATGCTGGCTTTAGAGAATGAGTTTGGAAGCTTTCCCTCCTTTCCTATTTTTTGAAAAAACTTAAGGAGAATGGTTGTTATTTCTTCTCTATATGTCTGGTAGAATTCAGAGGTGAATCCATCTGGTTCGGGGGTTGTGTTCTTGGGTAGTTTTTTGATTACTGATTCAATTTCATTGCTGGTGATTGATCTGTTTAGTTTTTCTGTTTCGTATTTGGTCAGCATTGGAAGGTTGTATTTTTCTAAGAAGTTGTCCATTTCTTCTATGTTTTCCAGCTTGTTAGCATATAGGTTCTCATAATATTCTTTTATAATTCTTTGTATTTCTTTGGGGTCAGTCGTTATTTTTCCTTTCTCATTTCTGATTGTGTTTATGTGTGTAGATTCTCTTTTTCTCTTAATGAGTCTGGCTTGGGGTTTATCTATTTTGTATATTTTTTCAAAGAACCAGCTCTTGGTTTTATTCATTTTTTCTATTGTTTTATTCTTCTCAGTTTTATTTATTTCTTCTCTGATCTTTATTATGTCCCTCCTTCTGGTGACTTTGGGCCTCATTTGTTCTTCTTTTTCCAATTTCAGTAATTGTGTCTTTAGACTATTCATTTGGGAATGTTCTTCCTTCTTTAAATAGGCCTGGATTGCAATATACTTTCCTCTTAGAACTGCCTTTGCTGCGTCCCACAGAAGTTGTGGCTTTGTGTTGTTGTTGTCATTAGTCTCCATATATTCTTTGATTTCTGTTTTGATTTGGTCGTTAACCCATTGATTAATTAGGAGAGTGTTGTTAAGTCTCCATGTATTTGTGAGCCTTTTTGATTTCTTTCTAAAATTTATTTCTAGTTTTATACCTTTGTGATCTGAGAAGTTGGTTGGTAGGATTTCAATATTTTTGAATTTACTGAGGTTCTTTTTGTTGCCTAGTATGTGGTCTATTATGGAAAATGTTCCATGTGCACTTGAGAAGAATGTGTATCCTGCTGCTTTTGGGTGAAGAGTTCTGTAGATGCCTGTTAGCTCCATCTGTTCTAATGTGTTGTTCAGTACCTCTGTGTCTTTACTTATTCTCTGTCTAGTTGATCTGTCCTTTGGAGTGAGTGGTGTGTTGAAGTCCCCTAAAATGAATGCATTGCTGTCTATTTCCTTCTTCAATTCTGTTAGTATTTGTTTCACATATGCTGGCGCTCCTTTGTTGGGTGCATATATATTTATAATGGTTATATCTTCTTGTTGGGCTTTCCCCTTTATCATTATGTAATGTCCTTCTTTATCTCTTGCTAGTTTCTTCATTTTTAAGTCTATTTTGTCTGATACAAGTACTGCAACACCTGCTTTTTTCTCCTTGTTGTTTGCATGAAATATCTTTTTCCATCCCTTCACTTTTAGTCTGTGTATGTCTTTGGGTTTAAAGTGAGTCTCTTGAAGGCAGCATATAGATCGGTCTTGTTTTTTTATCCATTCAGTGACTCTATGTGTTTTGACTGGTGCATTCAGTCCATTTCCATTTAGGGTGATTATGGGTAGGTATGTACTTATTTGCATTGCAGGCTTCAGATTTGTGGTTACCAAAGGTTCAAGGTTAACTTCCCTACTATCTAAAAGTCTAACAACTAACTTAATATGCTATTCAAACACAATCTAAAGGTTCTTTTTTTTGTTTCCTCCTTTTTCTTTCTATTCCATTCTTTATATATTAGGTATCATATTCTGTACTCTTTGTTTATCCCTTGATTGACTTTGGGGATAGTTAATTTAATTTTGCATTTTCTTAGTAATTAGATGTTCTATTTTCTTTACTGTGGTTTTATTACCTCTGGTGACAGCTATTAATCCGTAGGAACACTTTCATCTATAGCAGTCCCTCCAAAATACACTGTAGAGATGGTTTGTGGGAGGCAAATTCTCTCAGCTTTTGCTTATCTGGGAATTGTTTAATCCCTCCTTCAAATTTAAATGATAATCTTGCCGGATAAAGTAATCTTGGTTCAAGGCCCTTCTGCTTCATTGCATTAAATACTTCATGCCACTCCCTCTGGCCTGTAAGGTTTCTGCTGAGAAATCTGATGATAGCCTGATGTGTTTTCCTTTGTATGTGATCTTATTTCTCTCTCTGGCTGCTTTTAATAGTCTGTCCTTATCCTTTATCTTTGCCATTTTAATTACTGTATGTCTTGCTGTTGTCTTCCTTGGGTCCCTTGTGTTGGGAGATCTGCGCACCTCCATGGCCTGAGAGACTCTCTCTTTCCCCAGTTTGGGGAAGTTTTCAGCAATCACCTCCTCAAAGATACTTTCTATCCTTTTCTCTCTCTTCTTCTTCTGGTACCCCTATAAATGTGAATATTGTTCCGTTTGGATTGGTCACACAGTTCTCCCAATATTCTTTCATTCTTAGAGATCCTTTTTTCTCTCAGTGCCTCAGCTTCTTTGTATTCCCCTTCTCTAGTTTCTATTTCATTTATTGTTTCCTCCACCGTATCCAATCTGCTTTTATTACCGTCCTTTGTGTTCTTCAATGATTGGATCTCTGATCGGAATTCATTCCTGAGTTCTTGAATATCTTTCTGTACCTCCACGAGCATGTTAATGATTTTTATTTTGAACTCCCTTTCTGGAGAGTCATAAGGTCCATATCATTTAAATATTTCTCAGGAGTTGTATTAATAATTTTACTCTGGGCCAGATTCCTTTGGTGTTTCATATTTGTGTATGGCGCCCTCTAGTGCCCAGCAGCTCTACTCTCTGGAGCTGCTCAGCCCCTGAAGCAATGCAGGGATTGTAGGGGGGTGGTATTGGTGTCTCCAGGGAGGAAAGGGCTGTTTCCTGGTTCCTGGTTGCTATGCCTGTCTCCACTGCCTGAACCAGTGGGCTGAGCACACAGGTATAAGCCTCTGTGCTTTGCGTTTTTAGTTGCTGTAGACAGATCTTCCCTCTGGCTGGCCTAACACCAGGGAAGGATTTCCCAGTTTGCAAGCCTGGTAGGGCTGGCCAGAAGAAAGGCGCACTAATCTGCCAGTCACAGAAGGGGTTCTTGGAGCTGTGTGGGCAGCCAGGGAGCTGGAGCACCTGAAGATCGTGAAAGCTCCCAACCTGCTGGACAGAGTGCACCCGGACAATTTTGTCTACCTGTCCTTTCTCCTGAGCAGTAAGCTCTGTGCTATCCTTGCCCCTTTAGCAGCCCTCTTGCTAAGGGCTTCTTTGTTAGGAAGTCTCTCAGACTGCCCACCTTTCTTTTGTCCCCAAGCAGCTGGGTATGGATCCCTGCTTTCACAAGCAGCTGGAATCTTAGTCTCTCCAGGAATTCTGCCTGTCTTAGCTTTCCAACCCCCTAATACAAGAGTATCATGCAAGCACCATGAAATGTAGGTTTGTGCTCCCAGAGCAGATCTCCAGAGTTAGGTATTCAGCAGTCCCAGATCTCCACTCCCTCCCTGCTCCATTCCTGTTCTTCCTGCCTGTGAGCTGGGGTGGGGGAAGGTCTTGGATCCCACAGGACCACAGCTTTAGTACGTTACCCTTTTCTGTGAGTGCGGGGAGCTGCTGGCCAATTTAGGATTATGCGCCCAGATATCAGCAGTTTGATCTTTGCGGTTAGGGGTTTTTTCTGTGTTACTGTTTCCCAATACAAACTGTTTTGCCAAGATGGCACTCACTGGATAAGCATGGGGCGGCACCTGAGCATGCTTTCAAAATGAAACAAGGTTGCTACTTGTGTTCCGGGTATCTCCCTATTGGCGGTGTAAGTTTTCCGCGAACGTGATCAGCTCGTGGACACTGTTTACTTGCATTGTGTGCCTCCCTGCATGGAGAGCTTGTGACTGCTTGACCTTTATGTTGATTGGCCCATGAATGTTATATAAACTCTGCTGCTTCGGCAAATAAACAAGACTTGATCAGGAATTTGTCTTGTCTCCATTCTTCACGTCTCTTGTTTCCTTCCAAATTCCCACTCCCCCTCAAGGTCCACGTTGCTGTCCTGTGGGTTGGGACATTCTGGCACCCAACGTGGGGCTCGAGAATGGGGGACTCCATGAGGAACACAGATTGGAGGAGGGCCCAAAGAGTAAACCAAAACTAGCGACCACGTCGGGGGAACCTGCCCAGACGAAGAGGTCTGGTAAGTGATCTGTGATTATGGGACAAGAAATAAGCAGTAGAGAAACTTTTGTTAACAGTTTAAAAGATGTTTTAAAGGTGCGAGGAGTAAAGGTTAAAGGAAAACAATTAATTGAATTTTTTCAGTTTTTACAAAAGTTCTGTCCCTGGTTCGCTCAAGAGGGAACAATAGATGAAAAAAGTGGAAAAGAGTGGGTGATGCTCTAAATGATTATTACACCACTTTTGGACCTGAAAAGGTCCCGGTGACTGCATTTTCTTACTGGAATCTGATTAATGAAATTATTTCCTATAGGCACATTAATCCAGAAATAGCAGTTATAGTAGAAAAAGGAAAAGCTGTTTTACAAGAAATAAAAGAAGCCTCTCGTGGCACGCCTGAGCCTGTTAGAGGAGAGCGAGAAAGTTGCCATCAAATGGAGGCTACTGATAAACATGATAACAAAGATCTAATTTCCCTTGATAGTGATCCCGAGGAACGCTCAGATAAGGGAGATAAGCCTAAAACCCCTAAAAGGGCAAAAAAAATCTATCCTGATTTAAAAGTGGCTAAGAGATTTTATGCTGACTTACAAGTCTGCCCACAACAGGTTCCAGACAATTTAACCCTAAAGGGGGAAACTGATGAGGGCTTATCTCCATCTGAAGAAGAAGAATTAGATGTAGAAGCACAGTTTCCTAAACTTGATTACCATCCCCTCATTCATCCTGAGTCTCGTGGAGATTTAGGTTTAGATACCAATACAAGAGACATCTTAGATGCCAGTTTTTTCCTGCTTAATCATTCTAATCCTGACCTGGCACAAGACTGTTGGCTTTGCTTAACGTCAGGGGTCCCTCAGCCACTGGCTTTACTGACCAATAATACAAAAACTACTGACCTTTCATTCTCTGTCAATTTAAATTGTGCCATGATCCCCCCCCCCAACAGTACAACCTATTGTTTTCTCTGCTGGTCACTGCATTAATTCCTCTCATTATGACAACTCCTCAAGCATGGACTTGGGGATAATTTCTTTTGCCAATTGCAGCAACACTGTTACTGTGGATCCGCCCAATTGTGCCCCCCCCCCCCCAGGATTGGTATTCGGGTGTGGTGGAAATTTAGCATACACATATTTACCACAAAACTGGACAGGTACCTGCGTTCTGGCTATTGTTTTTCCTGATGTAGATATTATTCCTGGTGAAGTGCCTATCCCAGTACCCGCGCTAGACTATATAGCCGAAGACGAAAGAGAGCCATTCAGATGCTACCATTACTGCTTGGTTTAGGAGTTTCGGCGGGCATCGCCACAGGCACTGCAGGATTGGGATTATCTCAACATTATTATCACAAGCTATCCAAGCAACTCACTGATGATGTAAAAATTCTTTCTGATACCATTAATGACTTACAAGATCAGGTTGATTCCCTTGCTGAAGTAATTTTACAGAATAGGTGAGGGCTAGACTTATTAACCACGGAAAAGGGAGGCATTTGCTTATTCCTACAGGAAAAATGCTAATGACTTACAAAATCAGATTGATTCCCTTGCTGAAGTAGTTTTACAGAATAGGAGGGCTAGACTTACCACGGAAAAGGGAGGCATTTGCTTAATCCTACAGGAAAAATGCTGCTTTTACGCCAATAAGTCTGGAATAGTTCGAGACAAGATCACAAAGCTGCAAGATGACCTAGAAAAAAGGCGAAAAGATCTCCAAGACAATCCTTTTTGGAATGGACTACATGGCCTCTCCCCTATCTCCTCCCATTCCTCGGACCGGTGCTGATACTCCTGCTTGTCGTCACCATCGGACCATGCATTGCTAATAAGCTAGCTAATCAGTTTATTAGACAACAGACTCGATAAAACTTCAACAAATACAAGTCCATTACTATAAGCTAGAAGCTCAAGATTTAGAAACTTACTATGATGCTAAAACTGCTTAAGCTAATATGCGTTGTACCTTTGCCAACAGAGTATATGCTTTACCTACCCTTTCTTTTACCCTGTCCTATGAGTCTGGTTCCATTATGTTTTTAATATGTTTTGCTATAAGCCTTAGGAAATAGTGATCCTACAGCCAAAAACTTTGGAGCTCGAGCGTAGATTCAGTCTACTCACCCAAAAGGATTTGGAGCAGTTGACAAATCACGAGGTTCACAGCTTACAGCCATGGCAAGTAATGAAAACATACCAGCTTGCCATGATGGGCTGATTAGCCAGTGACAGGTAAGAGTGAATCAAGGGTTCTATAAACCTAAGACAGAGGCCTGGGAATTAGAGCCCAGAGCCTTGATGACGGGTAAGAAGAGATCCCTTGACCACCAACCTAAGATAGGCACAGTCCATGCCAAACAGCTGTACAAACCTCTTATCATGTCATTAGCTCCAACCAACTTCTTTGCCTTATAGATCTCGCTCACTCAGCTTTTGTTAAAATAAAAAAGGGGGACATGTGGGGAGCCATTGGCCAATTTAGGATTATGCGCCCAGATATCAGCAGTTTGATCTTTGCGGTTAGGGGTTTTTTCTGTGTTCCTGTTTCCCAATACAAACTGTTTTGCCAAGATGGCACTCACCGGATAAGCATGGGGCGGTGCCTGAGCGTGCTTTCAAAATGAAACAAGGTTGCTACTTGTGTTCCGGGTATCTCCCTATTGGCGGTGTAAGTCTTCCACTAACGTGATCAGCTCGTGGACACTGTTTACTTGCATTGTGTGCCTCCCTGCGTGGAGAGCTTGTGACTGCTTGACCTTTATGTTGATTGGCCCATGAATGTTATATATACTCTGCTGCTTCCGCAAATAAACGAGACTTGATCAGGAATTTGTCTTGTCTCCATTCTTCGCGTCTCTTGTTTCCTTCCAAATTCCCACTCCCCCTCTCCAGGTCCACATTGCTGTCCTGCGGGTCGGGACATGTGAGGGCTGTTCCTGTCTCCAGGTGTATGCAGTTTGTTGCCGTCCTCTTTCCCGTTGCTCTTTCAAGGGTAGTTGTAGTTTATTTTCACATTATATGAGGTTTTAGGAGGAAGCCTCTGTCTCACCTCTCATGCCGCCATCTTTAATCACATTCACCTAAGACTTTATTTTTTAAAGAAATACTTCAATATCAGGCTCTGATTTCAAGCGATATAACTGATAAATAAAAAATTTCTCCTATATATCTTCAGAGGAACATTTATATTTGACAATTTGATCCCCCCTACGCAAATGTGCTATGCCTTAACAAGTTTACTGTCAACATGCACTAGGCATCGCTCTCAATACAGAATTAGCTATAGTGATTCCTCAATGATATCAAAGGACACTTTGAGTAGAAAATTGTGATTAATATATCCTGTAAAAGACTTTACAGGCCAAAGCCCCAAAGCCACTTCAAAAATATACAGTCCAATAAGCACAGGCTAGGCAGGTTGCTTGTTAATCACCAAATCAAATTTGTTCCTAAATGCCAGAATGTATGTGCTGGAGTTACAGTTGCAGCCACAGTGTTATTATTTCTTAGGAAATCAGTTATTAGGTTTGTGAAACAATAAGCAGCTCCTTGTTCTGCTAAAGTGACTAACCTTTATTCTTTATATATCTACCTCCAGGCATTAAAAAACAAACAACAAACTGTCCTGCTGAATGCAGAAAATTTTCACATTTAATTCTTACCAAGCTTCCATTGTGAAGATGAAAATAGGAATTTATTGTTGTCAAATGAGTAAACTAGGGCACAATTTTTTAAACCAGCAGATATTTCCTCCTTTATCTGTGAACATCTTGTCTTATTTCCTTCCACTTACATTTTTTTCCTTTCATGAACAGCAAATATGTCATTTCTATCATTCTCCTGCTGGTGGCCTTCTGGAAAATGATTGAATTACCCAATCTTTGGAAGGAACAAGCTGTTTTATGTCTCTAGTGCCATGGATTTTGTAGATTCTCTTGCTCTAAGGTCTTTCTCAGGTTATTACAGATTTTAAGCTACTTTCACTGAGTAATGTTCTCCTGAAGGAAATAAAGGAATGAAAACTCCGGCTACACACAGTTCTCCCAGGCAAAAAATCACAGTGTGAGCTTTTCCTACATCTTAATGAAAAATGGAAATTTTGAGAAATAATTCATGGTTCCCCAAACTAGTTAAGAGACTATTTGCATCAGATTTCTCTGTGATATTTGTTGAAAACTACAGAATTCTGATTCTGACCCCAGACTTTCTGAATCAAGATCTCCAAAGGCAAGCTCCATGTATTTGTTTTCTATTGCCAGGCAATAAGTGACCACACTTAGTGGCTTAAAACAAAATAGTTACCATCTAGTTTCTGTGGGTCAGGAAGAGAGGCACAGTTCAGCTGGGTCCTCTGCTCAAGGCCTCACAAGGCTGAAATCAAGGCGTCAGCGAGGCTATCTGCTTTTCCAAAGCTCAGTGTCCTTTCCCAAGCTCACAGGGTGGTTGGCAGAACTCAGGTTCTTGAGGTTCTAGTTACAGGACTGAGAGTCCTGACTTACTACTTACTAGGACTGTTGAATGAAGGCTACCCTCAGCTCCTAGAAGCTGCCCTTGTTTCCCTGCCATGTGGCCCTCTCCATGGGCAGTTTATAACACAACTGCTTTTCTAGGCCAGTGGAGGCTTTCTCTCACCAGTCTGCTAAGATAGAGTCTGAACTATAAATTTGGAATTGAGAGCCAGAATCCTAAAAATGGTTCTCAAGATTCCATATGCTTATCCTCTGTCCTGATGAATATGTTGAGATATTATTTCCATGGTTGTTATTTTATATAGCACTGTCGACCTTATGATAGGAAAATTATCCATGTGGATCTCATTTAAATCACATAGGCCCTGTTAAAAACAGGGAGTTTTCTGTCTGCTAGTAGAAGGGGAAGTGAGATTGGAAGTACAAGAATGGGCCTTCAGCGTGCCATCGGTGGTTTGAACGTGGATTAGGCCATGAGAAAGGATGAGGGCAGCCTCCAGGAGCAAAGGTCAGGCTCCAGGAAATGGAGAGCAAGCAGAGAAATGGAGATCTCAGCCCAACAACCACAGAGAACTGAATTCTGCCAACAGCAAAAATGATACTGGCAGTGGATTCTTTCCCATTTCTCTTCGGTTGGAAGCAAATCACAGGTTCCATGTGCACTCATAGAGAAGGGTTACCACAATGCGAGTAATTCCTACTCTAGAGCCTCCAAAATGAATGCAGTCTTGATTTTCCAGTAAAACCCATTTTTGGAATTCTGATCTCCAAAACTATAAGATAATAAATCTGTGTTGTTTTAAGCCCCAAGGTGTATGGCAATTTGTTACAGCAGCACAAAAGCTAATTAATGGACCATTCCTGCTATTAGGATCTTATTTTTTTCAAGGTCTTTCATGGCTTCTTTCAGACTACTTTACTGTCTGTTATAAATCTTAGTTCATAACAATCAAATAATATTTAGTAAATTATGTTCTCAACTGTGTAAATTTAAATTCTTCATCTCTCCAACAAGTGTTAGCTTCTCAAGGGCAGGAGCAGTATTGTAAACAAGTCTTCATCTGATGCAGTACTAGCACGATGCCCTGCTGGCCCCTGTGGCTCTGTAAATGCTTACTGAAAAAATCATAGTTGACTATTCTACATCAGGAGACAATTTCTATGACTAAATCTTATGACAAGATGGTGATAAAACTGACCTCTAAAAGAGAAGGATTCAATGTTTTCTTTGAGATGACATACTTAAACAGTTGTTGGAGGTTTACGTGCAAAGAATGATCGTGTCCTTAGAAAAATGAAGCCAACTTCCACTTAGATATAAAGTTTGTTTGTGCCAGCCACTTGCGGTATCTAAGAAAGGAATGCATTCAACTTAGAGATAAGAGTAGCAATTTATTTAAGTAAACTAAGTTCAGGTGTCTTAATTTAGTTTGAATCTCAATCCTGTATGGCTGTACACATGTCATATCTTTAATAGGGGTTTCTGTTCTTAGAGTCACTGAGCGTGCCCAGGACATTCTTACAAATGTTTCACAAATTTGCTATGGTGCCCTTTTCTCCCTTCTTGCATCAGTGCTCTTTCACACACTTTTGTGTCAATCTGTTTGATCTCTATTTCAAACCGTCTCTCCCAGCTGCTGTTCTGTCTTTTACAGTGTTTCATCTTCAGCACAGAAACTGAAACTCCCCTAATTTCACAAGCCCAGTTAACATCATTTTTCATATTTGCCAAGGATTAAAATTTTCAAATATCTTAAACTTGAAAAATAAAACAACATTTTCTCTACATCCTCAATTCCTTCCTTGAACTCCCTTAAACTACTTGCCTTAAAGAAATGTTACTTTCCTCTGAGGATGCAGCCCCTGCTAATTTTATGTGATGGTTAAGATTTTGTGTTGTTTTGCCTGGATCACAGGGTGCCCAGCCATTTGGTCAAACATTATTCTGGGTGTTTCTATGAAGGTGTTTCTGGATAAGATTAATATTTGAATCAGTAGATTCACTAAAGCAGATTGCCCTCCCCAATGTGGGTGGCCATCAGCCAATCCATTGAAGGCCTGAGTAGAGCAAAAAGACAAGTTGAGATTGGACGTCTGTCTTCTGCACTCGGATTGGAACTTAAACCATTGACTTAATTGATTCTAGGCTTTTAGATGCAAACTAGAACCACACCACTGACTCTCCTGGGTCTCTAGCTTTCTGACTGCAGATCTTGGAACTTCTCAGACTCTATTAATATGTGAGCCAATTCCTTACGAGAGAGAGAGAGAGGGGAGAAGAGAGAAAGGAAGGGAGGGAGGAAGAGAAAGGAAGGAAAGGAGGAAGGAAGGAAGGAAGGAAGGAAGGAAGGAAAGAAGGAAGGAAGGAAGGAAAGGAAAGGAAGGAAGGAAAGAAAGAAGGAAGGAAGGAAGGAAGGAAGGAAAGAAGGAATGAAGGAAGGGAGAGAGGGAGGGAGGGAGGAATACCCTGATGGTTTTGTCTCTGGAGAACCCTAACAACGCTTTTGATTTGAAGCTGTGCTCTCTTTGACAAGCCATATAGTTAAGAAAAGTAGAGTCTGTTTCCTTACACTCTAGTGCTCACACATCACTGCTTCATCCTCACATTAAAAACTCCCTCTTCCTTAAGGTTAATGGCATTCTATTGTAACATCTTCTCTTATTCTTTCTTTAGTATTGTCATTTTCCAGACTCTCCTTCCTCATACGAATTCACTGAAGACATGAGGACCTTGTTCCTTGGCTTCCTTTACACCCCAAAAACTACTATTATTCAGGCTTTTTCAACATTCCAGCATTTAGTTTCTTGACTTCCTTATCCTTTTCCCTCAATTTTACTTCATAATTTTCCCACTCTCCTAACAGGCATTTGCTTCATTAGAAATCAGCCCTTAACTGCAGGACATCAAGAAATAAACATCAGTGACCACACTCACCAGTCTTCCGATCACATGGAGAGCCTTTTCTTCAGACTGTGGGTCTAAAGTTGTCCAGGTTGGCTCTATTTTCAAGTGAAGATCTGAGATTTCATTCAGGCAGCCCTGTTTCACATGTCTCTTATTCTTCTGGAACCATAAAACTACTCAGTTTATTGTACAAAAGGCGGAAATACAAGAAAAAACTGAAACATGTGCTACTTCCTAAAACCTAATCTCATCGCTGGCATGTAGACATTTCCGCTTACATTCGGCTCATTCCATGCATGTGAGCAAGCCCAACATCAAGGGAGCAGAGTACAGACCCTCCACAGAGGCAGGGGGAGTGAATATTTGCTGGACAATAATCCAAACCATTACATCACAGATAAGCTCTTTAGCATGTCATCAGGTGGAATACTCCATTTAAAAGGTTTTACGTGAAACATTCCCTTGTAGTAAAGATCTACCTTTCATATGTTCTAAGCCAGTTGCTTCTCAATACATCTATATTTCTGCTACGTAGAAATCTCTAATCTCTTAATACCCATATTTCTCAGTATGTGTGTTTCAAGTTTTTTTTTTTTTCTTTTTGAGCTTAACTTCTGTCAATACTTCCAGAAACCCACATAGTTTTCCCTGGTGAGCTATTTCTACATTTTCCCAAAGTCTATATCAAAGTTCAAGTTTATACTTATTTCCCTTAGCCCTTCCTGGAAGCTGTCTGAATCTTCATGCATGAATGACTCAGTTATGGTAAACCAGAGACTCAGAAAGATTTTACACACAGAATTTAGTGCTTCTCTTCTCCAACTCTCTCCCCTCCAGGATTAGTTCCTCGCTCTCTGGCAAACATTATTACTTTCAACTCTTGTCTCTTGGTTCTGCAGTCCAGAAAGACAGCATATATTTTAATGAAATTTTAGGCACCTAACACTGCACCACAGCTCTGGCCTCTCTTCATACTGAAGCTTCAAAATGAAACGTCATCCCATACTGGTCCCTTCTCCAACATTTAACTTTCCTCTAAAACCTGTTGTTTTTATCCATTTCCCAAAGTCATGCAGCTTTTAGGTTTTGAGGGTTTTTTTTCTTTTCTTTTCTTTTCTTTTTTGTATTTTCTTTATAGTTGTTTACAGAGTTTGCAGTTGTTATGTGTGGGTGAGTTGATCTACTAAGAGTATTCTCTCTCATACCAAAAGTTGACACCCTATAGTAATACTCTTAACCTCAGAATTATTTAAATCAGGGATAATGGCATTATCTGGATTCATTTTTTTTTCCAAGACTAATTTCCTAATAAAGCAAGTAAATTTCTTTTTTCCAGGTAACTGACTAACTAAACAGGGGCTTTTAAAATGAAAATTTGTCCCAAACTGCTCATTATGGACTCTCTTCAAGACATCTATTTTGACATCTTTCCATGCCCATAGTCCTTTTATTGCAGGGTAGATAAAAAACCTATCAGCATTAGATACTAACAGAGTATTCTTTTCTTATGACTGAAGTTTTTTTTTAAGTTTGTGCAAAGACAGGATACTGAGCAATTTATAGTTTAACAAAAAATAATACAATAGTAGTTCTTATTTCTTTTAAACTCACTTCTATGCACTTCATGACTTAATACAGAAATGGCTGGTCTCTTTCCAAAATGAGTGCCTTATTTAAAATATTTGGTGTAACAAAGTTCCCACTTAATTGGCACTAGCCAATTTGAGTAGTAACTATCAACTTCAATATCAATGCATTACTCAAAAACCTTCCTTTCAACGCATCAATAATATTCTTTATTATGAATTGAAAATCATTAATCAAAAATCTTTAAGTTGTAACAATCTCAGATTAGTATGGCATTAAGAATCTTACTGTTATTCAATGTTGGAATTCCCTCTACAATATGCCAGCAAGTAATCAATCTAGCTTCTATAATCTAAGATGGAGAAGCAATTATCTTTTCTAAACAAACTTGTATCTTTGGACAGATTTGCCTAATAGAAAGTCTTATTTATATTGACCCTAAATGTCTCTCCCTAATGTTTCCACCTGTTGGAGCCAGATAGACCTATTGGGGCTGTTTTTAAAAAGTATCTATAAATTATCTTCTACAATTATCCATATGATAGTTTTCTTCTCTCTTTTGAGCCAAACATCCCCAGTTCCTTCATTCATTCATATTGTTCTTATTGTCCTTTTTTGGAAAAATGTGACATACTCTGTAGCTTCTTAATATAGGGAGCTTTTAACTGAATACAGTAGTCCACATATGATCATACTAATAGAAATAATGAAGGATTATGACTCTCACACTTTATCTATTACACATTTCTGTTAGAGCAACCCAAAATACACTACTTGTTTTGATTTCCACATGTGGTCATATTAACAAATGAAGTTGACCTTGTCAATTAACAATTTTAAATTAATTTGCAAACCTTTAAAGTTATGCTTTCTGCAATAAACTATATTTATATGTCATATAATTGCAAAGAGAGGCTCACTTTATTTGAGCATCTCCTATATGCTAATCACTGTGCGAAATGCCCTCATAACCAACCACTTTATTTAATCATCAGTTCAGCATGCCACAATTACTGTAATTATTCTCACTCTTAAAACAGTTGAAGATCAAACAAGGAAATTGAGCTCAATGTGTTAAAAACATAAGTGATAAAGTAAAAATTTAAGTTTAGGTGACTCCAAAAAGCATGCATATTCTATTAAGTTATACTGCTAAATACAAAGATTTGAGATCACTGTATAATGAATCTTAGTATTATTAAATTTGCTGAATTTCTATGGCCATATTATAACTATGCTTTGTCACAAAGTAGTTTAACTAAATACCTTATACAAACAATATTAGGTATATGATTTTAATAACTCACTTTTCTTTTTAAAGTTTGGTTTTTCCAATATTAGATGTGCTAATAGAGTGAAATACTGCAAGAGAAAATAAACTGGAGACCCATATGAACTGGAAGCAAGTCTGATTTTTTTTTAAGTGCATTTGTTATCCATATGTCAGGGAAATCTTGCCCATTTAAGATAGATACAATGCTGTTTAAGCCTTATTCCAGATATTTTGTTAAGACTTATCCTCTCTCCAAATTGTGGGATTCCTAGTCCCCACACATATACCTGAGATATAGAAAATGCTCAATATATAATTTTGAAATAAGGAATCATTCACCTCTGGTTTTAAACCACAATAAATCTTTTGAAGGATTAATTCACTGTAACACCCAGCTGTTATCATTCTCTGAGTGCATTGCTTTTTCCACTTCATGCCATTTCAACCTAGACCACCCCTCTTTCTTTAGACATCATCACACATATGCACACACAAACACACACATACACACACAGAACACACATATACATCTAAAGCAAGCTTTTGTATGGAACTAATTTTTCTTAATGCCTGAGAGGAAATATGACTTACATCTTAACAAAGCAAACAATTTTAAATCAAATATAAAATATCCATGCTCTATGATAAATAGGAGAAATATGAATACTGTCTAAATATTTGTAAATGTCAAAGAATTATGTTTTGTTGCAGTTGTGGCAATGAAATTGTGGTTATTATATATATATATATCAAAAGGTCTTATCTTTAGAGATGAAATATGATGCTAGGATTTGCTTTGAAATAATCCAGTGTTTAGGAGACCAGAGAGTATATAAATAGAATAACTAACAACATGTGAGTCAGAGACAGGTACATTGTGGGAGGAGGGGATTAACCATACTATGTCTCTTCTTTTTTATGTTGGAAAATTTCTATACCAAAAGCTCTTTAAAAATAACTTTCTTCTGTAAAATGTCATTTAATAAAATAAAAGATGTTTCAAATATTCCCTCCCCTTGAATTATAGTCTCCTCACTCACATGTTTCTTGTCTCTTATCTTTCTCTCCTTTTCTTTTGCAGTTACTTCCCACTCTTACCTCTTTCTTTCTCTCAGTAACAACATAAAAACACTCAAATGCTCACATTTTCATGAAGAACAATATATTTCCTCCAGCCCTTAACTCTAAGCTCAGAAGTCCATTTAAATATCCAAAGACTTAGGTCAAATACTGTAAATAAGAATTAATATTTAGTACTCACTGTGTGACAGACTGTTCTGAATGTTTTACATGCAGCACATCATTCCATCTTCACTGCTCACCTATGATGAAGGGACTACTAGTATACCTCCCTTTTACTGTTGAGGAAACTGCAGCACAGAGAGGTTAAGGCACTTGCCGAAGCCATGTAACCAGGAAGTAGTGAAACTGGGATTTGATCCCAGGCAATATGGTTCCAGTCAACTCCTCTATAACACTATTGCTGTAATTGGAAGACCGTAGATGGACAATTAATTCCATAAGAAAGCCACCTTCCTCCTGTAGTGGCATGGAGAGGGATCAGCATTGTTTAGTTTTGTTCTTCTGTTATATATTCACTTCATGGATAGACACATGACCTAGAGACACCATCCAATATTACTGATCTCTTAACAGATGGTCTAAATTTTGTTTTTAAAACCTCCTTTCAAAATTTCATTTCATGTATTTCTAAGCACTCGAGTTTACACTACATCATGTTTTTATTTCAGATAGTCTATTAAGATACATCATGAGTGAGGAGGACTATTTACCATAATAGACAAGCTTTCAACCTCCATTACCTTCAGAACTATTGAAGGCGAGCCAGCCCCTTAGGTTGTGCTATTACATTGCAATGCTAATTAGTTTGTAATAAATGTAATAAACTTTCATAAATGTGAAGTGCATAGAACCATGTTTCATTGAATCATTTATGCTGTCTGAGCATCGATAACTCAATTTATAGTTAATTATATACTTCAGCTTTTATTTTGTCTATTTTGAAAATGCTTACATTTGTTCATAATTTTGATAAGTGATTAAAATTTATTTTTGGTACTTTATGTAATATTTATCATCTTTAGCCACCATAAGAACTACATTAAGTTCATTGATATATCTAAAATACTTAACTTAGAAAATAATTATGTAGGTGACAAGAGGGATTTATACATTTTGATTTTAGGGTTTCTGGTATCAATGTCTATGAAAGAAATGAAATTGAAGGCAGATGATTGGTTGATATTTCCAGGAGGTATATTTTTTGCTAAGGAAACTCTGTAAGTGCTGTTTGCAAAGTCATCATTTTTTTCCCATATTTATGAGTGAAACTTCAAAATGTGTACAGTGACTACTGCCTCCATTCTTTGCTACCCATTTTATCACTCTCCCAACTCTGATTTAAAATATGGCCAAACCACTGATATTTCTCCAAAAACAAGTGATTCCTTGTAAGATTATCTACTTTTCTTCTACTGATTTTTTGTTGTTGTTTTTTCTGATATCACTGAAAAATTGGAATAGTCTCAAAACAAATGTTCTCTATTTTTTCCTCTACTCTCTTTATCTGACTGCTTTTTTGTTACCATTTTTCCCTTCTGACATGCAAATACTGGGCACCTTAAAGTTGACAATTTGACTTCCAGTTTCTAAGTCTACACTTACTCATCCAAAATAACAGTCCCTCCCTATGAATGGTTTTAGCAGTCACCTAATTCCTTTTGACTTCAGCATCTAAATTCTCATTCTTTGGTCCTTTATCATCATCACCTGCCTGTAGGCCATCTCCTCTTAGATATCATATCATCAAGAAACTCAGTCTAAAACTAACACTTTATAAAGTAAAGCTTTTACTAAAGTACTATATACATACTAAAAACATACACAAACCATGATTATATGTTTAATGGATATTTATAAATGGAGCATAAAGATCTGTACAGCACACATATCAAGAAATAATATGCCCATAGCATCCAAGAATATACCCTACTGTGCTCAGAATTAGCCAGTATCTCATTAAGAATATTCATTATTTGACTTCCAACATGATAAAATAGCTTTGCCTTATTTGCATTTTATTTAAGTGGAATCACAAAATAAATACTCATGCAACTGACTCTTTCCACTCAGTATTATGTTTAAATATAGTTGCAATTTGCTTGTTCACTGGAAAGTAATATTTCATTGTATGACTATATCAATTTTTAAGTCCATTTATAGTGGATGGATACCTGGACAATTTCCAATTTGGGATACCATGAATAGTGCTGGTGTAAACCTTCTTGTTCATGTCTATGGAGTATACAGCACTTCTGTCTTCACTACATCTCATAGTGGAACTACTAGGTCACAGAGGATATACACATTTTCCGGTAATAAATATTACCAAATGCTTTTCCAAAGCAGTTGAACTAACTGGTAGTTCTATCCAATTGGGTGTCTTGTATTTGTAGAGCTAATATTTTTCAAATACTCACTTTTTTACTCTTCCATTTCTATCAGTGACACCAAAATTCTAAAAGTCAAATATAGGAACTCAAGGTGAATTCCTTTATTTGTGTGTCATTTTTAAGCACTGACAAGTTATTCAGCATTGTTTACCTTCTATCAGATTACTCAAAGAGTTGGCGTGATTACCAAAAAAGTTACACGAAAGCATTATGGGGGAAGGCAAAATACTCACCTAGCAAAGTGCTAGTGATTCTGGACTGTAAACTGTAACAGTCCATGACACTAGAGAAAAGGTGATGAATGGTTTAAACACTTTTATAGTAATTTGGCATTGCTACAACTCCTTAACAAGTGATAACTATTCTAATAAGGAATTTTTATTGAATTTTATAAAATAATAGCCCACAATGGATTGGAAGAAGGAAACAACTGGCCTTTTCTACAGATGGTTTTAGAAGCACTGGCCTAGATAGTAAAGTTGAAGCTAGATTATAAAAAATGTTGCATGGCATTATAAATCATTTCAATTTTATCCTATAAGAAAGTTTTAAAAGTTAGTATGGACATATATTCATGTGATAGAGAATTTCTAGCAGCTATTCAATCGTGATATCAAAGGAAAGAGACACTGGAGACAGAAAAATGTGTTAGAAAGTGATTACAGTGGTTCAGGTAAGTAATAATGAAAACTTGAGGAAGTGCAGACAGAAAGAAAAGGGTAGATTTGAAATTCATTTTAGAGGTAGAATTTACTAAAATTATAGTAAATTGCATGGGTAAGGAGGGATGACTTGTCAGGAAGAAGTGTTCAGTACAATTACAAGAATTCCATATTAGAGGTTGGCGGTTGGGAAACTCATGGGGAACAAAAATGTTCACTTTTAAATATTTCATGTTTGAGTTGACTGTGGAACATGGAGGTAGAAAATGGAAATACATCTTTAGAGCTGAGAAATGTCATTTGGGACAGACAGTGTGAGATGGAAGACCTCAATGTATATGAGATTCTTGCGGAGGAGGTATTTACTATGAAGAAAAGAGATATGAGTTCAAAGCTGTCCTTGCACTTCCACTGAAAAGATGTATCCCCTGTGAGGAATGCCAACCCTAACAAGTGAGCTGAAGAAAATACCCAGCCAAAAAATCAGAGAATAAAAGACAATCCAAGTTAGGAGAAGAAACGGGAAAAAAAATTTGCTGAGAATGGGCTATGAAAATGTGAATACAGTGAGTGTAAATACTCTTTTAAGAAGTATGTTATGTACAAGAAAGGAATTAAGACATTGCTAGGTGAGAATGAAGTGCTAAGAAGATGTCTTCTTTGTGGATAAAGATGACTGAAGAAAATCTGTAAACCTCAGAGAAGAGGCCGGTGGAGATGCACAGAGGGAAAATATGAGTGTAGTACCATTTTAAAACATATTTCTACAGGAGACTTCTCAGTAGAGACTGCTTCTCATTCATGTGTTGCTATACTCAGGTGCAGGCCCCTCTTTATATCTGCTTGTTATCCTAAAATGGCAAGTCTCTGCATGTTCCAAAAATCCCTAGGGCTGTTCTACACCTCATCTTCCTGAGATTTAAATGAAGCATTTTGAGCACTCCAGTAATCAAAGATCCTTTAGTTTCATGTTAAGGCTGCTCAGTCTAGCTCTGTTCCCAAAACTTGCCTTTTATTTGGCTTCAACACAGCCAGTATTGCAGCCAAAGCAGTCACCAAAGTATATTCTGCACATGTACTTGGCATGCTACTTTACCATCTCAACATGCTCTTGCTCTTTCTCTATCAATATATGTATTTTCACACTTCATTTTTTAGAGCAGTTTTGGATTAACAGAGAAGTTAAAGCACAGAGTTCTCAACACCTTACATACAGTTTCTCCTATTATTAACATCTTACATTAATGTCGAGGAGCCAATACTGATATATTATTATTAACTAAATAAAGTCCATAGTTTCACATGAGAGTCCACTCTTTGCATTGTACAGTCTATGGCTTTTGCAGCATGTACACACCATTATAGTATCTCAGAGACACTATAGATACACTGCCTTCAGCATCTCCTGTACTCCACCTATTCCTTACTCCCTCCCCTTCTCTTGAACTCCCAGAAATCACTGAGTTTTATACTGTCCTCATAGTTTTGCCTTTTCCAGGATGTCATATAGTTGGAATCATATAATATTTAGCCTTTTTAGATTGGCTTCATTCACTTATCAATATGGAGTCAATGTTCCTCTAGTTCTTTTTTTGGCTTGATAGCTCATTCACATTAGTGTTGAATAATATTCCATTGTCTGGATGTACACTTTATTTTCCACTCACCTACTGAAGGACATCTTGGTTGCTTCTAAGTTTTGGCAATTATGAATAAAACTGCTATAAACATTTATGTTGATGTGTTGGTATACATAGTTTTCAACTCATTTGGGTAAATACCAAGGAGCACAATTGTTGGATCATATGCTAACAGTATATTTAACTTGGTAACAAGCTGTCCAGTTGTCTTCTAAAGTGCTACATCATTTTGCATTCCAATCAGCAATGAGTTGCTGTTGTTCCACACTTTCACCAGCATTTGGAGTTACCAGTGCTTTAGATTTTGGCCTTTCTAATAAATGAGTAATGGTATCGCCATGGTGCTTTAATTTGCATTTTTTCTGATGATATATCATGCTGAGCATCATTTCATATGTTTATTTGCCATCTGTATTTCTTCTTTGGTGAATATCTGTTCAGATCCTTTGCCTATTTTTAAATTGGACTGTTTGTTTTCTTATTACTGAGTTTTAAGAGTTCTTTGTATATTTTGGACACCAATCCTTTAACATATACATATTTTGCAAATTTTTTTCTTCCACTGCGTGACTTGTCTTTTCATTCCCATAACAGAGTGTTTCTTAGAGCAAACTTTAATTGTAATGAAGTCCAATTTTCAATTTTTTTCACAGATAGTGCTTTTGGTTCTTTGCTTAGAAAGCCAGGGCCAAACCCAAGGTCCTGTAGATTATCACCTTTGTGATCTTCTAGGAGTTTTATAGTTCTGTATTTTACACTTAGGTTTTGAATTAATTTTTGTGAAAGTTGTGAGGCCTGTGTCTTTATTTGTTTATTTGTGCATGTGGGTGTCCTTTTTTTCCAGGATCAATTATTGAAAAGACTATCTTTTCTTCTTTGAATCACCTTTGCTCCTTTGACTGTGTTCGTGTGGACTGTCTACTCCATTTCATTGATCTGTTTGTCTGTTCCTTCCTTTATACCACTCTGTCTTGATTATTACAGCCTTATTGCAAGTATTCAGGTCAGGCAGTGTCAGTCTTCTGACCTGCTCTCCTTTAATGTTGTGCTGGCTGTTCCAGGCCTTTTGCCTTTCCATATAAACTTTAGAATCAGTTTATCAATATCCACACAATAATTTGCAGTTTTGACTGGGATTGCATTCCATCTACAGGTCAAGTTGGGAAGAATTGACATCTTGACAGTATCAGAGCATATTTTATCATTATATCACTTCAAGTATCAAAGTTTACCTACTGAGTCATAACTGAGGAAGAGCATAGTATACTAGGAAAGCCCGGCAGTTATCGTCAGAAAATTTGTATTTATGCTTTGGATTCACCACTTACTTTAGTCATTGTGACTTGCAGCACATCACTCACCCTTTTTGAACCTTTTTTTTCCCTATATATAAAACATCTGGGACAGAGAATATTAACCAGTGTATTATTTTCTACTGTTTTCATCTTTCACTCCACTCAACTATTTTATTGGCTATTTTATCATTGAATCAAAGAAGGACTATCATATAAAGGAAAAGACAGAAAACCAAAAAGAAAACTTCCAGTCTTTGTTTTATGTTTTCCACCTTGTAAGTCACTATAAGAACCTAGAAAGGAGAATTTGGGAGCAAATAGACTGCTGAGCCAGCAAGGAAAAAAACCCATTTCCTCATTGAGAGAAGGCACTGGACTCAGCGGTACAGGTGAGATGGAAAATAAGAAGTAAGACTAGATTAAGAGAAAGGTGGAGAGAGAGGGAAAGACAGTTGGATTTAAGGTAAAAGCAGAAGGAATAGGCAGGTGCTCCTTTCTCCTACTTCCCAGCAGCTAAGGCACAACCGAAGTTCATCCAACTGAACTCTTGTCCAGGACCTGAACCTCAAGAGTGTGACTAAAGTCGCTGGACAGACTCTATTCATGCAGTCGGCAGGGTCATGGCTAAGGCAACTGTGCCAACACCTAAGGGACTATTTCTCTGGTGTAACCTCAGCTAGATTCTTAGTCATCGTTTGCCTTTGACTTGTCGTCAAGCCTTGTTATCCAGCCTTTCCATTTATTACATGGGCTTCCAGGTATCTTAACAGTAAATCCTTTTTCTTTAAAAAAAAGTCTAAATTGGACCCACAATTTACAAAGAAATTTACATATTAACAAAGAAATCTGCCACAAAAAACTCATACAAGGTATGGGACTCAGGACCCAGATCCTTAAGGAAGTGGAAGAGACCTAGATGCATTGCCTACCTCAGAGGAGGCTAAGATCAGTGAAAATCTGTGAGCATTCAGAAATTAGAAAGTCATGCATGCAGAGGAAGACCATTAACTGAATTATAACCTAGGTTTACCTTGAAAGCAAGACCAGGCCAGTGGGGCTGTAGTTGTAGCTGAGTAGGATATGTTATGGGTTGAATTGTGTAATTCCCAAAGAGATACATTTTAAGTCCTAGCTTCTAGTGCCTTACAATGTGAGCATTTTAGAAATAGGGTCATTGTAGATGGAATTAGTTAAGTCAAGATGTTGTCCTACTGGACGAGGGTGGGGTCTTAATCCAATATGGCTGGTGTCCTGATAAGAATACAGCCATGTGAAGAGAGTGACACATAGAACACCATGTGACAGTGAAAGCAGAGATTGGATTCATGCAGCTATAAACTAAAGAACACTGAAGACTGCCTGGAAACCATCAGAAGGTAAGAGGCAAGAAAGGATAATCCTACAGATCTGAGAGGGAGCATACCCCACTGACACCTTGATTAAGGACTTTGTGCCCCGAGAATGGTGATACAATAAATTTCTGTGGTCTTTTAGCCACCTGGCTTTGTGGTGCTTTGTTATGGCAATCTTAAGAAACTACTACAGGGCACTTAAAAAAAATTAGAAAACTGAAAAACTGTGGAGCATTATGGGTGCTCTTAACACTGTCAGATTAGGTGCACAAAATCAAATTCCTAAGTTTTTAACTCAAGTAATGGACTTAAATCTCAGGACTTTCTATGATGGTGTTAAAACATCTATTATCACCTGTAGTCACAGACAGAGAGCTGAAAACCAAATGCAAAGATTAATCCTGTAAGTTGCTGATTTATGACAGTTGAATTTGCAGCTAAGCTTTATAATTTTTTATAAGAAATGGTGTTGTTTGGGAAAAAAATAGGATCCTAACAACTAGAAAGGATATATTTGAACATGGATGATATGGAATACTCCCTGTTATTATCCTGGCCATCAAAAACAGCCACTTGTCTGAAAATATTTTTTTTTTTAAATCTTGTCAGAAAAAAGAAATCTTAACGCTCCACCGCAACTCTGACACCGGAGGTATAACCAGAATCAGAATCCAGCATGACTGGGGTAGGGTTGGGCACAATGGTAAGATTACACCAAGGATAAATGGCTTATACACTAAAATGATCTTTAAATTTGATAATTTTGTCAAGAAATTTGTGAGTTACATGATAAATAAATTAAAGGGGCACTTCAGTAGCATATTTGAAAAGCATTTAATAACTGTTCTCTAAAGCCCTTACATCAGCATCAGGGGATTCTGAATTCATACCATTTACATTCCAAATTCTTGAAGATGTTCACCACCTGGAAAAATTCCTTCATGTCTTTCACCCTGTGAAGAATTATGATAGTGGAAATAACAAAGATAAAAAAGAACAAACCTAGAACTTCCCCATTCTATCAAAATAATGAATTATTACATAACTGAGCAAATGACAGAGATGAGCAGTACCACTGAGAAAAGAACTTTCTCTGTGTGATACAGGCTATCATACAAGCACCTCTGCCTCTGGGCCCTTAAGACTTGACAGAAATCAGTGATGCTGAAAGACCTCTGATATGCAAGGAAGTTGTATGGTATCTGTGATGAGACGAGCAGGGACTCTGAAGGTTTGTTGTATGCCTTCTAATCAACAAACTGTTCTTCCTGGCATACAGCTTTTGATTTGCTAAGGAAACCTGACAGAACCTGAGTAACTCACCATGGAATAATAGGTGACAATTTAACCCAAGTCTTTTATCATGAATTGTATGTTATCCTATCCATGAAGACATATATTTTTTCAGTGCAAAATCTCATTTCATTATAAAGTGAAAGTAGTACATATGCAATAAGACCCAGTCCTTTGCATAAAGTACACATGGTTTGCACTGGAAATTTCCTCATATTTCCAGAGCATGGATTCTAGCTATAATTCAACTCTCCACAAACACAAAACAGTGGACCCACGAAGATTATATGTCTTCAGTTGTCCAAAGAAGAAATAAATTAAATAAATTAAAAATTAAACCTGATGACTCTGCAGAAAATGCTAGCATTGTCCATATGTGGACTGCTAGGATATAATAGGTCCACTAATGGCAGAGAGGTAATTAACCCCATTAGGAAGTACTTCAGGATGGTCATCTGATTATCCATTTTGCTTATAAGAAGAAAAAGCCTGTAGTTATATTTATTGGTGCTCAGGCAGTAGCTAATGTTTTGACTGGACGTCCAGGCATTTTTAAGAAAGAATACTGTAAGACTGTTGACATGGTGGCTTGGAAAAGGAGATTGTGTGTGGATCTATCAAAAGAACCCATTTAAAAAAATATTTCGGTCAAATGGTAGTGCTTACATTCAATAGATTGTCATTTTGTATATAAGATCTTAATAATCATATGGAAAAATGAGCCAGTGTGGGCATGCTGAACATCACACTTTCTCAGTCACAATAATGCATGCTCAGCAAGCTCATGGAAAAGCATTCCTAGCGATAGTCTGCATGGGGCCGCACAATGGGCTTGCCCTCATCAATCCAATTGATCATAATATTTAGTGCAAAATTTTTCCTTAGCATCTATCAACAATGTAGCCCCTATAGGGTCCCTCAAATTGCAGTGTTGGAAGAGCCATCTTTACTTCAGGGTAGGGTCATTACATTGGAACCCCATCTACAAAGCCTAGATTAACATTTTTCTTCACTAAAAAAAGGACACCATTCTAGCTGTAGAGCTGCATTTCTTATCTTTCTTTTATCACTACCAATCCTATACCAACTAAATGCCTTATATGTAATTATAGTATCACATACAACATTTATTCTAATTAAGCAATTCTCAAGTTGCTTAATCAGCAGCAAGAGGTTAAACAATGTTTGCATGTTTAAGGTCTCACCATATACCACATCACACAAAACTGGCGGACCTTAGGAAAAAGGGGAATGGTGTACTATTACTTAAAATACCAAGCACTATAGTGCTACAATTCAGAGTGCTGGAAGCTCCAAACCAGTGACCAATATGTGGTGCTGTTTCTCCCACAATTCTAATAGAACCATGTGGTGTAAATGGATAATTTTCATTGTACACCTTACAATATTTGCTGTCAGTCTCACTCTTCTCAAACCTACTGCTACAATGTTTGATGCCCAAGAAGGACAAGGCTTCACCAAGAGACACATCAGTGGTTCCACTGGGTTGGAAGTAAAGGCTCATCTTGTTTTTACAGTTCTTCATGCTTTTGAGTAAAAGAAGAGGAGAAAAACGAGGTTAGTGTATTTAGTATGATAAGTCATTTTGACTGTAAGGAGAAATATGTATTTAATACAATGGGTACAGAAAGCAGTACAGATGGAACCTAGGTGATCCCTAGGACTTCTTACTCCAACCAGTACAGTTGTACAATTTAATGGAACACTATTAACCCTTTACGGACGAAACAAAGGGTCAGAACCCTCGTGATACAGATAAAGGATCCTACCAGTGTGATGTTGGCTGAAGTAAAAAGGAACACAAAATGTGTAGTGGGAGAGAAAAACTTAAACAAAAGACCAGAGAAGAAAATGTTTGCATGTAACAACAAGATTTCAGCACCATGACATCTCCCTGCATATTCTAGGCCCCTTCTCTTATTCATTGATCATATTTTCTTTAGCCTGAACTGTACAAAAGATCCTCTAACTTGCCTTCCTTTCTGTGGGATTCTCCTCTCAATAAATGACCAAATTTTGAAAAATTAAATTTTATCCTTTATTTATATTATCATTTCATGTGATCTATTCATTTAAATATTTGTAGGCTTTTCTATATAATGCATTCTTTCTCATATGATAAGTTTACTGAGAGTATAAGATATCACTTTCAAATTAAATTTTGTGTCCCTAATATTATACACAAAATAATGTTTAATAAATGCTGGCCAAAATTGAATAAATCAGTAAAATTATTTTATAGATTCAGAAAGTATGGTTAAAAATCCATGAAAGAGATAAGACCAGTGTTAAAAGTGTCCAGAAATAAAATCTCGGTTGCTTTCTAGATTTCCTATAAACATGGTGCTTTGCTGATACAGCTACAGAGTATTCACTGTTTTTTCAAATAATCAATTATATTTATCAGCTGTATTTTAACTCTCTTTACATAGAACTGAGCACCTTCTGCCCTTAAAAGGATAAATGCTTTGTACAGTTGAATTATATCCAAGCCACTAATTTCATTTTGATAACTATCTTCCCAAAATCATTTGCAAAACATTTGCATTTACATCTCTCAAATAACTGAAATACTGAAGAACAAATTATTTGACTATTCTTAAGTTGTGAGGTTTTCAGCTTCTAATTTCCTTGCTGTATTTATTTTTGTTTCTTTGTTTTGTTTTAATGTAAAGGTAGCATGGATAGATTCAGTCAAACCTAAAACAATTTATATTTTTTTTGGTGATTACTAATATATCTTCCCTTTTTTTTCCTTCAAAGATTAGTAGGGCTGCTATTTGATTATATAACGGTAACTAATTCACCCACTGAAGGAAGATTTAGTGGATGCAATCTCTGAGCTTAGTATCATGTTAGTACACACTAAATACATCTGGAATATAAAAAAATGAACTTCAGTTCTCCAACTTAAGCAACCCTAGAAGAAATGCAAACAAATTATTACAACAAGCACTGCAAATCAAGTATACTTAAAAAATAAGCACAAAGCAACTTTCCTGAATATAATATAGATTTAATAAATTCACGCATTGAATTTTTAAAAATTAAATATTATTAAAAGAGAACACTTGCTTTACTGTTATAAAATATCCAGAAACTAGTCTAGTCTCTACCTTTTGAAGGGACTCAAAATATTTGGGGTGAATTAATGAATATGAATGACCACAATAATGAAATTAAAATGAAAGCTTGAGTCACTTTTATTGAAGTCTTACACTTTGAATAATTCATAATATTGTTAAAACACTCTATCCAATCTAAAATTTCCATTTTTAAAAAATTTTATAGTAAATCTTGATCCATTCAAATTCTGTCATTATTATACTTTTCTTATTCCTCTAGATTTCTGACAGATTAATCAAGCAGAGTTTAAAACTTGAGATGAAACTTGATTTTTATTGTCCACCAAAGCAAACAGTATAATTACTGTAAGGTATTTGCTATCTACTTTTCCCTCTGATCAATCAATAAGAAATTGTTAAGTAGTATTTTTTAATATTCAGTCTGTGTTCTGAAGCTCTAGAAATAATTAAGGTCAAAACAATAGTTTTAATTTATTTGGACTTTTGAAACATTTCAGCAATTTGTGTTTGCTTTGCAAGAAGCATGCCAAAATACAAATAAACAATAGTTTATTCCATTGCCTTGATAAATAGAAGTAAATCTTCCATGCAGTTTTTGTGAAGTCAAAATGATAAGCATGTAGGGTAATGTTCTGTTATTGCAAAGAAACATGATTACTTAAGGACCTCCAAAGTCTGAGACTAATATTACTCTTTCTAAGTTTTCTATGGCCTAATCTCCTGAAGCCAGAAATTCAATAACCAATATAATTGTTATCAACCAAACTTGGAAACTCTGGCTTTGCTCCTAGCAGTTTAATCTATATTATACACCTTTTAGTGCAGTCCACAATCATTCTTTTCAGCACATTTTGTCCATAAGTAGAGTCTTTTAACATCAGATATTCAAATATCCTTCCAGATGGACACAGAGTAAAGGTTAATAAATTTTTATTTTTGGCCTTAAATCCAAGAATAAATAAAAAAGAATTAAAATTAAGCCATAGACAAGTATGTGCATTATTCTCCCAAGTATGTGCATTATTCTCCAATGCATTTTTTTTCTATGAAGACATTTCTATGTCCATATTAACATTCATGATTCAATGCCACATATTGCATCAACAAATGAACAAAAAAAATAGTTTGAGTCCAAGTTGTTACTGGTCTTTTGCTACTAATACAGTGCTAGTTTAAACAGAAATTCTCTTCTTGTCTCCTTTCATCAGTTCTACAATGATACCGAATTTTAAATGTTCCAGATCAGTGGTATTTATTACTGTTAAGTAAGTGTGGCTTGCAGGTTGAACATCTTGTTTTAACTTACATATTAAAGTAAAAGATAACAGCAGATGGAGGTATTAGAAATGTTTCCACTACATGTTTTATTTGAGCAATACATTTATCATTACTGCTTATAGCAGAGCTATGAAAATTGAAAGTTTCTCCCAAAAGAAGATCTCAAGTTTCTCCAGTTTCCATGACTTTTAAGTAGCTGTGTAGTAGATAAAAAGAATGAACTATAATCCAACTATAATCTTGAAAGAGAATCATGCTGAGCTGTCAAAAATATCTGACCATAAATGCATTCATAGTCTTATAATTTAAATACTTTAGCCTATAAAATGAAATTATTTTATAAATCTTACAGTTAATATAATTTAAATCAAACAAGGTATAACTTGCAGTATCTGATCTCAGTCTACACTGATATTTCCAAAGAAGAAATAAAAGATGACTATAAAGATCAAACTATTCTTTGAAGAAAGTACCTATAGAATATGACAGAGATGCAGGCCACTCACAGGACTGAATCACAGTATCTTAATGTTTGAATTTTGTGTTTATGTTGGCAAAAGTGAATCAATTGGTAAATTTGAGCTACATAAACCCAAATAGAGTCTTCAGGACTGAATCTCCTATCCAAACTATTTTTCTGAATTATGTAATTACTACATCAAATACACAGTGACTATCAGAGCATGTACTACCAGCTTTCTTGTGTGTATGGACAGCATCCTTAGGAAATTGCTGATGTTGATGCTGAAATACATCGTCAATTTCCTGTGTCCTCTACTTCTGGCTGGAGAGGCCCAGGGAAATTTTGGAAGAGGGGATGAGAGCAAAGTCATTAAGGACCTGGCTTTAATTCCCCTGATTCCCTTCCTTTGAAGTCACCTCCATCTGGCTGCCCTCGAAAAGAGGGCACTACTGAACTCAAGGTGGCCTATTCTACTCAAGGTGGCCTCTGGTTCTGAAAACCTCTTACCCCACATCTTACACTTTCATACCTAATAGCTCCTTCTGGTAGCAAAGCGCAGGGATTCTGCACTAATCTTTGTGGTTTTCCAAAACTTCAGACATTTATTTTGAACTAAGCACTATCAATAAACCATCTTTAAATTGTATTAATTTGAGTGTGCCATCTATTTTCTTTATCTAATAAAGCAAGTGATATCAGAAGTGTCCGAGGAAATGTAACCTCAAATTGAGATTATGAGCTTTGATTGACCATACAATCCAGGAGTTCACAGATAATCTTAATTCTGGAGAAAAATGAGACACAAGTACGGCAAAGGGTGGCCTCGCAGTTATTCAGATTAGCCCTGCTACTAACACTGGAAAAAACACAGATGGAGGAAATGTGTGTGATTAAGTGCTTTGATACTATATTAGAAAAAAAAAGACAGCAATTTTCAAGTTCAGAAGAATCACCTGTCCTCCTCCAGAGGCCCTAGAGAATTAACATAGGGCAATGAGAAATTTCAAACTATGAATGTGAGACTAAGAATATATTTGAAAGAGCAAAATGTCTCTCTGACAGCTTTCATAAAGACTCTTATTTCTTCTAGTCACAGGACATGCATAGCTGAGGAACAAGCAAGGAATTATTATAGAGTTGAGTTTCAGCATCAATTAATGCTCATAATCCCAGGTCTTTTAGTGAATGGCACTGGTATAGATGGAGCAGGACCTGAGACACGGAATGGTGACAATCATATAGGCAATGAAAGAGTTTGAGGATCTTGAAACTTTAAATTCCCTTAGGCTTCCTCCATCTGAAAAAAAAATCAGTCTTCTCTCACTACCTGGTTGCACCTGAGACAATTAGCCTCATAAGATGAAATTATTTCCAGAACTTTCTTCTCTTCCTCTCATTCCTTCCAGATCTATAAAAAGGTTTATATCCCAGCACAGTCAAGATAGTGAGGTAAAAAGTCTGCTCTAGGAGGAGATAGTGTATACACCAAATAAATTAAAATTCCTCACAAATCTAATTTGGTGAGAGTCTGAAGGAACATGTATGGTAGTTGGTTCTAAATTTGTCAGAATAGAGATAAAATTTAAGATTCATTAGTTTCTAACTAATAGCATGGATGCATTCACATTGGTTTCAGAATTTGTTGTGTAGGTTTGAATGACCTATACATGGCATTAATATTCTGCTAGGCTGCCTAATTTAAGCCTTCGTTCAACAAAGAACTATAGATAATGAAGTTTAAAGGCAAAACTTCTTTGTCATACTGTGGATTGAGTGAAGATTCCTGTGGCCAGGATTCTCACTTGGCCCTGGTTGGTTAGCTCACTACACACGTGTGGACAATACATTGTTATTGACTCTATATAAAGAGCTCCGCCCAGTAGTCTGTGCAAAACGGTGGCATAGCTGCAAGGCTGCAGGAGAGCAGAGACAAGGACAGAGACTGAGATGGCTGAGTGGGTAGAGAGGCCAAGAGGCAGAGACCAGCTTGCTGCATGCAGACTCACTCTGAGTGGACAGGATTCTAGTGATTGACCTGCCACCATGCGAATAAAGTTGGGTATGACCCTTTCACCCCAAGAATGTTCTACTGTCATTTGTTTGGTCACATTGAATCCATAGTGAACTTACCTACAGCTGAAACCCACTGGCAAAACACATACTCTAAAAGAAAGTCTTAATTCTTAAGGAAAAAGACTTGTTGCAATGAATCTGTTAAATAGAATCTTCTCAGCCACCGCCTAGCCTCATACCCCTGGCCTATCTGGGAAGACATTCCCTCAACAAACATTAGGAAATTCCTTCCTTTACTCTCATCCTTGTGACTAATTTATATTATGATTGAGATTTTATGCCTCTATATCCCTTTACCTATTACAGCATGGGAAATATAGTCATTAGTTCTGTAACATCTTTTTATGTTGACAGTACAGTAACTATACTAGTTAGGGTGAGGATTTAATGTATATAACTTGAATCACTATGTTGTATAAACCAATATAATATTGTATATAAACTATAGCTCAATAAAAAAAAATCAAAGAAGAGGTAAAAAAAGGAAAAGTGCCTTCCTGAGGAAGGCATAAACATTCCTGATGATCTCTTTTGTGGTTATGTGCTGTAGGCTAAAGATGCCAGTGTGAGATGCAATGAAAGCTGACTCTGTGATCACAGTGATAACAGTGGAAGGCTAGAGCGGCAGAGTTCAGGTGGAGGTATTTAACTATCAGGGAAAAGGTGTGTGCTGTCACACAATAAGCAGTAGGGAGAAAATGGTTATCATAGTATGTTGACTCACAGGAATCTGTGTCTACTGTTAATTACTCATAGACTTGTTAGGCAGGAAAATAGATATGAGCAGGGTGGAAAGAGAATAAGGCCAGGAAAGCCCACTAAAAACAACCCAGAGTTAATAAGTTAATCAGTTAAAGCTCAAAAAGCCAAGAGTAACTTGGCCTGGAATGTTTGAATATTCCCCAGATAAAGGAGGGTACTCAGCATAGGCATGTCTTTATTATGTTAATCATGCAGGCCCATCTTATTTTTTTTAACTTTATCTATATGCTCTTTTTTTTCTCCTTCAGCCCTAATCAAGTAATTTGCAACCTGGGCAACTAATTTAGCAAACAGGTCCAGCCATAAACAACATAGGAAGAAGCAGGAAGAATTCCATCTTAAAGATAAGATTGCATTTTAAAAACCAGGAAGTTAAGAAATAAGATTCTCAACTTACTCTTTAGCAAACAGACAATATAGCTCAGCCCACCGTGGAGGCTGGGCAGGCAGTCTTGTTTGATATGCTTCCAGACCAAGAAACTGGTATTTCAGGAAGAAATCAGAGCAGTAAATTCCTTGTGTTAAGTTAATTTTAAATATTCAGAAACCACTTAATAAGTCTGCACCCCCAGCCCTTTGTCACATTCCTGAAAAATCCTTAAAAGGGGAAACGGCCAACCTTTCAGGGCACTCCTCTCTCTGAGGTTGCCTGCATTTAGATTTTCTCTTTCAATAAAACCTAAACCTTTCAAGGTGCCTCTTCCTCTCTGAATTCACACTTGCTGCACTCTTTCTCTAAGTAACTTTAAATAAAACTTTTACTGCTTCACCACTATGTCTCTGCCCTTCAATTCTTTTTTGCGGTGGGGAAAATACACAGTGCTCCCCAAACAGACTCAGAAATGAAATAAATTGATCTCTAGAAGTCCACTTCTAAATTCTTGATTTGCTGGGCAAAAATATGCCCAAATTGCCATTCGGAGACTCATAGCTTAGTTATTACACTTAAGTCCATTCAAGACAGAGTCCTCCCCATGATTAAGCTGAGGCTGATCAGTATGACAAAAAAACAAAACAAACAAACAAAAAAACTGTATATTAGGTTCCCCAAATGAACCCACTACCATTTTCCAGAGTGATTTTAGAAAGGGAAACACCCATATCAGAATTCATTAGTTACTGCCTCTGGACTCTTGTTTATCCTCAGAGACCCACAATATGATCATGTTCCACTGTCAGAGTAAGCCTTGGGTTATCCTAGCTGTGGTTTCAGAACATATAGTAGGAATAGAATATATTTAGGCAGAATTCTCATAGACAGAAGGGTCATTACCATAGGAAGACTAAGAAGGCCTCTGTGTCTCTTCCTTGCCCCAAAACAGTAAAGCAAAATGCTGTCTGAGGGGGAATCAGAGACAAGTGCCACTATCATATTTGAGATACGTGAGGATTATGACTCCTGGCACTGTACTGCTCAATTAGCCTGTGTGGTCAGTGTGAAAGCCTGATGGGTCACAGAAAATGACAGCAGATTATAGAAACTTAATCAAGTGCTGATGCCCGTCACAGCTATGGCTCCAGATCAGAACTACCAATGTTCATGAGTTTGCCCTCTTGGTGCAGTTTTCAGGAGTCCAGTAGCTTGGGTTAAGTCAGAACATTTTTTTGTAAAGTAAAATATATGCTCAATTCAAAAGAATAAGCAAAAATTTTTGTGGATATAAGTGGATTTCAGAGGCCAGGCTCCCAATGTGCCTATTTTGAGTGTGGTCTGGAGCAAGAAATTTCACTTCATCAGGCTTAGGATGTAGTACATTTGTGCTAATATTGGACATAATGATTCAGTAATCTGAATGGTTTTGGAATAATCTGTGCCATACAGATGCTTTATGAAGTTTCTGGTAAGCCCCAAAAAGAAAATCAGCAAAATCCCAACGGTCTTTTGAGTAAGACCATGTCCTCCTCTTTTGACTACTGTTCCATATTCAAAAAGCAGCTCCCGGCATTTGACTAGATCCTCATACAGACTAAATGACTGAACATGAGATATTTAATGACCATAAACCAACTGCCGATTATGATGATATTTTCCTGACCCAACAAACCCAAGCCCTGGATTTGCACAGCAGCATTCCCTCATAAGGTGGTGGTGGGATATATAAGAAAGGCTCTAGCAGGTCCTGAAGATGTGTGAACTGCACAAGCAGATAACCAATACTCTCCTGCCAAGGGCTCCTATCGTTTCACTGTCTCTCTCTCAACCCACATCTGTGTTCATAGAAAGTGCCCCTCATCAAGTTAATAAGAGAGAGAAATGTGTGGGCTTTATTCATGGGTGGATCTGCTTAATGCACTAGAACCAGCTGGAAGTATATGGTTAGAGCTCTACAACCCAGCTCTGAAATGGGCTTGAAGGCCAATGCAAAGGCAAACCCTCTTAAACGGAAGTGACTGTCCCCATGGCAGAAAGGGAAGGGCCTCCCATGGGTCTGCTGGATTGGAATGTAGAATAATGTTGGAAAGTGACTGACAAAGTGATCTTGTAAAGATAATTGAGAAAAACTGCTAGAGTCATGATAAGATTCATAGTTTAGAGAGAATTAGCGCCCAAGAAAAATAGATCAATTTCTCTGTTCTTAAGTAGAATAAAAAACAAATGTTTCTAAAAATATAGAGGAAATGAGCACCATGAAAAAAGCTTTTAAAATTTTTTTAAAATCTGCTGTCAATTAGTCAGACTGTGACCCAGCTCCATTTCTGAATATAATGATTTTTCAGTTTCCTTGTTTTGAAGGGAGCAATTGTCAACATTTGCTTAATTTACAATATCAATGCAATAATATACTGAATAGCATTCTTCATCATGTAGGAGCATAATGATCAATATTCATTTTTGCCATTTTAGGAAATGCTGGAAACAAGTCTTAACTGTTATGTTACTTGATAGGAGCCATACTAATTACCACACAAAGGAAGAAATTCATGGTCTGAATAAGACCACCTTAACACATTCTGTGTTTTGCTTAATAGATCCACTAAGTGATTGCTTAGGGGCAATTGCAGGATCTTATCAAGGTTCTCAAGCTCAGGATCATTTCAATGGCCTGTAATTATTACAGCCTAATTATTTAGTGATTTAAGTGACATAGTTTTACCAAGTCATCTTAGCATTTATCTCCTATAATTAATACTTTTATAGTTAAGTGGCTTAATTTCTTTCCCTATTAAGATTTAAGACCTCTCTGTCAAAGGTCACAACAACATTGATTAGAAAGCTGCATTCATTTGTAACAATAACATACTATCTAACCAATTAAAAGTAAAAAAAATAAAGAACTATTAACAAGACCACTTAAAAAGGAATATATCCAACAACAGAGATTATTTAAAAAATCCCCTTTCATTCATGAATGCAACAAAGAAGTCCTCCCTTTGTTTTATAGAAAAGCATAAATTAAGCATCAGTGTAAGCTGTCATTGTGCCCTTTTAAATTCTTTTCAGCATACTCTTAAATAAAAAACAGAAGGATATTCTTATTGTCTGTTACATGGAAAATTACATTCCTTCATTTAAAAAATATTTGGCTTGAACTGTGCACATAGTTCAGGATATGCAGTCTGGCAAGACAGGAACACAAGCACAAAGCCTGTTCCTGCCTTTAAACCTCCTACAGCCTAAGAAAGACTGCTGTGAGGTAAATCTCTAGCCCACAAGCAATTAAAGTCATAAGTCCCTCAAGTAGGTGCATTCACAGGTACACATGGAGCACTTAGCTTTGCCAGTATGTCCCAGCTCTGTTCTACTGCATGTAAGAAGAGCCAAAGTATTCTAGCCCTACAGCTCAGCACAAATCCCTAGGACTTGTACATATAACATCACGTAATCTCTACCTGCAATGTTAGAGATCATTTCTATGTGGCTGCATGGCCCCTTCACCTATCTGAGAATGCACTTTGTCACTCTGGATGTTATCCAGGATTGTACTTTCAAAAGAACTTAACCACTGCTCAAAAAATAACAAAGTGTTCAATAAATTTGCAGCTAAAATATGGTCCTGAATTGGATTAGTCTAAATTTAATGTACTCTGTGCTTAGTATTTTGGATGAATGTGTGTACTGGAGAATATCTGCAGGTTTCAAGATCATCTAATCAGATTCCCAAGGGTTTTTCAGTGAGTGGTACTAGGTCCTACAAATTTACCTGAGAAGATATTTTTATTTAATATATTTTCATCATTAAAAATTTGACTTAAAGTTGTCAATAAGTGGTTTAGCTTTAAAATGTGGTTTTTCTAGAAGTCATCAACTGATAAATGCATAAGAAACTTACACCAGATTATTCACAGCAGTGAAAGCAATATTCTTTTGCAATTTAATGCAGAGCATTAAAAAGAGCCATTATGGAATTCATGCGGTTCACTATGGCGGGTACATGCAGAAAAAAAGATCTCTGATCAATCGGTTTCTGGGGCAGGAATAAAATACTATAACGATTTAAATCCTGAAATGTTATTTGGTTGGTCAGATACATAAAATAAACTATCAAAATAAAACAGAGGGACTTCCGGGAAGATGGCGGTGTGAGCAGGGAGGGAGAAATCTCCTCCCAACACTATATTTATCTACGAAAACACAGCAAATACATCTATTCCTAAAAGAGAGACGAGAATACACAGGAAAGGGCACAGCGTGCAGCTACACCCGAGAGGACTCGGCACCCCAAGAGGCGGGTAAGATATGGAGCCGTGACCTGGCGGGACCCGAGCACTCCCCCACCCCAGCGCACCGCTGAGAAGAGAGGATTCAGAGTCGGGAGGGAGTGGAAGTACACCCCGCGAAGTAGCCAGCCCCGGTGATCTGCGCAGGGAGCGCTGACCCACATCGCGCAGGGCAGCGGAGATTGGAGAGACAGACAGGCAGGATCTGAGCAGGGAACGCACCAGGGTGCTTGCAGCAGGCTCCCGGGAAGGAAAAAAAAAGCGCGCGCTTTCTTCAGCGGTCTTAAAGAGACAGGAGCCCAGCAGAGGAGCCAGATCGCCCCAGCACACTCAGCACAGCAGGCTGGGAGTCCTGCGGAGTTTCAGACGCCTTAGTTGGCGACTGAGGAAGCATTGCCATACTTACACTTCTCACTGAGATCAACAGC
The DNA here is from genome assembly GCA_032199065.1 of Smutsia gigantea. Classification (NCBI taxonomy): domain Eukaryota; kingdom Metazoa; phylum Chordata; class Mammalia; order Pholidota; family Manidae; genus Smutsia; species Smutsia gigantea. The sequence goes on along the minus strand of JAVSCE010020067.1, from coordinate 417 downwards.
CTCCTATTCATTCCCACCACTGCCAGAGCGATAAAGGGCCCTGCAGAGCAGCGCAGTCACAGCTGTGGAATAGTGGGACAATAGCACCACCTACAGCATTCCCACAGAATCTACATCCGGTGGGCGTTTTTTTTGTTTTTTTTGTTTTGTTTTTTCTTTTCTTTCTGTTTTTCTTTTTTTTCTTTCTTTCTTTCTTCTTTTTTTTATTTCTTTTTTTCTTCTCTTTTTAAAGTCTTAAAGAGCCCACCTGACATACGTGGCAACTATCAGTGACCAATTCTATAGCCATGAAAAGACAAGAGGAATATGGTTCAGACCAAAATCAACCAGACAACCCCAGAGAGGGAGTCTGAAGGGATGGAAATGCACAGTCTTCCTGAAAAAGAATTCAGAATAAAAGTCATAAACATGCTGATG
>JAVSCE010020066.1:0-47124 GCA_032199065.1 Smutsia gigantea | reverse complement strand
TCTTTATCCATTCATCTACTGATGGACACTTAGGTTGCTTCCATTTCTTGGCTATTGTAAATAGTGCTGCGATAAACATAGGGGTGCATATGTCTTTTTGAATCTGAGAAGTTGTATTCTTTGGGTAAATTCCAACGAGTGGGATTCCTGGGTCAAATGGTATTTCTATTTTTAGTTTTCTGAGGAACCTCCATATTGCTTTCCACAATGTTTGACCTAGCTTACGTTCCCACCAGCAGTGTAGGAGGGTTCCCCTTTCTCCACATTCTCACCAGCATTTGTTGTTCTTAGTCTTTTGGATGCTGGCCATCCTTACTGGTATGAGGTGATATCTCATTGTGGTTTTAATTTGCATTTCCCCTATGATTAGTGATGTGGAGCATCTTTCTTTGTGTCTGTTGGCCATCTGAATTTCTTCTTTGGAGAACTGTCTCTTCATATCTTCTGCCCATTTTTTAATTGGGTTATTTGCTTTTTGGGTGTTGAGGTGTGTACGTTCTTTATATATTTTGGATGTTAACCCCTTGGATATGCCATTTACAAATATATTCTCCCATACTGTAGGATGCCTTTTTGTTCTGTTGATGGTGTCCTTTGCTGTACAGAAACTTTTAGTTTGATATAGTCCCATGAGTTCATTTTTGCTTTTGTTTCCCTTGCTCGAGATGTGTTAAGGAAGAAGTCATTCATGCTTATATTCAGGAGATTTTTGTCTTCATGGGTGTTGAGGTGTTATTGCAGTTGTGAGGTGTCTATTGGGAGATAAGGTCTAATATAGTCAATGCCTGTTAATTCAACACTGGCAGCTAAACAGATGAAACAGACTCCAGTCGCCTGGGGCACGTCCTCGGCTCTAAGCTCAGCATGGAATTTAATGGTCAATAATTGATTAACAGACTTTTACTGCAGAATGAGGTTCTGCACTCTCTTTGTAAAAGCAGGATGGAGGTAGCAAAGGAGAAGCTGAAAGAATACAGTAATCAAAAAAAAAGGGAAGCAGCAGGATTGTGACCGAGTGCAAAGCAATTCTGTCCCTTCCCACATTTGTACACATGCGCCCATTATAGCACACCATCCACACACCAGGGAAAGGCTGCCCACGCCCACTCCTCCACAAGCAGGTGCTCTGCGTGCCCACCTCTCACTGGCTGGGTAGCACAGGGGTCGTCCACCTGGTGGCTCTAGGGCTGGCCTCTGGCCACCTAGGGCTGCCAGTGAGAAGTGGGTTCTCCAAAGCACAGTGGGATTTACCACAGAGCAATGGGGGTTGTGGAAACCAGAGAACGGGAACTGCCCCAGGAGGCTATAGAGGTGAGCAGGAGGAAAGCATAAGTTGGCCAGTACCCACTGGTAAGGATGCCAGGCATGAATGTGCTCCCACCCCTCCTCTTTCCTGGCCTCCCCATGCAGAGAGCAAAGTCCTACCAGCCTGAGACGGCCTTCCGCAGTAGGACAGCTGAAGTGAACAGTATGGAATAAATACTGCTCGGCAACAAAGCCAACTGTGATCCCCACAAGTGGGACACAACTCCAAAGAATTAGGATGATGGAAACTGCCAATTCTGCCAGTGACATACTGTAGGGCTCCATACATGTCATACTCTTGAAATGGCCCAATCATTGCACAGGCCAGAGCTTAGGTCCAGGGTGGGGCAGGAGAGAAGATGGTGTGGCTATAAAGGAACCATTCAAGGGATCCTCCTGGCAGTGGAAACATTCTGTGTCTTGCCTGTAGCCACAACAACACCCCAGCTGTGACATTTCAACTAGAATTTTGCAGGTGTTACCACTGCAGAAAACGGAGAGAGGACACGTCTCTCTATAAACTCTTACACTGGCAAGTGGATCTACAATTATCGCACAATAGATGTTCAGTTTTAAAAAGACCAGATCTTTTCCAGAGGGCATCACGCAGCCACCAGGGTTCCACGAGGGTCAGGAAGCGAGGGGATGTGACTGGCTGTTAGGAGGCCATGGTAACACGAAGGGGGCCTCCTGCCTGACTCATCAACAGAGATCATTTTCATGATCCCGCTGGGCCAACCAAGGTCCTCTAAATGCTTCTGAAGAGATCAACTCCTCACAAAGCAGCCAGTAAGCAACATACTCACTCTATAATATGAAACCATTAAAAAAAATATACCACAGTAAAATGACTACCAAAGTTTCACCAGGGCAGCCTGCTATTTATTGACAAGGACACTCAGGAGGCTGTTAGCAACGTCTTGGAAAAAACGGAGGGCTGAAGTTACAGAGACACAAAGAAATGCAGGAGGGCACCTGACCCACATGGAACAGCACCCTTCCCTCTACTGCCTTTCTGGACAAACACAGAATCAGGCTTTAAATCAATACCATTGAAGGGACTCCATTCTAACAGTAAGAGTATTTTTGCATCTCAACTGAGAGCTAGACTCAATTAACACTTCACAGATACGAATTTACCTAATTCCATTAAACACAACACCCTGAGAATTAGATGGATGTCCCACAGCACGTAATGAAATTATACGATGTCTGTTTAGGAAAAGCCTCATAACCATTTGCTCATTTGAGTACATATTTTAATGGGAAGTTTTAAACTCACAATTCTTTGATGTAGATAAAATTAAAGCTGGTCCAGCCTTACTTTGGGTTGACTACTAAAAAAAAAAGAGAGAACTTATGATGAGTATATTACCTTAAAACTCAAACACTGGCATATTGCTGAGCTCAGGGCACAAATTATGAAATGAAAAACCACCTCCATATCAGAAACCTCTCCTCTCCCTAAAGTCTTCCCGTACTGCCCAGCACAGAGCCCAGTACACTGTCCACCCCATTTAGGCAGTGCTCCAAGGCCACCAACAGCCCTGTCAGGGGAGCCCCATCCAAGGTCACGGGGAGAAGCGCCTTCCAGGAGTGAGTCCCAGGTGGCTCGGAAGGAAGGCTGAGCACGTCACAGTGGAAACAAGAAGGCCACGTGCAGCGGATGGGCCAGTGTGCAGGAGGCTCCATCCAGACCCCTTGCGCCCTCCCTTCTGCCCACAGGCTTACCTAGAGGATTTGCCCTGCCTCCGGGGCCCTCGGATACACTGGGTTTGGAGCATCTTCCATCAGCTGCCACAGGAAGCTGCCCGGGGCAGAGTCAGAGCTGCAGAGGGCCATGCTCAGGGAGGCAGCAGGGAGGACTGCGCGGTGCCCCCACACTCGGTATTTAATCTGCACCCACTAGGCACTCCCGGCAGATGGGAATGGCTTTGGGGTGGGAACATTCACCTGAGAGGACGCTCGCCGGCTCTCACCCTCTAGGTGATCATGGCGGAGGAGTGAAACAAAATCTGTGTTCCCAGAACAACAAAATACCCGGCAGTGAAGGTCTCATTTATGCTGGATGCTGGTCTCATTCAGCATGACTATGTAAAACCTTCCCCCGACCCTAGGAGATGGATCTGAACATCCCCATCATGGAGGTAACACTCAGGAAGCTCAGAAGTTGGCCAGAAGACAGTATGAGGTATGGCTCTGAGATACGTGGTCTTGAGCTAGTTACTTCATATCTAATTGTGGTAGACACAGAACAGTACAGCAGTATAGACCCTTGAACAATACAGGGTGAACTGCAGGGTCCACTTACATGGATTTTTATTTTTCAATAAATATATTGGGAAATTTTTTTGGAGACTTGAGAAAATTTGAAAACACTTTCTCTAGCTTACTTTATTGTACGAGTACATTATAGAATATGCATAACATACAAAATATGTGTTAACTGCTATGTTATTGGTAAGGCTTCCAGTCAACAGTAGGGTATTGGAAGTTTTGGGGGAGTCAAAAGTTATATGTGGATTTTCAACTGCATGGCAGGGTCGACACCCCTAGCCCCTGTGTTGTTCAAGGGTCAGCTGTATATGATATGTTACATTTTTATTTTTGTACATTTGTATTCCCTCAGGCAACTGTTCCCACCCCAAAGCTATTCCCACTTGCTAGGAGCTCTGTTTCTTCTGACACCCCTATTGCACAGGATTTTCTCTCCTAGACCTTATCTCCCAATAGACACCTCACAACTGCAGTAACACCTCAACACCCATGAAGACACAAATTCAGGCTCCTGTGACCTAGCCATGCACCGGTGAATTCACAAATGTCAATGTGTAAGTCTGTACACCTGTCCCCCTTTCAGTCCTCACATCTGCTCCAAGGCATGGGTGGTATTTACCCCCTTATAAGCTTTCTGAATCCATAGTATATGCCTCCTTTCACACCTTTCTTGCATTACAGGTGGAGAGAAATGCAGCTATGAAAGCAAAAGATTGAAGAGAAAAACTATTTTAAAAATAATTTCATTGGGACATAGTTAAATCCAATGGAAGAAATCCTTAGACAGAATCAGACAACACAAATACCTAGGAGACCAGGGAATGTTGTGTGTAGTCCAGTCAGCACAGCATTTAGGCAAGGACATCAGAAGGCAGGCTCCAAAACAGCCAATGAGGACAAGAACACCAACTGAAATAAATCCCAGATTGTGTTCATACTGCAGGACATGCTCAGGCTTGCCCCGGGACTCCTTAGAAACAACACACTTTATACAACTGGACATTAGTCAGTTATTCTAGTGATTTACCCCATTATTCCTCTAGCCTCTCCCACCTTTTATTGGACTTTAACTTACCCAGATGTCCCCGTAACACTGTGTCTCTTAATATTCACCAGTGCTCAGTAGCTTGGAAGTGTGTTGGTATTTTCCAGACATATATGGATTCACAAAGCTATTGTGGGGAAAAAAAAATACAATCCTACCTTCCTTGGGTAGGCACACCCAGGCCACTCGCAGCAAAAGACTATGAAACAGCATCACCCAGCAGGCCATGATGCACCCTGACAGCCCACACTGTCGCCAAGCTCTACCTTGTGAGAAAAACAAAGCCCCAGCTAATGAAGAGGCACCAACAGACTGAGGAGCAATTTCCAGGTCTAATTCCTTGCCTTTGGGTTTGCATCCCGTCATGCCGGTAGGCCAAGCTTATTCTGCAAGGAGATTTGCTAGGTTTCATAGATGTGGAGCTGAAGCCAAAACAAGCACACAACAATAAAAAATTAACAGCTTTAAGAAGACAAAATGAGAAAACACAACAGATGAAAGTGCAATATTCTGGCAGCTCCATTAGCTTTTTAGAATGGGAAGCTGATGTGGGTGGGAGTCCAGATTCCATCTATAAAGACACCCCCACCACCAAACCTTTGCTGAATGTGAAATGAAATGCAACTCAGCAGCAGCGAGCCTGAGCCCCACGCCTACTGAAAGTCACAAAGGGACTGGGAATGCAACGAATTTTCTGGAAGGCCGACACCAACCACAGAGCAGCCAGTCATAGGCTCTGAGTAAACACAGATGCCAAATCTGTATTTCAAGATGGCTAATCTCTGGGGAAGGATGAAAAGGGGCAAGAAAGTCAAAGCCAGTACAAATTTTCAGAAACACCAACAGAAGACTGAGTGAAAAAGCAACGCACAAATAAGAATATTTCTTCCACTCATATAAAAGCCAAATGGAGACTAATCTATGGTGTGAAGACCCAAGATAGCAATATCTTTGGAGGATGGGCTCAAGGGCACCTCTGGGGCCTAGAACATTCCTAGGACTTAAAATAGGAATGTTCCATTTCTTGATCTGGATCGTGGGTCACAGAGATGTGTTCATTCCCTGAAAATTCATCCAGCTGTTCCAGGTATTGTTGGGGGTCACTTTTCTGACTACAAATTATACTTCATTGCAAAGACACATTAAAAATAGGTGGGGCTTACTATTTCAAAGGAAAACAGCCATGAAATTCAGAAAACACACAACACATCCCCACTCTGTTGTAGGAGAGAATCAACCCCTTCTGTATACCAGGATGACATCATTCTGCATCAGGACCATGGGACACCAGAGTGGGGAGCACACCTCAAGAACGGTATCCAGCGACAGGTCGGCTCAACCCCTTCTGTATAGGCCTCCAGGATGAGGCCCCTGGGGTGCATCTTATGTATTTGACACACCAGAGGGTGGGGAGTCACACCTCAAGAACGGTATCCAGTGACAGGTCGGCTCACACCCTGTAAGAGGCCTTAGGCCCCTGGGGTCAAGGTTATGTATTTGATAAAAGGCTTCTCAGCAGAGGCATCAGGAAACCAAAATGCCAAAGTCATTCCCCAAACTGTTTGACAGTTGTGGGACCTGAGACAGAAGGCCTAGGGCTGCTGATGGAGGAATAGCATGAGAAAATACTCACAGGGCTGCAGGGAAGCAGGAACATGAGGGCAAGTAGCACACACACCCTGTCCCACTGCCTTCCAGAGGCCGGGAGAAAAGCTGAGCATGACAGGGATCCTGGCTCAAATAGGACAAGAGGAGCTGGGGTAACAAGAGCGTGCGGTGTCATGCGGCCTCATGGGTAGAGTCCCAGAACAGTTTGGAATGAAGTATCACTTAACTACCATGGATCAATATCAGTTCCTCAACAGACAAACATACTGTACGGACACGAGGAGAGAACCCGTTGGGAAACTGGGTGTGGGCTATGTGGGGAATCCCACCTTTCTGTACCAGAAAAGGGCACAGGAACACCAGACTCAGGGCTCGAGCTCTCCCCAGCTGTGCGGTTTAACCAAAGGATGGGACTGAAAGCTGCCTGCTCCCCCAGCCTTCCTCTGGCAGGAGAGGAAGCCGGGGGAGGTCCCTCTGAAAACCCTGAACCACCGCACTGGTGCCATCAGACTGGGCACTGGCTCTGACTCAAGGACAGCAGGTGGGGAAGAGACCTCAACTCACTCGTAAGGGCCCAACATGCTTACAGTTCTGGGCAGTCATCTGGCCACAGAGCTCCTAGCAATGGCAGCTCTCCCGTGAGGACCCTAGTATCGGCAGAGGCCTGCCGTGGGTCAAAGAAAAAAAATGAGACTTCCAGGGAAATCAGCAGAGTCCCACACAGGCCTTCAGGAATTCCTTTAAATAAAAATGTATCAACAGTGAAGTAGAACAATGGGTTAAGACAGAAATGGTCCAAACCCCCTAAATCTACATTGCTTGAACAAGAATTCAAAGACAGGAATCTCACGAAGTCATAAATAAGAGGTATTTACAAGAGAGTGCTTATTAAAGAAGTTGCCAGATTACTATACCACACAGGCCATGTATACATCACACAGCGACGGGATGTCTGCACATAAGGACTAAGTTCCATGGACCTTCCAGAAAAAGGACGTTTGCATGTAACTCCTTCTGAAGGACTAAGACTGACCAGCAATGCTGGAAAGCAAGGCCCAGAGAACACAGACCCAACTGTTAATGCCACTTGCTGTGTGACACTGGGCAGGAAAATGGAGTACTCACCAGGGGTCCTCCAGGTGAGGGACAATATGGTGAGCATCTCACACCTGGTGCGTAACAACCCAAAGAAATAAAAAGCTATTGTTACTCTTACAGTTCCCCTAGTAGCTCCTCTCCTGGCAGTGCCTCTTTCCCTCCTAGGAATTCACGATGGCCCAGGTCACATGCTGGAGGGTACTGGGTCTTTATCACTTATTATGTAAGCCAAAGGGAGAAAGCAGCATATGAAAGGCATGGATGGACAGTAACTTGCACTATGTTCTATTTTATTCATAACAAGAAATCCTTGCATACATGCTAAATTTTACCATATTCACTGCCATGGAGCATACAAAGAATTTTTAAAAGACAAAACTCTTTCTCCAAACAATCCTATGTGGAAAAGCAAAGTCTTGCAAAGCAAGTTGTGTACATTTTTCGCTTTCTTAAAAACTTAGTAGTTTTAAATCGTATAAAAGTACAAACAAGTTGGGGGAGAGGGATGTACCCATATTACACAACACAACACATACTTAACATTCTGATTTACTCACAATTTTTTCCTTCATGTCACATATGCAATTTTACATTAAGTTATAAGCATTTGCCTTTCTATAAACTCCTCATGAACAGCAGTTTGAACTGCTGCAACATATTTCATGGTCTGACTAATTCCATAGAATCCTAAATCTGTTTCAGTCAGCAAATGTGAAATTAGCAGCAGCATATTTTAACCCTGAGGTTAAAATTTCCATATTCTAACATATTCCCAAGAATGTAAGATAGTAAATAGAAATCAACTGTACACAGGATCAATTTACAATGTTTTCTGTATAAGACTACCTGTAAGTCCAGACATACATTCTCTTAATTTTTAAGAGATGTTAGCATAGCAAAGGGGCTTAGAAATGATGCAGGAAGTACATACGAGCAAGGCTTTGAGGAGACTGGCATTCTCTTCCCAAACTGACATCATACCTGAGTCACCTGAACACCTCCACTGTCCTCCTGCTGGCAAGAGCATGAAAGTCTCTAATGAGCTCACATATGGAAGAAAATACGTCTTACCTAAATTGGGAAAGTTAGGGCTCCACAGCATTTGAAGTAGATGTATGAATCAGAAGAGGCACATGCAGCTAGGCTCTGGCAGCTTGGAGAGGCATCCTTCAGGAGATAGTCTTTACCCACAAGGGAAACTCTTCTTTCTCCCTGTGAGCTAGCCTTCCCATTATTCCCCAAAAGTTAGCTTCTAATATTTACAAGAAAATCCCACCAGCATGTGACTCACGAGCCGCTGATGCAATATAACTCAGCAACAGGAGGGATGCCCCAGTGACATGCTCGAGGACAGAGATGGGTGCCCACAGAATCCCTGTTCTGAGGTCAAGCGGCCAGCCAGCAGCAAGTGCGTGTGGAGTACCCATTTCTGCAGAATCCCACCCATCACACACAGACCCTGAGCACCAGGATGCAGATCTGTGTCAGGCTGAGGGAAAGACTACAAAGGGGTGCCAGGACACTTTGAGGTGATGGCTGCTGTTTATCCTTTGGTTACGGTGACAGTTTCTCTGATGCATATATATGTCAAAACTGCGAATGAATCGCTTGACTGAATTGTATTCTTTAAAGCTTCTTTAAAAAAATTCCCCTCAGAGGACCTTTAAAAGGCCTCGAGGCTGGGTCCTAGCAGGTCAGAAGCACACAAGGTGACTGTGAATTTCAGGGGTGGTTTTCAAATGCTCGCTCTCCATCACATGCATTCTAGAGGGCTGGGAGGCAAGCTCTCCATCCTGAGGACTGAGCCAGATTAACAACCGAGGTTTTTCTTTCTGGCCAGATTCCAGACTAAGGCAATGTGGGTGACAAGACAAGGTGACCAGTCGCTCCGATATACCACCGCCAAGCCACAGCAGGTGACCAGAGGAAACCCACCTCCCGCCACCACTTTGCCACGGCAACCGGACATCTGTTGGCACACAGGACAGCCACAGTGGCTGGTGGAGCCAGCACACGAATGAGGAAGTGATAAATAATATCCGATGTAACCGGATTCTGCTCGATGATGTCTACTGCAACACCAAGGGCCACCTGCTGACATCTCAGTGAAGAAAACGATGCCACTATTTTAATGCAGCAGCCCTGCTGTTTGGTTTCCTCTTCCTTCCAGGGAATAGTCACTACATCTTAGCGGAGGGCTGCTCTTGCTGATGCTGGCTTTGGAGAAAGTGCCGGCCCTCGTTGATCATCATATGCACATATTCTCCAAATTAAATTGAGGCATGTAGTAGAGATTGTCTTAGTAGTCTCTTCAGGGTTTTTGTTTCCTTTTGGGTTAACTCTACAGGGCTTAACTTTACACCGGATATTCTGGACGACTAAGAAACAAAGGATCTACTATGATTACTCACTATTTGAGATACCTGCTTGCAAATTACTCTACCACCTTCAGTAGTCAAGATCTGATCTGTGATGAGGGATGCGTTAGCCCCCAGACCCCCGGCAGGACAAGCAGACCGTAGTATGCTAACAGCAAGCATCTTCTAAGCAGTTTTCAGCTGTCATGGGGCTCAGTGCGAAACCAGCTATGGTTATACTGAAAGCCAGACCTTACTCAGGACCCTACTCCCTAAGGAAGTGTCCAGGACCACCCAATTCTGGCTCTTCTACAAACTGTGTCCCATCTCCCAGTGACCTGAGTGACTGTGAGGACCAGCTGCAGAGCTGAGAGGAAGGCACCCTGCCAGGTCCCAGAGGACTGGGGAGCTGTGCTGAACTGTGACTCCTTGAGGGAGGGTGAGGAGCCCACGGGGCACACAGTGGCGCATGTCTGACCACCCTGTGCTGGCTCCACTCCATGAAAACAGAGCGACACAGACAAGGAATTCTGTCTCAGGCTCCAGCCCACCACCACACACACCCAGAACTCGCCTCTTCAGAAACTGCTTTTTTCCCCTTAGTTTGTTACACATGCCCCGCTTTCAGGGGCAGGGGGCAAGACAGGTCATGGGCACACCACACAGTCCAAAGAAAAGCCATGTGGAGACAATGCCTCCTGAAGCCTCTCCCCATTTGGCTGTCAGGTTGATGAAGCTGGGGATTTTTCCTCCATGTTACAAGAATTCAGAGTTACTTCCTGAGGTCAGGCAGACATGACATGAAACACATTTTTCAAATATTTGGTTTATTAGCTATTTCTAACAATATTATGATTATGTGTAAAAAGAGAAAATGCCCCATTCTTGCTTACAAGTGATGGACTTGGTCTTCCCAGGACTTAAGTGACCCAATTCCCCCAGGACACAGAGCCTGGCCTCCTCCCTGGGGAACCCACAAAGGTGGGGCAGGCCCCATGCAGACAGTGCAGCATGGGAAGCCAACAAATGTCCATCAGCTGATGATCAAGGATACAGTGTGCCCATGTGGTGGAACAGTACTCAGCCAGAAAAAGGAATGAATTACTGACACACGCTACAACATGAACTTCAAAAGGTGATGCTGAGGGGAAGCAGTCAGACACGTGTGGGCAGAGGCCAGAGCAGATGGCTCCACCTATGTGAGGTGTCCAGAACAGGCTGACACAGCGACACACAGGAGGTTCAGGGTGCCTGGGGTGGACGCAGGGCATGACTGCTCCATGAGCACAGAGGATATTTCTGGGGTGGCAGAAGCATTCTGAAATACTGGATTGTGATGGACAAACTTTGGGTTTGCTAAACATCAAAACTGTACACCTAAAATGGGTGAATTTGACAGTACAGAAGTGACATACCTCACAGAGAAAAGAAAAGGGACGAAGGGGAAAGAGAAAAAGAAAGGCAAGATGGCAGCTGAATGAGCACCTGAGGCAGAACAGCCCCGAGGGGAGAGGGGAAGGGAGGCAGGCGTGCTGCAGACATGGGTGGGAGATGGCATTTCTGACTCCTAACTGCAACCTGCTGGCAGCAACTAAATGCTCAGCAACACGTCAGGCCCTGCAGATTCTGGAGACGAGCCTGCCAAGGAAGGTCCTCCAGCGCCTTTCACAGAGGAGGAAACTGAGGTTGACAGTGGTTAGATACTGTACCACAGCTCAGCCGCCAGGAACAGAGAGCAATAGAAAGGAGGCACTAGGACCCAAGAGGGGGCAGGGAGGAAGGCAGGACAGCCAAATGCATAGACATTACCTGCTACACACGCATCCATCCACACACGTGACCCCCTGGTCCTCCTCATCACAAAGCAAAGGCTACGTGTGTGTCTCACCTGAGCTCACCTGTCAAGCACAAAGGAGGAGGCACCTCAAGTCCAGTTTCCTGACTCCCTGTTTTGAAATTAAACTATGAGGTCAACATATTTACAGTAAACATTATTACTGGGTTTTTTTCCCCTCAAAGCAGCAAGCTGTTTCCAGGGTTCATACTGATAAAACCTACTTTCCAGAAACGGCCTTGACTGCTGTGATGTGCTCTCGGCACACCTGCTGATGCAGCCTCCCAGCTCTCCCTGCTGGGCAGGTGCTGCTTGAAGTTTCAGAACAAATCCAGTGCGAAGGCTCCATGCCAGCAACCAGGCGCTGAGGGCCTTTCTCAGGGCAGGTCAGCAGCAGGCTCCCTTGGGACGCTGGAGCATCTCCAACGCCAAACCCACCACTCATGCCTTGGGCCTCCCTTCTCTTCCTGGATGAGGCTCCAGGCCAGGATGACCTGCCCATATCACCAATGAATTTGCAGATAAGAGGTCACAGGAAGGCAGGGTAGGAAGTGTCCCCACCAGAGCCCAGAGGAGAGGTTTGGTGGGACACCGTCACTCCATGCCATAAGGACCAGACCACTGTCCTTCCATGCGCACACCCAGGCGCCTAGGGCAGGTCAGCAGCAGGCTCCCTCAGGACGCTGGAGCATCTCCAACGCCAAACCCACCACTCGCCCCCCATGCCTTGGGCCTCCCTTCTCTTCCTGGATGAGGCTTCAGGCCAGTTGCTAGTGACCTGCCCATATCACCAATGAATTTGCAGATAAGAGGTCACAGGAAGGCAGGGTAGGAAGTGTCCCCACCAGAGCCCAGAGGAGAGGTTTGGTTTGGGACACTGTCACACATAAGATCAGACCACTGTCCTTCCATGGCGCCCGGTCTCCTCTCTCCTTTGCTACATCTCTGGGCCTCATTACCTGGCACTCTGCTACCTGGCAACCTCTTCTGCCCCCTTACCTCTCCCTGGGTGATGTTCTTTAGCCCAGAGCCTACACGCAACAACCTTCCCCGCTCACTGGGCCCTAGCCTGCAGCCTCCCTCCCTGACACCCCAGAGGGCATTCCCAGCTACTCCTGACCATCTTCAGTTACAGAAAAGACAGCTTTTACAGGTGGCACAGCCCACTGCATATAATTAACGCAGGCGTTTACCATCATGGAAGGCTGCGGCCTGATGGGACGGTGTGTGCACACAGCAGAGGAGGTAGGCTGAAGGGCAGGAGTGTCCGGCGAGCCTGGGGAACCAGATGGGGCTGAGGCCCGTGGAGAAGGTTCCCAAAGGGACTGAGCACACAGATAGATGGAGGAGACAAAGGGCCACCAGTGGGAACAAACACAGGGGAGGTGGAAGAAGAGGTGCCTGAAGACAGAGGGGACAGATGCTTTTAAGACAGGAGGTAATTTTAGTGATCAAATGAAATACATGAAATGCCTTAAGGGACCAGGAACAGGCTTTGTATCTCAGCTAAATTCACTAGAGATGGTTTTACCAAACACTGGAGGGACTCTTTAAGTCCCCACATCCAACAGTGTTATAGGTGGCCTAGCCCACCACCTGGCACCCCCCCCACCCGGTCTTCACCCCACACGCCCCACTCACCAGCCTGCCAACTGTGCGGCACATTCTCTCACAGCCCACATGGGGTCAGAGGTGTACAGTATCCAGGAATCCAGGACGCACCTGCATTTGCACCCACCATGTACTAGCTTACCACCCTGGACTAGCTATTGGACACATTCATGCTCCAACTCCCCCATTTATAAACAGAAAGGACAGTACCTAAGAGGCGTCATGGCATTAAATGGGTCATTTATGTCCTGCACTTGGCAGAGGCCTGGCTACATAAACACTCCCAGGGGGATACTACTGAGGGGCTAATATGTCTGAGGACATTGTGCAGGACCAACTGGAGATGAGAAACCACTCAGTCCAGAAGGAAGGGCAAAGAACTGTCCCATTAAAAAAAAATCATTCTATAATTACTAACAACTTCCTGCTCCACAGGGAACTTGAAAACCGAAGGTTTTCAGGGCGAAAAAGAAATGAGTTATGAATCCATGAAGAGAGTCATATGCATTAAGGTTACTGTAGGTGAATGAAGCCAATCTAAAAAGGCTACAGACTATACGATTCCAACTTGACGACATTCTGAAAAGGCGACACTAGGGAGGCGGTAAACAGATGGGAGCGATGAATCGAGCAGAGGACTTTTAGGACAGTGCAGATTATAAGGGTGGGTCTGTGCCATTACGTGTTTTTCCAAACCCGGAGAATACACACATGAAGGAACCCAAAGGTGAACTAGGGGCTTTGGGTGGGTCGGAAGGGTCAGGTCAGGGTCACTGTTCTCGCAAATGCCCCACTCTGGCGAGTGGGGGTGAGACGTGTGCCTTCCTCTCAGTGTTGGTATAAACCTAAAACTGCTCTTTCGAAAGCTGTCAAACAAGCCCAAATGTTACCCCTGTAATCCTACACTGCCTATCCCAAATTCCTAATTGGAAAAAGTACCATGGAGACACCAAGTCTGCATTTATTTTGTGTGAAATCTGAAAGCCCACGTTGGATTTAATTTTTTTTTAAGAACAAAGTCCTCCACCATTGTTTTTTAAGATTCTTTAGAATCATGTAATTTTGTGTCATTTATATTAATCGCTTTGAAAGAAACAGCCCAAACAGACCTTCCCTTAGGAACTCAGGGTCACTAGACATTATCCTGCCATAAACATGTGTGACCTTGGGGAGTGTCCTTCACCCCTCTGAACTTCAGTGTTTTCTCCAACACACGAGAGCGTGTAACCAGAAGCCCTTTCTTGCCCTAAGGCCCTGGGATCTACAGGGGACACCAGCAAAAGAGTGGGTGTGACTTTAGGAAAGGAAACTTCCCATGTAGGGAAAGGGAATGGGTGCCGAGATTGTGACAGGAAGTGACAAGGTTCACACCAGTGATGAGGTGTGCTCCACCATCCCCAAGCTCCAGGAACTCACACCATGTGACCACAGTGGTACATGGTGGGCTGGCCACCCCTGCTTTAAGGACTGGATGCTCTGATGACTTCAGTCCACCAAGCACCCATGTGCGGGGCACGTGCTGTGTCCATGCTCCTCTGGAGCACAGACTCAACGTGCCCTTCAGGGCCCACGGCAAGCGGGTAACTCACTCTCCTTTCTACCCACCAGCATGCCTTCCTCTTGAGGAAGCCCACGCTTCCCTCAGGTTCCCATCCCATCACGATCTCTTGCCCTACTCCCAGTGAGGGCCCTCCACCAACCCACACTAGGGACTGTGGTCCCCGGATAAAGTGATGGGGGATCTCAGGTGGCCGTTCTCAGCTCAGCATTGCTGCTGTGCTGGGTGAACTGGTCTGTGTGGTGGGGCAGTGTCTTGCCAATGGGTTTCAGCCCCAGGCAACTTCACTATGGATTCAGTATGACCAAAGAAATGACAGTAGAACATTCTTGGGGTGAAAGGGTTATACCCTACTTTATTTCCACAGTGGCAGGCCAATCACTACAATCTCACCCACTCAGAGCGAGTGTGCACGCAGGAAGCCAGCCTCTGCCTCTGGGCCTCTGTCCTCGGTGCTGCCACCACTCCAGCCTCTGCTCTGCTCTCCTGCAGCCTTGCAGCCATGCCACCAGGTCACCCAGAGCATTGGGTGGAGCTCTTTATATAGAGTCAGTAGCAATGCATTGCCCACGTGTGTGTAGTGAGCTAGCCAGCCAGGGCCAGGTGAGAATCCTGGCCACAGGAACTTTTATTTAAACACAGGGGTCCTGTGTACTGGATGATGTTCAGCTGCGTCCCAGGCTTCCACCCACCACATGCCAGCAGCCACCTCCCCACCAGCCAGAGCAATGGCAATGCCTCCAGACATGCGCACATCACCGGGGAGTAGGCTCAGGAGGCAAGACACCCCCACCCCACAAGTCCCCAGCTACAGCATAGATGAGAATCCCAGACACATGTGTGAGCACGCATGGGGGTCTGCTCACTCTGAGCATTCTTGCATGTTCCAGGGCCTCAATGCTCAGAGTTAGGAGGTTGCTGCTGCAGCCACTGTGGAAAGGGGAGGCCACCAGTGGAGACTCACAATTGGGTTGTAAGCAAAAAATAATTTGCAGATCACACATTACCCAATACTTGAACATTTTTTCAGTCCTGACCGAGGAGGGGAATTTCAGAAACACTGGGAGAATGCAGAACAGAATTCTCAGTCTCGGACAAACTGGAAGTGGCTTTCTTCACAAGAAAGCCAGAAAGAGAAACTGGTGGGCAGGACATCCAGTTCCCAGGCAATGAGAAACCTAGAAACAGGGGTGGGTCTGCCCCCAAGGACTTGCTGGCCCACCAGACAGGTAAGAGCTTGAGTGTGGCTTTCACAAGGCAATAGGCTGTGTCGTTTCCTAGTAAATGGTCCACAGCTGGCCTGCAGTCTTTCTCTGCAGGACACCAGAAAGCATTTGTTAAAAAGAAGGAATACACTTCCTGGGGTGCTGGCAAGCTGACAACTCCCTCCTCCGCCTTCCAAGTGCACAGTCACATGAAAACCCTCACATCTGGCCACCTGTTGCTGCAGAAACCAGGACCAAGAAATCTGCACTTTGACCTGTTACGAGATAGGTTTCTACTACAGCCTAGACACAAGAGACATCAGGTATTTGACACCTTGACCGTGGCCAAGGGAAACCTGGTAAATCAGCCAACCAGGTGGCATCAGGACGAAGCCAGTCCAGACTGGGTGACACGGCCCCATGCACACTTTACTGTTTGACAAGCGGCAGAGTCCAGCAACTCCCAGCCCCACTGCACTAACCCCCACAGTGTACACAGCACATGGGCTCCACATTCGGGCTCCTGCTGGCTTCCCCAGCGTGCTAGGGAGCTCCCGATTGCTCTAGCTGTGCCCACTTCTGTGTACATGGACTCCTGACTAACCAGCCTGCCTAATTTCCAGCTCTCCCAAGGGCTTGCCCACACACTCTAATGAGAGGAACTAGCAGAGTTCTAGAAGACTTGTCAAGGAAATGAACGCTGGTACAGCATTACTAATCCCAGGATTTGGGTTTTTCTTTCCATTTCCTACCAACCTGATCACACTCACAAAGGTCAAAAGAAGAGGCTCCCCTCTCTCTTTCAGGATCAAACCATTATGCAACTGGCAATCTGAAATAATCTGATTTCCTGAAACCTTTAACTAATAATCCTCAAGAACACTGGATTGAAATGCTCTCCCAACTGAACCTGACCCTGCCTCCTATGGCACTAGGTTGCATCCTGAAAACATGCACAATAACTAACCTCGGTACCTACCCCAACTAGAATGCCCTCAGAAGCACGTTGAGGTCACTTTGCTGCAACCGGCATGCACTCTTCTTCCGACTGAATCACACTTTCTGATTTACATACTAACTTCAGAAAATTCCTCTTTCATGATTCACCTTCAGTCAAAAACAATTTCTCACTCCTGAGGTCTTCGGTCCCCATTTTCACATATTAAAGAAGTTTCTTGTCCTAGGACTGGGTTCCCAATCTTTGAGACCTGGAGCCCTCGGTGCATTCTTTTCACCCTAATGAGAGAAAGGGATGCAAGGAGCATATGGCCACCTGCTGCCTGGACAAAGTGGGGCTAGCACGGTGACTGGGAATCCCTGGGATTCCACAGCCAAAGGATGGCATGGTCATTGCCACAAGTGACCCTGGACACCAACTCTTGGGAAAACAGACTGATCATTCCCCCAGCAAGGACATCTGGAAAGAGGGGAATCTGATGAACGTGGCAGGTAATACCATCCTGAGCATTACCATAAACTTTCCAAAGCACTCTGGTCCCCACTCAGACACTCTGTGTGATGTTTTTCTCCCAAGCTTAGATATGGGAGAACTGTGCCCTGAGATGGTAAGCGGCTGTGGAAGGTCAGTCCACGAGGAGGGGTTAGCATCGCACTTCTCATACATGGCTCTGTGATATTTATGCTACACCCTGCCGAGCAGTTCTGTTTAACAGTTCAAATGGAAATAACCATCGCTTTGCCATTCATAAAAAGGTGCGTGTATATGTGTACACAAATTTTGCACAAAAAACCCTCTAAGCATTCCAGTCATGCATAAACTAGAGAAAGTAACCCCAAGAAAGTCCAGGTAAGCAGTTTTAAAAGCTATACATTTAACTGTTGGCCACACACTTTACACACCTTATTTGGCATTCAGTCCTGTCACTTCTGGAAGAAGACCAAGTAAAGGTGAACAACTGGGAACTCAGGGGCTGTCCGAGGAGCGGCTCCATGTTCTGGAACCCACCTCCAGAGCCACAGGGACCAGCTGACCTCCACTCACAGCTCTGCCATCTACTGGCCTCCCGACCCTGGACTAATATAACCCCGAGCCTCAATGTCCAACAGTTGTAATGTGCACAGAGTCACGATTTCCTCGGCTGTGGCCTGGAAGAAAATAATAAACACTTCCATAATGCAGATGTGAGGGGTAAGTAAAATGAAGCAAATAAAGGGAAGGTTCCCAACCTCAGGCCTACAGTCAGGATCTTATGGAGGGGCCTGAGAAGAGCCCACCATTTCTCCATGTGGGGCAGGGCCTGACACTGCATTTCTGACAAGCTGCCAGGGGCGGCTGATGCTGCTGACCCAGGGAGCCCACTCAGAGAATCACCTCTCTAAAGCACTTAGCCTGGCACCTGGCAGGCCCCCCAAAACATGGCTTATCACCCAACTCTTCCTGTTGCAAAAGCCCTGTGCTCCAGCCTCAGCACAGAGGCATTTCTTTCCCTTCCTGTGAGCCCAGCTGAAGCCTGACCCTGCTCCCCTGCCCTGGCCAATGGAAACAGTGCGGTTCCTCAGGCTCAGAAGACACAGCTGTTCAGGGCGCCTGGGAGAGGCCCCGCCGGCCAGGTGGACCTAATCTTCTCATGCTTTGCAGAGAACTCGTGTGCCAGACTCCACACCTACCAGCCCATGTAGGGTGAAAACGTGAGGCCAAGATTCTCCCTCCACCGAGCTGCACATCTGAGTCTCCCGGTGAGCTTCAGAATCACTGACAACTGGGCCTGCCCTGTGATCCTGACCTAACTGATCCCGGCTGCAGCCTGGCCATCAACAGCATGCAAGCCCCCCAAGTGAGTCGAATGTGCAGCCAGGGCTCCAATGCCCTGCGCCCCAGGAGATATAAAGTCACCACGGACCCAAACCTGCCATGGAGTTTCCGGGAGTCACTCTTCACTCAGGTCACAAAGCCCAGTAGGGGCCCTATGGCTTTTCCACTGCCCACTGTTCACAAGTGCTTGAGCTTTTTGTGTGAACTCTCCCAAATCTTGTTCATCCTGTAAATGGTGAGAATGTATATAGTGATTATGTTATTGTTGATAAATAGCATCTTCAAGGGACCAAGAAGAGCTGAAAATAAAGTTATTCTTAGAAACAGATTTTTCAAACATAAAATGACAGCCATCAAAGAAATGCTGTTTGGAATAACATTTAGATTTTATGACAACCTTCTATTACTGAGAAGTCTTCTCTGGGTCACCCAAGCCCAGCAGTGATACATAAGGTCAGGTTATTCATGAAGAGCATGGCTTTAATGACGGCAGATCTGCTTGCAAAATCCCATGTGCAAACAGAAGGCAAAGGGAAGCAAAGTACCATGGACTTCACAAAGGTCATGGCCTCACATTCACCAAGTCCCTGTAACATGTCAAGCGCAGGACAGCGTGATGGGAATGCTGGTCCCATGAGAGCCCTGACCCACATGGCTAAGCCCTGCAGTTGCGGGAGAGCCCGGTACGGGGCCAGTGTAGTTGCAGGAGGCCCAAGGTCAAAGTGGAATCACTGGAGAGCTTACAACACACCATTTTCAGAGTTTCACATGGAACCACAGCTGGAGGCCACCTCCCTGTTTTTCAAGTTTTCCAGGTGACTCACAGGCACAGCTAGTGAATGAGCCCTGGCAGGGAGACAAGCAGCCCTTTCTTTCTTTGGTGTACATACACAGTCCCCACGTACAGTCCACTGCGAACACAGCCTGAGCATGCAGCATCTAAAAAGGAATAAATGCACGGCCTACAGGGTTCCCAAAAGCTGTGCATTATCCTTAACAGCCAAGTCTGAAGAATGACCTACGCCAGGTGGCATTTGTATCGGCACTGATATAAACACAGGATGAGACAGGGAAGTAACAACCGGCCTAACTTTCTCTAAGACGTCAGCTGGTAATTTTCTCACCCACAACTTCTATGGCAACAGAACAGGAAAAAATCCCCACCATTTTGCAGGAACCTAAAAACCTTTCAAAGTTAAAATTAACACATCATGTTGCGAGGTTATGTGTACAAATATTGTTTTCTTTTTTTAATATAATTTCTTTTGATATCATTAATCTATAATTACATGTGTAATATTATGGTTATTAAACTACCCTTCATCAGGTCCCCCCCCACCAACCCCTTTAGAGGCACTGTACATCAGTGTAGTGAGATGCTATAGAATTACTACTTGTCTTCTCTGAGTTGTACAGCCCTCCCCGTGCCCCCCCAACATTATGTCTGCTAACCATAATGCCCCCTTTTCCTTCTCATCCCTCCCTTCCCACCCATTTTCCCCAGTCCCGTTCCCTTTGGTAACTATTAGTCCATTCTTGGGTTCTGTGAGTCTGCTGCTGTTTTGTTCCTTCAATACTTTTCTTTGTTCTTATATTCCACCTATGACTGAAATCATTTGGTACTTGTCTTTTTCGGCTTGGCTTATTTCACTGAGCATAATACCCTCCAGCTCCATCCATGTTGTTGCAAATGGTAGGATTTGTTTTCTTCTTATGACTGAATAATATTCCATTGTGTATATGTACCACCTCTTCTTTATCCATTCATCTACTGATAGACACTTAGGTTGCTTCCATTTCTTGGCTATTGTGAATACTGCGGCAACAAACATAGGGGTGCATCTGTCTTTTTCAAATAGGGCTGCTGCATTCTTAGGATAAATTCCTAGGAGTGGGATTCCTGTGTCAAATGGTATTTCTATTTTGAGTTTTTTGAGGAACCTCCATACTGCTTTCCACAATGGTTGAACTAATTTGCAGTCTCACCAGCAGTGTAGGAGAGTTCCCTTTTCTCCATATCCTCGCCAACATTTGCTGTTGTTTGTTTTTTGGATGTTGGCCAACCTCACCGGAGTGAGGTGATATCTCACTGTGGCTTTAATCTGCATTTCTCTGATGATTAGCGATGTGGAGCATCTTTTCATGTGCCTGTTGGCCATCTGAATTTCTTCTTTGGAGAA
The DNA here is from genome assembly GCA_032199065.1 of Smutsia gigantea. NCBI lineage: Eukaryota > Metazoa > Chordata > Mammalia > Pholidota > Manidae > Smutsia > Smutsia gigantea. The sequence goes on along the minus strand of JAVSCE010020066.1, from coordinate 26,273 downwards.
GTGTCTATTCATGTCCTCTGCCCATTTCTTAATTGGATTATTTGCTTTCTGTTTGTTAAGGTGCATGAGTTCTTTATATATTTTGGATGTCAACCCTTTATCAGATACGTTTTTTATGAATATATTCTCCCATACTGTAGGATGTCTTTTTGTTCTACTGATGGTGTCCTTTGCTGTACAGAAGCTTTTCAGCTTGATATAGTCCCACTTGTTCATTTTTGCTTTTGCTTCCCTTGCCCGGGGAGATATGTTCATGAAGAAGTTGCTCATGTTTATGTCCAAGAGATATTTGCCTATGTTTTTTTCTAAGAGTTTTATGGTTTCATGACTTACATTCAGGTCTTTGATCCACATTGAGTTTACCTTTGTGTATGGGGCTAGACAGTAGTCTAGTTTCATTCTCTTACATGAAGCTGTCCAGTTTTTCCAACACCAGCTGCTGAAGAGGCTGTCATCTCCCCATTGTATATCCAAGGCTCCTTTATCAAATATTAAATGACTGTATATGTTTGGGTTAATGTTTGATTTTTTATTCTGTTCCACTGGTCTGTGGGTCTGTTTTTGTGCCAATACCAAATTGTCTTGATTACTGTGGCTTTGTAGTAGAGCTTGAAATCAGGGAGCATAATTCCCCATTTTATTCCTCCTTCTCAGGATTGCTTTGGCTATTCGGGGTCTTTTGTGGTTCCATATGAATTTTAGAATTATTTGTTCCAGTTCATTGAAGAAAGCTGTTGGTAGTTTGATAGGGATTGCAATGAATCTATGGATTGCTTTAGATAGAACAGCCATTTTGACAATATTTATTCTTCCTAGCAAAGAGCATGGGATGCATTTCCATTTGTTAGTGTCCTCTTTAATTTCTCTTAGGAATGTCTTGTAGTTTTCAGAGTACAGGTCATTCAGTTCCTTCGTTAGGTTTATTCCTAGGTATTTTATTCTTTTTGATGCTATTGTGAATGGAATTGTTTTCCTGATTTCTCTTTTGTTAGTTCATTGTTAGTGTATAGGAAAACAACAGATTTCTGTGTCTTAATTTTGTATCCTGCAACTTTGCTGAATTCAGATATTAGTTCTATTAGTTTTGGAATGGAGTCTTTAGGGTTTTTTATGTACAGTATGATGTCATCGGCAAATAGTGACAATTTGACTTCTTCTTTACCAATCTGGATGCCTTCTATGTCTTTGTTTTGTCTGATTGCCGTGGCTGGGAGCTCCAGTACTATGTTGAATAACAGTGGAGAAAGTGCGCATCCCTGCCTTGTTCCTGATCTTAGATGAAAAGCTTTCAGCGTCTCGCCATTAAGTATGATGTTAGCTGTGGGTTTTTCATATATAGCCTTTATGATGTTGAGGTACTTGCCGTCTATACCCATTTTGTTGAGAGTTTTAACCATGAATGGATGCTAAATTTTGTCCAGTGCTTTTTCAGCATCTATGGAGATGATCATGTGGTTTTTGTTCTTCTTTTTGTTGATGTGGTGGATGATGTTGATGGATTTTCGAATGTTGTACCATCCTTGCATCGCTGGGATGAATCCCACTTGATCATGGTGCATGATCCTCTTGATGTATTTTTGAATTTGGTTTACTAATATTTTGTTGAGTATTTTTGCATATACGTTCATCAGGGATATTGGTCTGTAATATTCTTTTTTGGTGAGGTCTTTGCCCGGTCTTGGTATTGGAGTTATGCTGGCTTCTTAGAATGAGTTTGGAAGTATTCCCTCCGCTTCTATTTTTTTGGAAAACTTTAAGGAGAATGCGTGTTATTTCTTCTCTATATGTCTGGTAGAATTCAGAGGTCAGTCCATCTTGTCCGAGGGTTTTGTTCTTGGGTAGTTTTTTGATTACCGATACAATTTCGTTGCTGGTGATTGGTCTGTTTAGTTTTTCTGTTTCTTGCTTGTTCAGTCTTGGAAGGTTGTATTTTTCTAAGAAGTTGTCCATTTCTTCTATGTTTTCCAGCTTGTTAGCATATAGATTCTCATAATATTCTCTTATGATTCTTTGTATTTCTGTGGGGTCCGTCGTGATTTTTCCTTTCTCATTTCTGATTGTGTTTGTGTGTAGATTCTCTTTTTCTCTTAATGAGTCTGGCTAGGGGTTTATCTATTTTGTTTATTTTTTCAAAGAACCAGCTCTTGGTTTCATTGATTTTTTTCTATTGTTTTATTCTTCTCAATTTTATTTATTTCTTCTCTAATCTTTATTATGTCCCTACTTCTGGTGACTTTGGGCCTCATTTGTTCTTCTTTATCCAGTTTCAGTAATTGTGTCTTTAGACTATCCATTTGGGAATGTTCTTCCTTTTTTAAATAGGCCTGGATTGCAATATAGTTTCCTCTTAGAACTGCCTTTGCTGCGTCCCAAAGAAGTTGTGGCTTTGTGTTGTTGTGGCATTAGTCTCCATATATTCTTTGATTTCTGTTTTGATTTGGTCGTTAACCCATTGATTAATTAGGAGAATGATGTTAAGTCTCCCTGTATTTGTGAGCCTTTTTGATTTCTTTCTAAAATTTATTTCTAGTTTTATACCTTGGTGATCTGAGAAGTTGGTTGGTAGGATTTCAATATTTTTGAATTACTGAGGTTCTTTTTGTGGCCTAGTATGTGGTCTATTCTGGAAAATGTTTCATGTGCACTTGAGAAGAATGTGTATCCTGTTGCTTTTGGGTGTAGAGTTCTGTAGATGTCTGTTAGGTCCATCTGTTCTAGTGTGTTTTTCAGTGCCTCTGTGTCTTTACTTATTTTCTGTCTGGTTGATCTGTCCTTTGGAGTGAGTGGTGTGTTGAAGTCTCCTAAAATGAATGCATTGTTGTCTATTTCCTCCTTTAATTCTGTTAGTATTTGTTTCACATATGCTGGCTCTCCTGTGTTAGGTGCATATATATTTATAATGGTTATATTTTCTTGTTGGACTGACCCCTTTATCATTATGTAATGTCCTTCTTTATCTTTTGCTACTCTCTTTGTTTTGAGGTCTATTTGTCCGATACAAGTACTGCAACACCTGCTTTTTTCTCCTTGCTGTTTGCATGAAATATCTTTTTCCATACCTTCACTTTTAGTCCGTGTATATCTTTGGGTTTGAGGTGAGCCTCTTGTATGCAGCATACAGATGGGTCTTGCTTTGTTATCCATTCTGTTACTCTGTGTCTTTTGATTGGTGCATTCAGTCCATTTACATTTAGGGTGATTATTGGTGGATATGTACTAATTGCCATTGCTGGCTTTGGATTCATGGTTACCAAAGGTTCAAGGGTTGCTTCTTTACTATCTAAGAATCTAACTTAACTTTATTTTTAAGTAATTGTAAACACTGTCTGATGTTTCTTTATATCTCTCCCTTCTTATTCTTCCTCCTCAATTCTTTATATGTTAGGTGTTTTATTCTTTGCCTTTAGTTAGTATTTGGATGGTCTGCTTTCTTTGCTGTAATTTTACTTTCTCTGCTGACATGTTTTAAGCCTTAGGTGTGCTTCCATCTAGAGCAGCCCATTTAAGGTATCCTGTAGTGGTGGTTTATGAGAGGCAAACTCTCAACTTTCGTTTGTCTGGAATTGTTTAATCCCTCCATCATATTTAAATGATAATCGTGCTGGATACAATATTCTTGGTTCGAGTCCCTTCTGTTTCATAACGTTAAATATATCATGCCATTGTCTTCTGGTCTGTAAGGTTTCTGTTGAGAAGTCTGATGATAGTCTGATGGGTTTTCCTTTGTAGGTGATCTTTTTTTCTCTCTGTAGTTGCCTTTAATACTCTGCCTTTCTCTTTGATCTTTGCCATCTTAATTATTATGTGTCTTGGTGTTGTCTTCCTTGGGTCCCTTTGTTGGGAGATCTGTGGGCTTCGGTGGACTGTGAGACTATTTTCTTCCCCAGCAAGGGAAAGTTTTCAGCAATTATTTCTTCAAAGACACTTTCTATCCCTTTTTCTCTCTCTTCTTCCTCTGGTACTCCTATAATGGGAATATTGTTCCATTTGAATTGGTCACACAGTTCTCTTAATATTCTTTCATTCCTAGAAATTCTTTTATCTCTCTCTGCCTCAGATTCTCTGTATTCCTGTTCTCTGATTTCTATTCCATTAACAGTCTCTTGCATCTCATCCAGTCTGCTGTTAAGCCCATCGATTGGTTGTCTGATTTCTGCATTGTCTTTCCTCAGTTCCCTCACTTCCTCCCTCAGCTCTTGCACCTTTCTCTGTAGGTCCATCAGCATGGTTATGCCTTTTATTCTGAATTGTTTTTCAGGAAGAGTGTGCGTTTCCATCCCTTCAGACTCCCTCTCTGGGGTTGTCTTGTTGATTTTGGTCTGAACCATATTCCTCTGTCTTTTCATGGCTATAGAAGTGGTCGCTGGTAGTTTCCACATATGTCAGCTGGTCTCTTTAAGACTTTAAAAAGAAAAAAAAAAGAAAGAAAGAAAAGAAGAAAGAAAAAAAAAAACAAAAAACGCCCACCGGGAATAGATTCTGTGGGGATGGTAGGTGGCGGTATTGCCCCACTATTCCGCAGCCATGGCCACGCTGCTCCGCAGGACCCTTTATCACTCTGGCTGGGGTCTGAATGAAAGGGAGGCTGTTGATCTCAGTGAGAAGTATGAGTACGGCCACGCTTCCCCAGTCGCCAGCTAAGGTGTCTGTAACTCCCCTGGACTCCCAGCCTGCTGGGCTGTGTGTGCTGGGGCAATCCGGCTCCTGCACTGAGTTCCTGTCTCTTTAAGACTGCTGAAGAAAGCATGCGCTTTTTTTTTTTCTCCTTCCCAGGAGTCGCCTGCAGGCACCCTGGCGCGTTCCCTGCTCAGATCCTGCCCCTCTGTCTCTCCAATCTCCGCTGCACTGCGCAGTGTGGGTCAGCGCTCCCCGCGCAGATCACCGGGGCTGGCTACTTTGCGGAGTGTACTTCCACTCCCTCCCAGCTCTGAATCCTCTCCTCCTACCAGTGCGCTGTTGTGGGGGAGTGCTTGGGTCCGGCCAGGTTGCGGCTCCATGTCTTACCCGCCTCTTTGGGTGCCAAGTCCTCTCGGGTGTAGCTGTACACTGTGCTCTTTCCTATGTATTCTGGTCTCTTTTTTAGGAGTAGTTGTATTTGCTGTATTTTCGTAGATAAATATAGTGTTGGGAGGAGATTTCTGCCGCCCTGCTCATGCCGCCATCTTCCTGGAAGTCTCAAATATTGTTTTCTTGAAGCAGGAACTGATTACACAAGGAAGCTGGTCTCCACCGAGGAGAACGTCATGGGGCCATCATTCAGTGAATGAAGCAGGATTATAATCATTCCTCGTACTTCATTGTATTCTTTACTATGGAGCTGCAGAATTGTTTTCAACTTGGAATTTCCTAGATAGGGACCTTTAAAGCCACTCTGAGCATGTATTATTCCTCATCTTTGAATTTTGATATTTAAGAATTCTTTTCCCCAAGCTCCCAGTGTACGAACAGTGACATCCCACCCCACAGAGTTCTTTCCTGCTTTTATCACATCATATCTGCCAATGATGTACTTCATTAAAAGACATGAATCCCTTCGACTGCTGTCAGGAAAATAGTCCCCAGAATTGCGAGGTGGTGGCAGTTCCGCTGAGGGGCCGGCCACCCACACAGTTCAGGGGGGAGTCCTGGGAATGTCTGACTTGCTGCATCTCCTCTATGACCCCCAGGATTCAAGGCATCAGGTAGCACCCTAATGGGCAGAAACAGCCCCATTAACGGGCCCAGCCTGAAGAAGACCGTGCACAGCTACAAAGGGCAGATATCTTATGTACTGGGATCACAGGAGCACAGTGGGACTAGTGATCCGTTGGCTGGTCTCCCAGAGCCCAGAATGCTCCTCCCGTGCTCCACCATTGTCCCCTGCACTCAGGGCTCTGCATGCTGGGGGCTAGCTAAGAAACGGTTCATGCAATCACTTTTGTCCAAATACCAGGTCCAAGACCTGCTTGCAACACCCAAATGCATTAATCCTGGGGGGCAGGGAGCCCCAGTGGAAATTTCTAGGTTTATGGATTCCAACTTTTGTGTTCCCTTCTCTTACTACAAATCCATGATCCTTTCATGTTTAAACACTTAAACTAAAAAGATTTGAGAGAAAACCCAGAATGTTCTGACCTCATTCACCTGAGACATAAATGTTGTTTCTCCACATAAAACGGTTACAGGATTTCAGGATTACTACCAAAGGCAAAACAAAGCCAAAAACCAAAAAGGACTTTGCATAGATCCTGTCTCTTTCTGAGAAAAGTAACTAATAGCTGATGACATTTTCATGGTACACTGCACAATTTTACACGAGTTGAAGGCATCACTACAAAAAAAACCCTCATTTCTTACGGCAACAATTCAAATACAATCTTATTAACAACTTGTTTGAGAGCAAAACATTGAAAAGATTTATTCGATTACGTAACTGATTATTCTAGAGTACAATTAATTTAGCAGTAGTAGTCACATAACAAGAATGGTTATTAATCTGTGCAAAATTACGGATGAATCATTTGATGAGTTAGTTTCGTGGTGACTTATACTATTTCTATTGCAGAACAATTTGGGGCTGATTCGCACAGGCAGTTCTGGCTTTAAATGCTGCAAGCAGAATTGGGCCCCCAGAGATCGGGCAGATCAGTCCTAAGCAGTTTGGTGTGAACATCGCTCTCCCAATTACAATGAACTTTTAAGTTACCTTCTCTGTTAAGCACAGAGACTCTACACATGGTCTGCAATCCCTTAAGGCGGTGAACGCACTTTCAGGTAGAGACACTCTCCATCACTGTTTCTTAGCGACCCGGGCAATTGGTCCAGCAGCTCTCTGGTCACTCCCTGAGCTACAACTGAAATCATAATTATGACATTCCATCCCCAAACAGGAACTGCTTTCTGCATGTTATGTTATTCAAGAACACACACAAGACTCTAATGTTCCCTTCCGAAGACCAAGCAACATCTGTCCTGTACGTTTGCAACATCCTTATTTCGGCTCATCATCATTCATAAAAAGAAAATTTAAGTCAGAGTGGCTCAAATGGTTTAGCTGGACTGCTACTTTTTAGTAATTCTTACTCTCAAAAGGGAATTTTTCCCAACCAACTACTTTCCTTCCTGCAGAAGCAGTTAGGACAGAGCATGGAAAATGCACACGTACAAGCCAGGCCGGCCAAGTGCTTGTCGGGAACCCCTGGGAGGGGACAGAGGCACTGAGCACACCTGCTGCACGCATCCTGGAGGGAGCTTGTGGAGGCAGTGCCTGCCCATCGCCCCAACTGCACTCAGGCAAAGGGGAGGGCCAGGACTACCCGGATGCTTGTTTCCTCCACAGAGCTCTCTGGAGCTTGACCTGCACCCAGAAGCCAGGGGTCTCACCCCTGCTCAGCCCTTGCCACCACCAGGCAGGATGGGGAGAGGCGGGTGGCACCTGCAGCTGCACACCTAGCTCAGGTGCCATGACGGCATCCTCCAGCCCAGTGCCAGGTGGGTCCCACTGGGCCTCAAGGGTACCACTCAGATCCTGGGCTTCTCTCCACCACCAGCAGGAGCCCAAGGCTTCTTGATGCCTCCCTGCACTCCTACACCCATTTGCCCTTCTGCTGCCAGGGTGATACCTGCTACCACCCTCCGCCTTGGAACCCTCCATGGCTCCCGGTGCCACTGGGCTCCTGCCTGCCTCGTCCCCTTCCTCTAACCTGCAGAACAGAGGCACCCCCTCCCAGGGGCCTTTCAGCTGGGAAATACATATTTCCCAAGTATATTTGGCCTTCACCCACAGTTTCTGAAAACACTGCAGTCTTAAAGGTGAAACAGGTGCTTTGTCATGTTAATGACAGGCTTTTGGAACCCACCCAAGGGCAGGGGCTGGAGGCTGAATCAGCCAATGTCCAATAATTTAGTCAGTCATGACTATGCATGACTATGCAATGAAGCCCTCACAAAAACCCCTGAGAAGATCTTATGCCTTCTCTGCTCGGGATCCTGCTTCTGGGTTGGGGAGAGCTTCTGTGTTTGGGGAACCAGAATGCTTCCATGTTCCACAAAGCCAGGCCTCAGGCTTCACGAGGACAGAAGTTCCTTTACTCAGGACCTTGCCTTATGTCTCCCTTCACCTGACTGTTAACTTGTATCCTTTGTGGTGTCCTTCATTAACTGGTAAAGGTTAAGTGTTTTCTGAGTTCTGTGAGCTGCTCTAACAAATTAATAGAACCCAAGTGGGAGACCGTGGGAACCTCCAATCTGTAGCTGGTATGTCAGAAGGAAAGGGAACTGCCTGGGGCTTGTGACCAGCACCTGGAGTTGGGGATGAGGAGCAGTCTTGTAGGATGGAGCCCTTAACCTGGGGAATCTGCTGCTGTCTCCGGGCAGATACCATCTGAATTGAGTTCTCCAACACCCTGCTGGTGTTCAAGAATTGCTTAGTGTAAGTATGTGTGGGAAGACCCCCTACCACATATTTGCACACACTGGAATCGGGTCTGGGTACCTGAATGAACTTATACTACTATTACTACTGTGTATAATATTGTTACTGTTATACACATATGTAGGTAAAAAGTACACCATTGCATTTGGTGTTGGAAGAGTGGGAACTGCACTGCCTCTTGGGCAAAAGGCACCCTCTGTCAGGGTGCAGGACAGAGAAGGAGAGGGCCTGTCCATCTCCCCCAGGCACTCAGCATGCAGGCCGCAGCTTCCCACCATGGGGGCATGCTCTGGCAGTGGCTCCAAACACAGCTGCAGGGCAAAGATGCAGTCCCCACTTTGGCAAATCTCTACCCTCATTTGTACAATGGGAAATAACCGTGTCCACCTCACAGGATTGGTGGACACTCCCACTCATGCTGAGAGCAAACAGCAGCTTATGACAAGGCTTTAGAAACGGCTAGCTGCAGTCCTGAGGAGGAAGACATGCTCGGGACTGGCGCACATGGGGCCTGGGGTGTCTGAGGGCCCAGCTGAGACCACGTCCGTCAGAGCAGGGGTCTGTATTCTCATGGTGTCGTTAAGATAAACGCCCATGAGTTCTGAAAATTTTTCATCTGAAGATTTGAAGATTGTGAAATGTTTAAATTGTTAGTTTTAATTGTGTTTAAGCAGCTTCAGAGCCAGAATGACCAACCCTATTCTTTTGATCTCTCCGAGGTACAATGCCACCCACTGTGGTCTGGATTCACAGGTACGACACCTGAGTGCATGTGCAACAAGTTCAAAACCCAAGGAAAATACCCCAAAGAAATGAAAACACAGGCCCACCAAACAGACTACTATGTAAATGTGTGAACAGGCAAAAAAGTGGGATTAAGCAGATGGCCATTAGTTGATGGATGGATAAACAAAACGTGGGCCATTCCCACAGTGGAAGGTTATTCAGCCTAAAAAGGAATGAAGCCATGACACAGGCGACAACACAGATAAGCCCCAAAAACACGCTGAGCAGAAGAAGCCAGACACAAAAGGCTACATGACTTAGGATCTATTTATGTGAAATGTCCAGAAGAGGCAATTCTATGGATAAAGAAGTAGGTGAGTGGTTGCCAGGGGCTGGGGGCAGGGGCAGGTGGGGAATGGCTGCTAATGGGCACAGGTTTCTTCTGGGGGTGGAGAAAACATTCTGCAATTAGAGTGACAGCTGTACAACTCTGTGAATATACTAAGACCACTGAGCCGTTTGCTTTAAAAGGGTGAATTTAAAAAACTTTAAAACTTTTAGGGCTCCAGGGAAAAGAAATGCAGGCTGGCCTCCCTCACCCTCTCCAGCCACCCCAGGCAATGGAATGGGCTTCCTCAAACACTGCATGCTACACCTTCAATCTGAGAAGGCACAGAACGACTGGGTTTGCAGGAAGAAACTCTGGCCCACCCAGGGATCAGAATGCTCTCTGAGCCCCAGGGACCACAAGCAAGTCAGGCTGTGGATCAATCCCTACTTCAATCCACAGGATGACCTTCCCCATGGCACCAGGCCCAGGTTTGATCAGGACGACAGCCCGGGGTGCCTGTCACCCAGCCTGGCCACTAGTCGGCCTCACTGCCCCCTCTGCCCTCCTCTCCTCAACCTCCCTGTGACATTAAACTCTGCTCAAAAAGGGAACTTCAGAAGCAGGTAGGACAGGGAAATGCAGCCCAGGAGAGTAAGGGAAGGAAAGAGTCTGGACCTCTCCCCCACGCACAATGGCCTCTCCAGGGGCATTTCACAGGGCTTCTTTGAAATGTGTGATCATGCCTTTTCAGGACACAGCAACACCAGGCTGCAAGCAAACTGGAAAAGAAGACAGAACAATTGCTTTCCTCTCAGGATTCTAACAAACCATTGTGATGTGTATGCTTTTACTTATTTTGATAGAGCAAGCGGCATCTTCACAGTTGAGGCCAGTCTTCCTACAGGTCTGCATTCTAGTTGTGTTTCCACTGCACATTACATGCTCTGACTTATGCCATGTTGCTCTAAAGCCCAGAAAGCATCATTTTGTAATTTCGTTACAGCATGCAAGGCCGTGTTCTTCAGAATCCCCTAAGAGGTGCTCTCTTCAGCCTCTCTGACTCCTGGTCTCCCCACAGGTCCCTTGGCCCTGATTCGTATAAAAGGCACTCTGCCTGACCTGTCTGGTCCTGGAGGTACTCTGACCTTCGCCCCCCAACTCCTGGGCCTGAAGCAAAGCAACAGCACACACCAGCCTATCACAGACATCATCGTCACTGGACTAGGGCCTCTGTACTATGTACCAGGCAACATCCCAGGATACTAAGAACACATCAGAGCCAGTCTCTGCTCTCAGGGACATTCCTGTCAATCAGGCTCAAAGATGCTACAAGGTCCTGATTACACAGGCCCACGAGGGGCACTCAGAAAGACTCTGTGGTCGGGAAGGAACGTCAGGGCCCACTGTGCCTGGTAGGTGCATCGTGGGCACAGCCTTCCACAAAACCATGAATGCTCTGAGAGAAAGCAGCAGAAAGACACCTCTGCAAAGCCTCAAACAACACAGTTGGGGACTAGCAAACTCTCCTAAGCTGCCTGGAAAACTCAGCTATGCCTCAGAATCACATGTGGATCTTCTTAAAATTCAGAGTCTCATTCAGCAGGTCTAGGATGGGGCTTGTGGGTGCATTTCTCCCAAGCTCCCAGCTGTTGCCGCTGGTCCAAGAACCACACTTTGCCTAACCTGAGTCCAAAGCAGGGCTGTCCAACAGAAATATAATATGAACCATATCCGTAACATTCAGTATCACAGAAACCACGTCTTTAGAAAGTAAAAAGAAGTAGATGAAGTTAATTTTGATTAATATGTTTATTTAACCCAACAGAGCTGAAATATCATTTCAACAAATCATCAGTATGAAGGAATTATTGAGATATTTTTCTTTCCAGACTAAGTCTAAAATCCAGTGAGTATTTTCACTTAAAGTATGCAGATCAGTTTGGACTTGCCACATTTCAAGGGCTCAATAGTCACATATGACATGTAGTCAAACTGGGACGGTATAGGACTAATGGACAAACGCAGGAGGAGGAGAGTAGAAGAGGAGGCTGGGAAATGGGCAGGAGCTAAAACATAAGAAACCTTCTATACCCAACAAAGATGTCACACAAGGCGTTAGTGAGGCCTTTCCAGCACAAGTATGAGAAGCCAATTAGCATCTTGGCAGATCCACTGCTGGAAGCCAGAAGCATCTGATTCACAAGGAGCCCACAGGCAATGTACACATGAGTGTGACCGTCCAGCAAGCTGTAATGGAGGCAGTGACACAGGGATGAAGAAGCCACAAACACAAGACATTCAGGCCCCAAAGGACTTGGTGATCAAATGGCTGAGGAAGGACAAGGAGAAAGAGACATCAAGGATGACTTGATCTTTGAGGAGAAACCTATCAACAAGACTGGAAATCCAGCAGAGTTAGAGAAGCTAAAAGAAGATGAATGATCTCTATCTGGATCACACTGAGATAAGGGGCCTCAGCAACACCCAAGGGGCCACTCGAGAGACTAGGACTGCAGATGGAGACTTGAAAGTCATCCACATAGATGCACTGCTTCAAGGAAGCGCCTGAGGCTACCTAGGCGGGAGAGGAGAGATAAAGGCAGGACCTGAAGGAAAAACGAGTGCTGCAGCAGACAACAAAGGAAAAAAGCCAGCAAAAGTCATTTTGATGATGGTCCAAAACACAGAGAAACAATGAATTTTCCTGATGAGTGAGCCATCTTTTTCAGGAGGCAATTACAGCACAGGCAGTTTGGGAATTAAGCTCTGTAAAAGCAAACTACGTTCCTACCTCTGAGCAGAAGGAGCAGCATCCTCAGGAACCAGCAGAGAATGTAAAATCTGCCCTCGTGATAGAAGCTCTAATCAGTTTTCCCCAAAACACCAATCACTGAAAATGGGGAAGGAGTATACAAACAGTGACCACCCCCCACCACTGCCCCAACCCCAGTTCAGAAACCTTACTGGCATCGACTGTGAAGATCTCTGCGGTTAAATCAACACAAAATAATGATTCATGCAGCAGCAGGCCTATTGTTTCAAGTCCAGATGTTTCCTCTCCAAACTTTTATTCAAGGTTCAGGGCATCTATAAACATTAAGGAAAATTAAAAGAAATGCTGCACATACCAAAAAGGCACATAGTTGCTTTAAAGACTGACCTCTTTGACCAACATAAAGCACTCAGCTTTCCAAAGTTTGGGTTGTGTTTTTAAAATATTGCCTGTCTAAAAAAAGCTAAATGATAAAACTTGATCTATTCCGCAATAACAAAAACAGGTCATTCTTTAAATTCCAAGCGGCATGCATAAAACTAAGCTTTCTCTAAGCTTCACCTGATTCCAAAGATTGTTGATAATGTAATTCTTAAGAGAACTACCTTCAAGCAATTAATTACATCAACGTGGTACAAGGAATTCCACAGAGATGGGGAAAATGAATCGATACAGATATACCACCAGAAAAAACTATGTTTTGGCCTAGTGATCAATTTTTTTTCCTTTATATTCAATTTTTTCAAGGTGGTTTTAAATGTTTCTGCCCCAAGGAAAAAATCACTGTGCTTACAAATTTACCAGCATATGTATAACTAGCACAGCTAAGTATCACTGTGCATACAAATTTACAAACATACATGATTAACATAGATGGCAGAATTTCATCAGCCTCAGCATTTGCAAACCATAGACAAAGACGCACCTTCACCTCCTCGGAAAGTCCGGGAGGGCTCGTGGTCCTGAGACTCGGGGCCCCTGGTCCCCCCCACCCCTGCACCTTGTGAGGCTGTCTTTAATTTAGGCAGTCATGTTGGACCAAAAGCCCTCCTTCTCTCCGTCTCTCAGATCCCCACACCAATTCCACCTTCCTCCTGAGGCCACTTTTATTCTGTGCTCATTTATCTGCCTTTTTTGATGGTCTAATTCAAGTGCTTATGTTCTGTTTTCCAGGGGGGAAAAAAAGTAGTCTGCCATACAAGACTGTAATGAATTAATCTGATAAAGGCAGCCATGTTCATGAGGATTCTACATGTAACCCCCCCCCCAGGCAACATATTGTGCCCTTTAACCACGATGGTTAAGGAAAGCACAATTCAACCAGGAGAAAGGTCCAATTCCTGACATCATACTGGCAGCTGGCAACCCCTCTCATCTCCTCTCCTCTGGCCAACCCTACCTGAGGACTGATTATCTGGACTGGGGATTCCGCCTGCCTCTGGCCCACCTCTCTATAGCTCGCAGGCAACCACCTGGAGGGAGCGGACTGCAAAGCAAGAGAGGGTGACATTAAATCATCAGGTGGAAAGAAGCTGAATCTATGGGCATACAGGTCTCCTTTTAAGTAATAAGTATGCAGGGAAAAAAATACCTGCTAACTGGACATGCACAGCAATTCCTTCTACAAAGTAAATAATCATTTCCTCCTGCACAGGTATACATGAAGCATCGTCTCTTAAAGTCAGGTGTTTTGTTAAAATGCAAACTTTGATTTCTCCCTGGATTTCACCTGTTAAAATAATCTCTCTCTTGTAATGAGTAAACCAAGAAAGGTGTAATGGCCCAGACACAACAGAGGCTCATCTCTTGCTCATGTACTGGTAGGGTAACTGTGTTCTAGGCATCATGGTAGCCTCATCAGCACAGGTTGAACTTCCCTCCAACCAGAAGAAGGGGAAGGAGGGCAGGCTGAAACGGCAGGTCTCACTTTCACCTGCTTTGATCGGGTGGAACTGTCACGTAGCCACACCTAGCCACCATGGAAGCTGTGAATTGTCATCCAGCAAGGCGTCCACAAGAGGACACATGGACTCTGGTGAGCAGATAGTGTCTCCGTCAAGTCTGTGGGTCCAACTGTACGCCCTGAAAGATTTTGTCCAGCCAGGGAGTGAAGCAGTGAGGAAATGGTGTCTGTTGTCTTGGGGATACTGGACCTTTCTTTATCTTTCCTACTACTTTCACTTCCCAAAACCACTGTTCTAAGGTCCTGTTTTTCTGAAAACCACATTGATCTGAAAAAGAGACTTTTCACTGATATTATAAAAATAAGAAACAGTATCATTCAAAAAATGTTTTTGATGGAAAAGAGGAAATAATGACTTCCAGTGGGGGGTGTAAATAACGTAACCAATGAATTGGTGCCAGGCAAGATGTGCATTTTCATTAAATTCTTCCCTTCAAATCCTATACTGTGCAAAATCCATAACAAAATCTCTAGGAGACAATAAAAATGCTACCGTGCAAAATCCAGCTCCAAGTCTTTCCATAGTAAATTGGTGGGTCAATACATTAACATTACTTTTTATATTTTTTCAAATTCTTAATGAAACAGGATGTAGTCATGAAAAGGAGCAAAGGAGAGGAGAGAACGAATTTAAATTTACTAGAGTCAACTTTACATATTGCCTCCTTTTAAACCTCACCATAATATAATTTAAAAAATGGTCATGATTCTAGTTCGACAGCCTAAAGGGTAAAGGATTAGAAAAGCTTAAGGGTGGAGTGCAAGATCCAGCTGCAAATGCAAGCCCTGCCACTCATCACTAGTGAAGACCTTCCCTCCCAACTGGAACCACTGTGGCCAGCATAGGGGGCAGAGGTGACCACTCTCCCCTCCCAGAGCACAGCAGGGATCCCCTAAACTGTCAGACCTCCCTTCACCTTTCAGATCTGCCCTACACCAGAAACTTTTCTTCAGGAGAGAAAAAAATTACTGTCTGACGGGGACATGACCACCCCAAAAGAAACAACCAAAGCTATGGCCTTAAAGGAGTCCCCAAGGAAGCAGCCTCACCCAATCGCTCGCCCACACACACATGGCCTCCAACGCGGGTCGCGAACCCCTACTCTGAAATTCCTGTGGACGGCAGCATCACTAGACATTCAACAGGAACCTCAAAGAAGGAAGACCAAAGGCAAAACAAAGCTGCAGAGCTCAGGAGCGCCATCTACGCAGCAATAAGACATTTTGAAAAACCAGTTTAATATCCTCAAAGATAGGAAAGAAGACCTATGGAACAAGATGAGTATGGTATCAAAAAGGAACATTCAACGACAGCAATGACAACAAAAGAACCTTTGCAATTAAAAAAAACTGAGCACACAAATTTAAAACTCAATGGAAAGACTCTGAGATAAGGTTGCATGAAATCTCCCAGGAACAACAATACAGAGAAATAAAAAATAAGTCTGCAAAAATTAAAGCCAGTACAAAGGATTAAGAAACAGAAAGGTCCGTTCTCACTCCAGCTACAATTTTACAAGGCACAGCACGGCCCCCTATGACAAAGAATTACTCTGTCTCAAAGGTCAACAGTACTAAAGTTGAAAAAACCCTCTTCTAACCCAAATTATGCTGTGATTACATAGCGAGTATGGCAGCCCAAGAAATATGCCTGGGTAGTTGGTGGGAAGGAGGTTTTGTGAAACAAAGGCCAAACCCCAGTCTTCCATGGTGGGAAGTCCAGTTACCCCTAACAGGAACAAACAAAAATAGCAATACAGAAAAGAAGCAAATGCCAAAAGATATCAGCCAAACTGTTTCTAGAGTTATCTCTAGGGAAGGGGAAATGACAGAGGAGGGAACTGCTGATAGGAAATAAGCCCTGAAGAGCTACTTGGTTATTTAAACTGTGCAAGAACCACTTTGATAAAAATAGAGTCAAGACGATACACTAACATTCTGTCCCTTTCCTTCCACTAATAAGCAAAACTGCTGCCTTTAAGGCACTCAGATTCTACCCTGCCTGGTTACTGCTGACCTTCACAATTTGCCTTTGATCTCAAAGTCTTAGTCACCTCCCGCCAAAAAGAAACACAAACCCAGCCTTTCCTAGCCCATGCAGAGAACTGTCCCTTCTTCCCCATCCAACACAGGCGGCTGACATTCCCTAAAACTTAACTCCAGGAATTTTTTTTTAAAGCCCAGGTTTAAAAAAAATGTTACTCTTGCTTTGCTATTGGGACTATCCTGGCTTTTCAGAACAGTCTTACTTGTTTGAACCTAAAATAAAGTTGATCCGATTATTTTTTTTTATGTTGCCCGATTGTCCTTCTAAGCTATGTTACCCCAAAGAGAAGTCTTAGCATTCACACTGGGAAACAGGAACAGCCTCTCTCAACTAGATGCAAATATTTGACTCAACAAGGTAGCAGAACAACAATTCTTCCAGAACATACTCTCTCCGTGTTAAACACCAGCAAAATTCTAAGAGACCAAAGCCAGCAACATGCAGCCCTCAGCCCTTCCAAAATACAGCATGTGGGTGAAAGTTTCTGGCCTGGAGGGCTGTGGCTTGTAGAATTTCTCCTCAAAGTGTTGCCCCCTTCCTGGCTATGGCATTGGAAAGTAAATGTTAAGACCTGAATAAAAAGTCCCTTCAGTCTTTAAATCCTTAAATTATCTTGTCGAATGTTTACACTGTGCCCCATGTACAAAGAGAAGCTGCACAGAGCTCCTCAGAAACCCACAAATCCAGGTTTATTTGCATGTGGACACAAAACAGCTCTGGCAAAGCACAAATTGAATGCTTTCCAAATAGAAAAAACAGCCCTTTCCAAGCCAGGAGCCCAAAGTCTTTGGCCATGAAATAGAACGGCGAGTTTTAGAAATCCCAGCTCTTAGGACAAAGTGAAAACAACTGTTTTTTTTTTAAATTAAGGTATCATTGATTTGCAATCTTATGAAGGTTTCATATGAGCAGCATTGTGGTTTCATCAAGTCCCCCCCCACCCCACCCCACTGCAGTCACTGTCCATCCATGTAGTAAGATGCTATAGAGTCATTACTTAAAAACAACTGTTTTATGACAGGTTCATTATCGTACCGTTCTGCATTTAGCCTGTGGGCAAACTAGGTTTTTTTTTTTTCTCGAAAGATGAATGTTTGGGCTTGTTAAGAAATACAACTGAACCAGAAAATCCAAACCCATCCTGGTACAGATATTTGATGCAGTGGTTAAGTTTTATTTTTACAGATTTTCACACTGCAGAGTCTCTAGATTTCTAGATATGAGTCAAGCTAAATTAATATCTAAGAAAGGAAGAATCCTCCAACCGTTGAACCTCAAAGCTCCAGCCACCAGACCTTGAGATCTGACTTCAGACTTGGCCTGACTTCCTAACCCCACCCACGGTGCCCAGAACTCTTCCTGAAGACCAAGGATGGGAACTCAGCAGGGCCCACATAGGCTGGACATGCGTAATAAAGATATACTGGCATGCCAGTTGGCAAGGCAGGTCTACCAACTGAAAAACAGGGGCTTTCCGCACAAGAAAGAAAATCCACCTTTTTTTTTTTAACCATACTATTAATTTAAATACAAGTGAGTCTTCAGAATTACACTCCTCCTAACAACTGGAAAAACTGTGGCTGGCCTCAAAAGGGACCAGGATCTCGATGCGAGGATTTGCTGGGGCCACAACAGCAGCCCCTGCCCCTGGGTGTGGGGCGGTGGCAGGAGCCCCAGGCTTCCCCCAGCCACCACAGATTCCTACCAGACACCTGGAAGAGCCGGCGTTCCTGAGCACAGGAACTGCCGGGGATTGTGCCTAAACACAGGCATCGCACAACATCCACGGAGTTCAGATCTGTGGGTTCCTGGTCCATCGCTCAATTCAACAGGTGCCTCTTTTTCAAACCCGTTATTGATATGGACAAAGCTTGATTCTTGGGAGCAAATATAAGAACACAGGAATTAAAGAAAAAAGAGGGAATGTGAACTCAACAGTCCAAGCAGGTTTATTGCTGAACCTGAGAGGTACCCCCTTGTCGTGGCCAGCAGAACATAGGAAAGGGGCCTCTAACATGTTAAGAGGCTTTTTATGGCCAAGGTTTTCGGTGGGCTTTTTGAGGGGAGGGGTCAGGGGAAAGGTGGGATTGTGGCTTGCGGACGTGTCTTCTGGAGAACGCTTGTAGCCTAGGTAAGATGACACCTAGGTCTCTCTGAGATGGTGGGTGGGCTTATTTGAAAGGTGGTCCTCAGGTCCGGATTCTGTCCAGGACAACTTGTCCTGACCAGTGTCACTGCTCACTCTGAGCTCGCAGGTCCCCAGGTCACCAATGACTATGATCTAGCAGGGCCCCATAAAATCAAGCCCTTTCAGCCACAAAGGAAGGTGCCATGCATGCTCAGGGCCCCCCACTGCCACCCACCACCAAGGCCCATCTGTGCCCTGAGCCTTCTGCCATCAGGAGCTCTGGATAATGGTCTGCCACCTGGCTCTATGTACCCCCCCAAAATGGGCCAGTTCCCTTCCATCCACCTTTCCCCACCTTCTCCATCCAAATTAGAAAGGCTGTTTAAGGACTGTGTGTCCTGTCCAGAGAAATGTTTTAACAGTCTGAAACCCCTTGAGAGGGGGAGGCAGGTTGGGAGCAGTTTTATTCCCCAGAGGCAACCTGAAAATCATTCACTTCCCAAAAAAGCCCCCTTGGGACCAGGCCAGGCCCTAATTAACATCTACTCTGCAGCTTCTGTCAGGCCCTGCTCTGACATTTTTGGGGGCAGGGAAAGAGGGGAAGCTTTAAGAAATGGCACAAAGAAGGGGCTAGGGCTTCATTCCTTCCCCCTTTAACAAACACTACTGAGGCTGCAGGGGGACAGCTGACACCCAGCTGGTGCACTGAATGCTTCCTAAGGAACACCTCACTGCCTTCTTGGAATTCTAGCCCCTTCCCTCACCTCACTGAGGTTTTACCTCTGCTGAACTGATGAGCAAAAGGAACATGCAAAAACAGGAGACCAATGACATCCATGGCACCTACTCACCCAGGTCCTGGCTGTCCCGCTTCCAAGCGCACCCTCAGAAATACAAATGGCATGCAATGCATTCATTTTAGGAGACTTCAACACACCACTCACTCCAAAGGACAGATCAACCAGACAGAAAATAAGTAAGGACACAGAGGCACTGAACAACACACTAGAACAGATGGACCTAACAGACATCTACAGAACTCTACACCCAAAAGCAGCAGGATACACATTCTTCTCAAGTGCACATGGAACATTTTCCAGAATAGACCACATACTAGGCCACAAAAAGAACCTCAGTAAATTCAAAAATATTGAAATCCTACCAACCAACTTCTCAGATCACCAAGGTATAAAACTAGAAATAAATTGTACAAAGAAAACAAAAAGGCTCATAAACACATGGAGGCTTAACAACATGCTCCTAAATAATCAATGGATCAATGACAAAAATTAAAACAGGGATCAAGCAATATATGGAGACAAATGACAACAACAGCACAAAGCCCAACTTCAGTGGGACGCAGCAAAGGCAGTTCTAAGAGGAGAGTACATTGCAATCCAGGCCTATTTAAAGAAGGAAGAACAATCCCAAATGAATAGTCTAAGTCACAATTATTGAAATTGGAAAAAGAAGAACAAATGAGGCCCAAAGTCACCAGAAGGAGGGACATAATAAAGATCAGAGAAGAAATAAATAAAATTGACAAGAATAAAACAGTAGAAAAAAATCAATGAAACCAAGAGCTGGTTCTTTGAAAAAATAAACAAAATAGATAAACCCCTAGACAGACTCATTAAGAGAAAAAGAGAATCTACACACATAAATAGAATCAGAAATGAGAAAAGAAAAATCACAACGGACCCCACAAAATACAAAGAATTATTAGAGAATACTATGAAAATCTATATGCTAACAAGCTGGAAAACATAGAAGAAATGCACAACTTCTTAGAAAAATACAACCTTCCAAGACTGACCAAGCAAGAAACAGAAAACCTAAACAGACCAATTACCAGTGATGAAATTGAATTGGTAATTAAAAAACTACCCAAGAACAAAACCCCCAGGCCAAATGGATTCACCGCTGAATTTTATCAGACATATAGAGAAGACGTAATACCCATTCTCCTTAAAGTTTTCCAAAAAATAGAAGAGGAGGGAATACTTCCAAACTCATTCTATGAAGCCAGCATCACTCTAATACCAAAACCGGGCAAAGACCTCACCAAAAAAGAAAATTACAGACCAATATCCCTGATGAACGTAGATGCAAAAATACTCAACAAAATATTAGCAAACCGAATTCAAAAATACATCAAGAGGATCATACACCATGATCAAGTGGGATTCATCCCAGGGATGCAAGGGTGGTACAACATTCGAAAATCCATCAACATCATCCACCACATCAACAAAAAGAAGAACAAAAATCACATGATCCTCTCCATAGATGCTGAAAAGGCATTCGACAAAATTCAACATCCATTCATGATAAAAACTCTTAACAAAACGGTATAGAGGGCAAGTACCTCAACACTATAAAGGCCATATATGACAAACCCACAGCCAACATCATACTTAACAGCGAGAAGCTGAAAGCTTTTCATCTAAGATCGGGACCAAGACAGGGATGCCCACTCTCCCCACTGTTATTCAACATAGTACTGGAGGTTGTAGCCACAGCAATCAGACAAAACAAAGAAATACAAGGCATCCAGATTGATAAAGAAGAAGTCAAACTGTCACTATTTGCAGATGACATAATATTGTACATAAAAAACCCTAAAGACTCCAGTCCAAAACTGCTAGAACTAATATCTGAATTCAGCAAAGTTGCAGGATACAAAATTAATACACAGAAATCTGTTGCTTTCCTATACACCAACAATGAGCTAACAGAAAGAGAAATCAGGAAAACAATTCCATTCACAATTGCATCAAAAAGAATAAAATACCTAGGAATAAACCTAACCACGGAAGTGAAAGACCTATACCCTGAAAACTACAAGACGCTCCTAAGAGAAATTAAAGAGGACACTAACAAATGGAAATTCATCCCTTGCTCTTGGTTAGGAAGAATAAATATTGTCAAAATGGCTATCCTACCTAAAGCAATCTGCAGATTCAATGCAATCCCTATCCAAATACCAATAGCATTCTTCAACGAACTGGAACAAATAGTTCTAAAATTCATATGGAACCACAAAAGACCCCAAATTCCCAAAGCAATCCTGAGAAGGAAGAATAAAGAAAGAGGGATCTCGCTTTCCAACTTGAAGCTCTACTACAAAGCCACAGTAATCAAGACAATTTGGTACTGGCACAAGAACAGACCCACAGACCAGTGGAACAGAACAGAAAATCCAACATTAACCCAAACATATAAGGTCAATTAATATACGATAAGAGAGCCATGGATATACAATGGGGAAATGACAGCCTCTTCAACAGCTGGTATTGGCAAAACTGGATAGCTACATGTAAGAGAACGAAACAGGATCATTGTCTAACCCCGCAGACAAAAGTAAATTCAAAATAGATCAAAGACCTGAATATAAGTCATGAAACCATAAAACTCTTAGAAAAAAACATAGGCAAAAATCTCTTGGACATAAATATGAGCAACTTCTTCATGAATTTATCTCCCCGGGCAAGGGAAACAAAAGCAAAAATGAACAAGTGGGACTATATCAAGCTGAAAAGCTTCTGTACAGCAAAGGACAGCATCAGTAGAACAAAAAGACATCCTACAGTATGGGAGAATATATTCATAAATGACGTATCTGATAAGGGGTTGACATCAAAAATATAATAAAGAACTCATGCACCTCAACAAACAAAAAGCAAATAATCCAATAAAGAAATGGGCAGAGGACATGAGCAGTCTCTTCTCCAAAGAAGAAATTCAGATGGCCAACAGGCACATGAAAAGATCCTCCACATCGCTAATCATCAGAGAAATGCAGATTAAAACCACCATGAGATATCACCTCACACCAGTGAGGATGGCCAACATCCAAAACACAAACAACAACAATTGTTGGTGAGGATGTGGAGAAAAGGGAACCCTCCTACACTGCTGGTGGGAAAGCAAATTAGTTCAACCATTGTGGAAAGCAGTATGGAGGTTCCTCAAAAAATTCAAAATATAGAGATACCATTTGACCCAGGAATTCCACTCCGAGGCATTTACCCTAAGAATGCAACAGCCCAGTTTGAAAAAGACATATGCTTCCCTATGTTTATCACAGCACTATTTACAATAGCCAAGAAATGGAAGCAACCTAAGTGTCCATCAGTAGATGAGTGGATCAAGAAGATGTGTTACATACACACAGTGGAATATTATTCAGCCATAAGAAGAAAACAAATCCTACCATTTGCAACAACATGGATGGAGCTAGAGGGTATTATGCTCAGTGAAATAAGCCAGGCGGAAAAAGACAAGTATCAAATGATTTCACTCATATGTGGAGTATAAGAACAACGAAAAAAATACTGAAGGAACAAAACAGCAGCAGACTCACAGAACCCAAGAAGGGACTGACAGTTACCAAAGGGAAAGGGACTGGGGAGGATGGGCGGGAAGGGAGGGACAAGGGGGAAAAAGGGGCATTACGATTATCAGACATAATATAGTGGGGGGGGGGCACGGAGAGGACTGTACAGCACAGAGAAGGCAAGTAGTGATTCTATAGCATCTCATTACGCTGATGGACAGTGACTGTAATGGGGTTGGTGGGGGGGACTTGATGAAGGGGGGAGTCTAGTAACCGTAATGTTGCACATGTAATTGTAGATTAATGATACCAAAATGAAAATAAAAATGAATAAATAAAAATAAAATAATAAAATAGATTTTAAAATGCAAACATTTGTACTATTGATAAATTGTCCTTGGTCTATTCATTCGAAATTCCTCCTTCATTAAACAGTAAATTCTTACACACACACACACACACAAAAAGAAATACAAATGGCTCAATGTTTATTTTCTTAGGACGTGGACACTATTTCTGCTCCCTCTGTGACAGCAGCATGGAAAAATGAGTTTCTGTGTATTTCCCAGCCACAGTAAAATGTCAGGCTAAAAGTCAGTGTAAATGAGTTGAATGGTTACAAATCCAGCAACCACCTTTTGGTGGAGGTCTAGTGGGACTTCTCACAAGCACTTTGAATTCCAAGAACGCCACTCTGGGGAAGCTGGTAATCCCTCTAACTTCAAACTAGACCCGGAGAAAAGACAGTCCTTACCCAGCAGACCCGCTGACTATGCCCTTAAAACACTGCTCCCGGGAGTTTCTGCTTGATTTCCTTTATCCAGCTACAAAAAATGCAGATGAAGCAAGTGTTTGTTTGAGTTTTACTATGTAAATAAAGCCTATTATCAGGGCCAGTGCTTAGGAAGCAAACAGCCCTCCATGCAAACTACCCAAAAGGCCAGTGTCCAAAAAGAATTAAGCATGAGCTTTAAAAAGCTAAAAACCTTTTAGAAGCAAAGAGCAATTTTGCCCCAAAGGGACATTTGACAGCGTCTGGGGACTTCTGATGGCTGTCATACCTGGAGTAGGGGTACCAGGTACCAGTACCATCAAGTGGGTGGAACCTAGGGCTGCTAGTGAACCTCTTACAATGCACAACACGGCCCCCACCACAGAGAGCCAGCCAGCCCAGAATATCAATAGTGCCAAGGCAGAAAAATCCTCATCTAATGGATGTGACAAAGTTACTTAATATGGCACTGCAAGCGACTCTAGACAGAGCAGATGGCACTACCTGGAGGCAAAGCAGACACATTTGGGATCAAGAGCTGCACCTCGTGCAACTTTCCACAGAGTGCCAGGTTTGTGACTTCAGGGCATTCTGTTTAGCCTCCCTTGGCTTAGCTGTTTCACCTACAAAATGGGCTAATAAATTGTCTCCATCTGAAGGCGAGGGACTGCACAAGCCTTGTTCTCGGCATCTCTCCCAGTTCTGAGATGTGCACGCCTATGGAGCTGTCAATGAGACCCCTACTGTCATGAAACAACTGTGTCCTCTTACAGTACATCAAGCTACACCCAAGTCAGATTCTCTTAAATAGAAAATGGGTTGTGTAATATCCCAAGGCACTAACCTTTACTTAATTACAAGGTGTTTCAAAAGGAAAAAAACTTTTAGAATTATTATTTAATGTGCCCTGAAGATTTTTCAGTAGCTATTGGGAAAGGGTGATTCAGAGCTTTGCTTAACCCAAATTCGGGTGGTGGAACAATATGCCCCAGTCTCCATCTCAACAGACGATTTTCATTCTTTAGCTGGTTTTAAATGGACACACTTCATCCTTTTCTCATAATGGACAGTTAATTACCAGCTGTTAGATTATAAACAAGCATCACTGACGACTTAAACTTAATCCGGGAGGAAAGACAGGTACATGAAATACTGCGAATACCATGCAGCAGGACGTGTGGTTAACAAGTATCGATGTGCTTGTGCAAGCACGCCCCTGTGCATGTACACACTAGCATACGTACATGGAAATTTAGTACAGAAGTCCCAAACTGTCCAGACTCCTCTCCATCCTAAGCAAAGGAATGACAAGTTTCTAGCCATGTTGGAGCATCTATAAAAACTAAGCAGCAATTTAAGGGAGGGACATATAAGATGTCACATAGGAATCACAAACATTTTTATTTCTGCAAAATCCTGAGGCGCAATCCAGAAAAGCTGAGCACTTGCACTATGAGACGAGGAGCCAGTTCCTGATCAGTCATTTATCCTGAGTCCCTACACTGTGTTGAGCTGTCCTTCACTGTCCAGTAGGGGGCAGATGAGGCAAGAGGTTCCGATCACTAATTTATCCCTGGTCCCAGAACTGCAAGGGAGACCATGGTATTTCTTCCTTGAATGCCCTTCAGTGTCCACAAGAGGGAACACTTGGTGGTAGGTTCTGAGCAGTAATTTATCCTCGGTCCCAGAGCTGTGGGGGAAACCAGGCTATCCCACTTCTTCCTTGCATGTTCTACAGTGTCCACAAGGTGGCAGCCTTGCTAGTAGGTTCTGACCAGCAGCTTACCTTCGGCCCCGGCACTGTGATGAGCACATCTTCACAGCCCACTAGGGAGCGGACGAGGAGCCTTGTCCTGATCAGTCATTTATCCTTGGTCCCTACATTCACCTGAGCTGTACTTCACTGTCCAGTAGGGGGCAGATGAGGCAGAAGGACATAATCAGTATTTAACCCTCGGTCCCTGAGCTGTGCTGGCCAGGCAGTCAAGAGAAACCTGGGAATTCTGAGCTGTGCATGGCATGTCCTTAGCTGTCCACTAGGTGGCAGACCTTGTGGCAGGTTCTGATCAGCAATTTATCTTTGGTCCCAGAGCAGTGGGGAAACCAGGGTATCAGACTTCTTCCTTGCATGTCCTTCAGTGTCCACAAGAGGGCAGACTTCGTGGTAGGTTCTGAGCAGTTATGTATCCTCGTTCCCAGAGCAGTGGGGGAAACCAGGGTATCAGACTTCTTCCTTGCCTGTCCTTAACTGTCCACTAGGTTCCAGACGTGGTGGCAGGTTCTGGTCAGTATTTAGCTCTCAGTCTCTGTGGTGCCTGGAGCAGTTTTTCACTCTCCGCTAGGGGGCATGTGAAGCGGCAGGTTCTTATCATTAACCCTGAATCCTTGAGCTGTGTTGGGCAGGCCGTGTAGGGAAACCTTGGAATCTGGCTTCTGCAGAGCATGTCCATCACTGTCTACCAGGGAGCAGACGGGGCATTAGACTGTGATTAGGAATTTACCCATGGTCCTCGTGCTGTACTGAACAGGAAGTTCAGCGAATCCCTGGAACCTGAGATGCTCAGATCATTGCTTAGGTCGCCTTTCCATTACTTTTAGTAAATGAACACATCAGTATATGTAATATATAATTACATGTGACATAATGATAATTACACATATATACATACTTTTTCTGGGGAGGAGATTGCAAGCCTCCAAGGTATGTCTATAGAAAAGCCAGAACTTGTTAGCCCAGGACCCTGCACACAGCCTGCCACGTGACACCTCCATACATGTCAA
>JAVSCE010020065.1:0-107122 GCA_032199065.1 Smutsia gigantea | reverse complement strand
AGAATAGTCTGCCTGTCGGCATCGGGGACATAATGGAAGAGAAATCTGAAAAAGACCGACTGAAGTCATACTACAAAATACTAGAAATGCCAAGCTAGTAAATTTTTCTTTGTTATGTAGACAAAAACTGATAGCAGAGATTTTTACCAAGGGAGAGGCATTATCAGAATTCTAATCTGACAGAAAATTAAATTGGAGGAGTGGACAACCAGTTGGGAGACCACTGTAACTACCTGGGGTGAGTTTTAACTAGGGTACTAAGAGAGTAAGAACAGAAAGAAAGGGTACTGCAAAGGTGTAATCCGTAGAAATTAGGAAATACAATGGAGCAAGGAATTGTTGATTACACAGGGATGAATTATGAGAGACTGGGGAAACCACCTCAAGGACGTCAATTTTATGGGAAAGCTAAAGGACTCTAGAACACCAAAGGTTTTTAACCAAATCCAGAAGTTCAGGAAACTGGGACTTAGATGGCAGGATGGTGATTACAAGCACGATTTGTCTCTGGGGCATGGCTGTGGCAGTCAGCAAACTGTGGCCCATGTGTCAAATTCAGCCCACTGATCCGTCTTTGTGTGGCCCATGAGCTAAGAATGGCTTCAAAATGTTTAAATAGTTGGGGAAAAAGATAAAAAGTGTTTTTGACACATGAAAATTATATGAAAGTCAAATTTCAGTATCCATTAATAAAGTTTTATTGGAACATTGTCATGCTCATTTACATATTGTCCATGGTTGCTTTCTCACTACAAGGACAGAGTTGGGTGGTTACAACAGAGACAATTTGCCCTCAAAGCCTCAAATATTTACCTTTAGAGAAAGCATTTTCCAACCATGGGCTCAGCGTGTCAGTATGATGGGCTCTTAGCTAGGAACAGAATACTTCTCAAGGAAAAAAATGGTTTTTTTGCCTCAGGCTACATGATTAAATTAAGCTGCGTTTAAATTGAATGAGACAGATTTTTTAAAGTCCAAGTAATCTTGGGGATATCTATAATTAGAGGGTAGAAGTTATATATAACGTGGAAGAAGAAGAGTGGAGGGTAATCAGTAATTGACATGAGGAAAGTAATCAGAAGGGGACCCTGATTTCAACAATGCTTTAGTCTCAGATGTGTATATACCAAACACAAAAAATGGACAATAAATCAAACAAGATTATAATGTTGGGCACAAATATGAAAACTGGCCCCTCAAAATGCCATATTCAGATTGGAAAACTACAGCACCAAAGAGGCAGACAAGAGCTTTGAATCAAAAAGATATACTCAGAAAAACAGACATGAATAGGTAATTGATAAAAATCTAACACTAAATAGCCAATAAAAGCATAAAGTTTAACCTCTAAGAGCCAGATAGTTATTTGCCTATCAAACTGTAAAATTACTTTATAATAATGCTCACTTATTCACTCAACAAATATATACTGAACACATATTACATGCTTCACACTGTACTAAGCACTGAATATACAGGGGTGAACAAACTAGATATGGTTGCTCTCTTCATGGAACCTGCAGTCTAGTGTGGAGAGACAGACATGAAACAATCACATAAATAAATTTGTAATTATAATATGGAAAAACCCCACAGAATGTCATGAAAGGATAATATGCCTGGAGGTGCCAGGAAAGCAATGGGAGATCTAACTTAGACTGGGGCTAGTGGGGAGGGAGAGGTCAGGGAAGGTTTTTCTGAAGAAGCATCCATTTATACTAAGTATTAGCAAAGACACAAGGAAAGTGCATTCACACACCTTATGTGAATGTTAACTGAAACAATTTTTACAGAGGACAACCCAACAACATATGTGATAAGCCATGAAGTACACATTCCTTTGATGCAGTGATTGCCCTTCTAGAAACGTATCCTAGATTTAATTAATACATTAAATATATTAATGTGGATTAATGGAGATATTTGCAAATTTGACCAAGATTTTCATAAGGTTGTTTTTAACAGCAAAAACTAGAAACAACCAAGTTAAATAAATTACAGCACATACATTCTGCCACTAAAAATTATGTTGCATTACAATATTTAACAATGTGGGGTGTTCACAATTCATAATTATGACTAAAAGAAAAGGTTACAGACTTCCGGGAAGATGGCGGCGTGAGCAGGGCGGCAGAAATCACCTCCCAACACTATATTTATCTACAAAAATCCAGCAAATATAACTATTCCTAAAAGAGAGACCAGAATACACAGGAAAGTACACAGCATGCAGCTACACCTGAGAGGACTTGGCACCCCAAGAGGAGGGTAAGATACGGAGCCGTGACCCGGTGAGAACCGAGCACTCACCCATCCCAGCGCACCGGCGGGAGGAGAGGATTCAGAGCTGGGAGGGAGTGGAAGTACACCACACGAAATAACCAGCCCCGGTGATCTGCGCGGGGATTGCTGACATACATAGCATGGGGTAGCGGAGATTGGAGAGGCCGAGGGGCAGGATCTGAGCGGGGAATGCGCCAGGGTGCTTGCAGCTGGTTCCCGGGAAGGGCAGGAAAAAAAAGAAAGAAAGAAAAGCGTGCACTTTGTTCAGGTCATAAACAGACAGGAGCCAAGCAGAGGAGCCAGATCGCCCCGGCACACTCAGCCCACCAGGCTGGGAGTACTGGGGAGATTCGGACCCCTTAGCTGGTGACTGGGAAAGTATGGTCGAACATCGACTTCACACAGAGATCAACAGCCTCCCATTCCTTCCCACCCCGGCCAGAGCTATAACGGGCCCTGCGGAGTGGTGCTGCCACGGCTGCGGAGTAGTGGGATAACAGCGCCACCTACAGCATCCCCACAGAATCTACTCCCGGTGGGCGTTTTTTTGTTTTGTTTTGTTTTTTGTTTTTTGTTTTCTTTGGTTTCCTTTCTATCCTGTTTTTTCTCTTTTTAAAGTCTTAAAGATCCCTGCTGACATACGTGCCAACTACCAGCGACCACTTCTATAGCCATGAAAAGACAGAGGAATATGGTCCAGAATAAAATCAACAAGACAACCCCAGAGAGGGAGCCTGAAGGGATGGAAATGCACAGTCTTCCTGAAAAAGAATTCAGAATAAAAGTCATAACCATGCTGATGGACCTACAGAGAAATGTGCAAGAGCAGAGGGAGGAAGTGAGGGAAGTGAGGAAAGACAATGCAGAAATCAGTCAAGCGATCGACAGACTTAACAGCAGACTGGATGAGATAAAAGAGACTGTTAACGGAATAGAAATCAGAGAACAGGAATACAGAGAAGCTGAGGCAGAGAGAGATAAAAGGATTTCTACGAATGAAAGAATATTAAGAGAACGGTGTGACCAGTCCAAATGGAACAATATTCGCATTATAGGAGTACCAGAGGAGGAAGAGAGAGAAAAAGGGATAGAAAGTGTCTTTGAAGAAATAATTGCTGAAAACTTGCCCTCGCTGGGGAAGGAAATAGTCTCGCAGTCCACAGAAGCCCACGGATCTCCCAACACAAGGGACCCAAGGAAGACAACACCAAGACACACAATAATTAAGATGGCAAAGATCAAAGATAAAGACAGAGTATTAAAGGCAGCTAGAGAGGGAAAAAAGATCACCTACAAAGGAAAACCCATCAGACTATCATCAGACTTCTCAACAGAAACCTTACAGGCCAGAAGAGAATGGCATGATATATTTAACGTAATGAAACAGAAGGGCCTCGAACCAAGAATATTGTATCCAGCACGATTATCATTTAAATATGATGGAGGGATTAAACAATTTCCAGACAAACAAAAGTTGAGAGAGTTTGCCTCTCATAAACCACGACTACGGGGTATCTTAAACGGACTTCTCTAGAGGGAAGCACCCCTAAGGCTAAAAAGATGTCACCAGAGAAAATAAAATCATAGCAAAGAAAGCAGACCATCCAAATACTAACTAAAGGCAAAGAATAAAACACCTAGTATATAAGGAATGGAGGTGGAAGAATAAGAAGGGAGAGAAATAAAGAAACATCAGACGGTGATTACAATAACTTAACAAGAAAGTTAAGTTAGATTGTTAGGTAGTAAAGAAGCAACCCTTGAACCTTTCGTAACCACGAATGTAAAGCCAGCAATGGCAATAAGTACATATCTATCAATAATCACCCTAAATGTAAATGGACTGAATGTCCCAATCAAAAGACACAGAGTAACAGAATGGATAAAAAAACAAGAACCATCTATGTGCTGCTTACAAGAGACTCACCTCAAACCCAAAGATATACACAGCCTAAAAGTGAAGGGATGGAAAAAGATATTTCATGCAAACAACAAAGAGAAAAAAGCAGGTGTTGCAGTACTTGTATCAGACAAAATAGACTTCAAAACGAAGAAAGTAGCAAGAGATAAGGAAGGACATTACATAATGATAAAGGGGTCAGTCCAACAGGAAGATATAAGCATTATAAATACATATGCACCCAACACAGGAGCGCCAGCATATGTGAAACAAACACTAACAGAATTAAAGGAGGAAATAGACAGCAATGCATTCATTTTAGGAGACTTCAACACACCACTCACTCCAAAGGACAGACAGATCAACCAGACAGAAAATAAGTAAAGACACAGAGCCACTGAACAACACACTAGAACAGATGGACCTAACAGACATCTACAGAACTCTGCACCCAAAAGCAACACGATACACATTCTTCTCAAGTGCACATGTAACATTTTCCAGAATAGACCACATACTAGGCCACAAAAAGAACCACAGAGAATTCAAAAATACTGAAATCCTACCAACCAACTTCTCAGATCACAAAGGTATAAAACTAGAAATAAATTTTAGAAAGAAATCCAAAAGGCTCAGAAGTACATGGAGACTTAACATTCTCCTAATTAATCAAAGGGTTAACGACCAAATCAAAACAGAAATCAAAGAATATATGGAAACTAATGACAACAACAACACAAAGCCACAACTTCTGTGGGACGCAGCAAAGGCAGTTCTAAGAGGAAAGTATATTGCAATCCAGGCCTATTTAAAGAAGGAAAAACATTCCCAAATGAATAGTCTAAAGATACAATTACTGAAATTGGAAAAAGAAGAACAAATGAGGCCCAAAGTCACCAGAAGGAGGGACATAATAAAGATCAGAGAAGAAATAAATAAAATTGAGAAGAATAAAAGAACAGAAAAAAATCAATGAAACCAAGAGCTGGTTCTTTGAAAAAATAAAATAGATAAACCCCTAGCCAGACTCTTTAAGAGTAAAAGAGAATCTACACACATAAACAGAATCAGAAATGAGAAAGGAAAAATAACAACAGACCCCACAGAAATACAAAGAATTATAAGAGGATATTATGAGAATCTATATCCTAACAAGCTGGAAAACATAGAAGAACTGGACAACTTCTTAGAAAAATACAACCTCCCAAGACTGACCAAACAAGAAACAGAAAAACTAAACACACCCATCACTAGCAACAAAACTGAATTGGTAATCAAAAACTACCAAAGAACAAAACCCCCGGACCTGATGGATTCACCTCTGAATTCTACCAGACATATACAGAAGAAATAACACCCATTCTCCTTAAAGTTTTCCAAAAACTAGAAAAGGAGGGAATACTTCCAAACTCATTCTATGAAGCCAGCATCACTCTAATACCAAAACAGGGAAAAGACTTCACCAAAGGAGAAAATTACAGGCCAATATCCCTGATGAACATAGATGCAAAAATACTCAACAAAATATTAGCAAATCGAATTCAAAAATACATCAAGAGGATCATACACCATGATCAAGTGGGATTCATCCCAGGGATGCAAGGATGGTACAACATTCGAAAATCCATCAACATCATCCACCACATCAATGAAAAGAAGAACAAAAACCACATGATCATGTCCATAGATGCTGAAAAAGCATTTGACAAAATTCAGCATCGATTCATAATTAAAACTCTCAACAAAATGGGTATAGGTGGCAAGTACCTCAACATCATAAAGCCCATATATGACAAACCCACAGCTAACATCATACTTGACAGCGAGAAGCTGAAAGCTTTTCATCTAAGATCGGGAACAAGACAGGGATGCCCACTCTCTCCACTGTTATTCAACATAGTACTGGAGGTCCTAGCCATGGCAATCAGGCAAAACAAAGACATACAAGGCATCCGGATTGGTAAAGAAGAAGTCAAATTGTCACTATTTGCAGATGACATGATACTGTACATAAAAAACCCTAAAGACTGCAGTCCCAAACTACTAAAACTAATATCTGAATTCAGCAAAGTTGCAGGATACAAAATTAACACACAGAAATCTGTTGCTTTCCTATACACTAACGATGAACTAACAGAAAGAGAAATCAGAAAAACAATTCCATTCACAACTGCATCAAAAAGGATAAAATACGTAGGAATAAACCTAACGAAGGAAGTGAAAGACCTGTACCCTGAAAACTACAAGACACTCCTAAGAGAAATTAAAGAGGACACTAACAAATGGAAATGCATGCCATGCTCTTGGCTAGGAAGAATAAATATTGTCAAAACGGCTTTACTACCTAAAGCAATGTACATATTGAATGCAATCCCTATCAAACTATCAACATCTTTCTTCAATGAACTCGAACAAATAATTCTAAACTTCATATGTAACCACAAAAGACCCCAAATAGCCAAAGCAATCCTGAGAAGGAGGAATAAAACAGGAGGAATTACGCTCCCTGACTTCAAGCTCTACTACAAAGCCACAGTAATCAAGACAATTTGGTATTGGCACAAAAACAGACCCACAGACCAGTGGAACAGAATAGAAAATCCAAACATTAACCCAAACATATACAGTCTATTAATATTTGATAAAGGAGCCTTGGATATACGATGGGGAGTTGACAGCCTCTTCAGCAGCTGGTGTTGGCAAAAGTGGACAGCTACTTGTAAGAGAATGAAACTGGACAACTGTCTAGCCCCATTCACAACATAAACTCAAGGTGGATCAAAGACCTGAATGTAAGTCATGAAACCATAAAACTCTTAGAGAAAAACATAGACAAATATCTCTTGGACATAAACATGAGTGACTTCTTCATGAACATATCTCCCCAGGCAAGGGAAACAAAAGCAAAAATGAACAAGTGGGACTATATCAAGCTGAAAAGCTTCTGTACAGCAAAGGACACCATCAGTAGAACAAAAAGACATCCTACAGTATGGAGAATATATTCATAAAAAACGTATCTGATAAAGGGTTGACATCCAAAATATATAAAGAACTCACGCACCTTAACAAACAGAAAGCAAATAATCCAATTAAGAAATGGGCAGAGAACATGAATAGACACTTCTCTAAAGAAGAAATTCAGATGGCCAACAGGCACATGAAAAGATGCTCCACATCGCTAATCATCAGAGAAATGCAGATTAAAACCACGAGA
Source organism: Smutsia gigantea (assembly GCA_032199065.1). Taxonomy (NCBI): domain Eukaryota; kingdom Metazoa; phylum Chordata; class Mammalia; order Pholidota; family Manidae; genus Smutsia; species Smutsia gigantea. The sequence goes on along the minus strand of JAVSCE010020065.1, from coordinate 99,722 downwards.
TATCACCTCACACCAGTGAGGATGGCCAACATCCAAAACACAAACAACAACAAATGTTGGTGAGGATGTGGAGAAAAGGGAACCCTTCTACACTGCTGGTAGGACTGCAGATTAGTTCAACCATTGTGGAAAGCAGTATGGAGGTTCCTCAAAAAACTAAAAATTGAAATACCATTTGACCCAGAACTTCCACTCCTGGGAATTTATTCTAAGAATGCAGGAGCCCCGTTTGAAAAAGACAGATGCACCCCTATGTTTATCACAGCACTATGTACAATAGCCAAGAGATGGAAGCAACCTAAGTGTCCATCAGTAGATGAATGGATAAAGAAGATGTGGTACATATACACAATGGAATATTATTCAGCCATAAGAAGAAAACAAATCCTACCATTTGCAACAACATGGATGGAGCTAGAGGGTATTATGCTCAGTGAAATAAGCCAAGCAGAAAAAGACAAGTATCAAATGATTTCACTCATATGTGGAGTATAAGAACAAAGAAAAAATACTGAAGGAACAAAACAGCAGCCGACTCACAGAACCCAAGAACGGACTAATAGTTACCAAAGGGAAAGGGACTGGCGAAGATGGGTGGGAAGGGAGGGATAAGAGAGAAAAGGGGGCATTACGATTAGCACATGTAATGTTCACGGGGCATGGGGAGGGCTGTACAACTCAGAGAAGACAAGTAGTGTTTCTATAGCATTTCACTATGTTGATGGACAGTGACTGTAATGGGGTTGTTTGGGGGGACCTGATGAAGGGGTAGTTTAATAACCATAATATTGCACATTTAATTGTAGATTAATGATACCAAAATAAGTTAGAAAAAAAGACTGCCCCAAAAGCGCTCTGCTTTGATAAAGTTATTAATAAATGAAAAATAAAGTTATACAGTTCAAACCCCCTGATTCTAAATTTATTTTTTTAGAAAGAAAAAGTCAACTTTTCTGGGTGATAAAAGTATAGGTGCTTTTTATTTTCTCTGGTTTTCTGTATTTCAATTTTATGCACTCCATCTGTATTATTTTGTGGTATGTGTAAAATGAGAGGTCCTATGGCCAGGATTCTCACCTGGCCCTGGTTGATTAGCTCACTGCACACCTATGGGCAGTGCACAGCTGTTGAGTGTATATAAAGAGCTCCGCCCAGTGCTCTGGGTGGGACACTGTGGTATGGCTGCAAGGCTGCTGGAGAGCAGAGCAGAGGCTCTCTTGTTGGCAGCACCGAAGACAGAGGCCCAGAGGATGGCGGTGCGGGACAACTGTGCAAACAGAGGAGCCCAGAGGCAGAGACCAGCTTGCTGCATACAGACTCGCTCTGAGTGAACGGGATTTTAGTGACTTACCTGCCAGCGTGAAAATAATGTTGGGTATAACCCTTTCACCCCAAGAACAGTTTTGCTGTCAATTTCTTTGGTCACATTGAATCCATAGCGAACTTGCCTGGGTCTCAAACCCATTGGCAAGACAGTAAGAAAAAGCTTTTAGCATAGAAACGTGGATGATATTTAGAAACACAAGGGTAGAAGCATTTGGGAAAGAAGATTCATGCAGCTAAAAGTAGAAAGGAACAGAAGTTGTGTCTTAGGGGAATATGCCACAGACCTATTGGTTATACAGTAAGACACTTAACACATTTCTGATAAAGATCACGAAACAGGCCTACAATTGCAGAAGCAAAGCTTTTATCTGCTTAAATATTTGCTAGGTATCTCATCTGACAAAAAGCTAGGCAGTATGAAATTTGATTTGCCACACTAAAAATTTTACCTGAATTCACGGGAAAATAGGTAGGGAACAGCCATTCAAGGTAGGCCAGAGAATGCAACTTCCAAAAAACTAATGAGCCCACTGAAGGACTCCTGACAGTAATTGCTTAATATATCCAGCTGCTTGTTAAGAATACTCAAAGAAGACAGCTGAGCCAGGTCATCAAAAGAAATAAAAAAGCTTCTTTTCTTACACGTAATACCAAGCACAGCATCTAATTCATGTAAAAACTATCAATTATTTGGGTGCAAATTAAAAATCAGGTGCAAAGAAGACCCAGCCTTGATTTTTAACTCATTTAACACCAGATATTCTTCTATAAGTCCAGGTTTACCTATTTTAAATGTCATACTGAATGTTACAATAAAAAATTTTAATGTGTAATACAAGAGGTAGGATGGGCTACTCAGATGGTATTAAGGCTAGAGAACCTAGAAATGCCAGATCCTTGACCAAACACTCCTACAGGCAGTGACCTATTAATGGGAAGCAAAGTAACACCATTCTTAGCTGTGGTCTAAGACTATATACTGAAGTAGAGAATTCTCATGAGCTGGGCTGGTCAGAGTACCTGAGGCTTCATTCACTAGAAAATATAGCTAAATCCTTACCCACCCATTCACATTTTCATTAGTCAGCTAAACATCCTCTCAAGAGGTCAAAATAAAGGAAATCAAATAGAATGTGCCAAAGAGATTATTCATGTCTTGCCAAACAGGCTTTACATCGTTCTAACCCTTTGCTTTGAGAAACAAACCATGGTGATGGGCAAAGGTAGGATACTAACAGCTAAGCCTGAGTATTCCTCTTACAGGTGGAAAGCAAAGAAACACTAGTTCTCATCTCACAACAGTGAAACAGATTTTTTTCTTTTTAATAACATGTTTTTCTTTTAACAAAATAATGTTATGTTCACTATGGATAAACATAAAATACAGATGATCAAAAAGAAAATAAGTCGGTAAATATACAATTTAAATTTAATAGTTACATATTTGTATGTTATTTTTCTATGCTTTTAAGGAAACATATACATTTGCAGAGTTTTGAGGGAACACCCAGCAAACTGATCTATAATTTTTAAGAAATGAAAGTTATACTTTTTATAAATAGGATTACATAGGCTCCAATAATTATGTAGAGTCGGCCCTGCTAGGAAGTTAAAATATTCAGGTTAGGAATTAGAGCCTACTCCTTAGAACAAGACTTAAATAGTTCTGATGACAAAATCTTCAACTGGAAGTGAGATGTGGGTATTAGGTTGCATCTATATGAAATTCTTGTAATAGCAAAACATAGGATAAAACTCAAAGGAAAATAAATATCGTAAGAATGCATTGCATATTGCTCACTCTTCTCCTTGGAGCCACCACAGGAGCAAAGGTCCTAAATTTCACATTTGTTATTGTCTGGCTCTGAGAGTTAAAGGCAGAGTTTTCCCACTCAATTCTATAGAGTTTAAAGTCTCTGAGGAAAGAAATATGCACTATAATATTTTTTCTGGAACTTCTAATTGGTACAACAAATTTAGAAAATGGAAATAAACATTGGAAAAAATAAAGCAAACTTAATATTTATAAACATTATCACGGTTTCTTTGGAAAACCTATAAGAAAGCTATTAAAACAAGTTCAGTAAGGTGGCAAGTTTCAAAATAATATTTTTTAAAAATCAGTTTCTTTCCTCATAAGCCATGGCAGTTATAATCCCATTCTCAAAAGCAAGAAAACATCACACTATACATTTACAAGAAATGTGCCAAACCCGGATGAAGAAAACTATATACATATGCACTGAAGAGCCTAAGATAATACTGAACTAATTATAGCTGCAACATGGTATTGGATGAATACATTTAATGCAATGTGTGAAGTCTTCAGATTGTTTAAAACTTATTAAGAGAAACCTCACTGAAATTTTAGAACTTACAAAAATAATTCTAAACTTCCAGGAAAAACTGTATTAGAACAGAAAAAAGTCTGAAAAGAGGCTAATTAGGAGAGACTTATCTTACCAAACATTAAGGTGAATTTAAAAGTACCAAAATTAAAACAGTGTAGAACTGGCACAGAAATACACATACCCCAAAAAGTTTTAATCTGGCTGGATTATAAATTAAGTTTTCTTTTTCAACATAAATAAAGAGAGGTCTATTTTAAACCTTGAAGAAGGGAAGAGCTTTGTAGGTATGAAATCAGAGGTAGGAATCAGAGTAGTGTAAAAGACAAACACTAATAGATTTGATGATTCTAAGTTGTGAACTTCTGTGTAAGATAAAAAAGAAAAAACTAGAAAAATGTATTTGTAGCACATGACAGTCAAAAGTCCTTCACTAATCATTAAGTAAAAATGGACTCAGCAAAGTTTCTCCAAGTCATTAAGATGAACGTATCTCAAGACAAAAACAGGCAAAGGAAGAGAACAGGTAATTCATTAAAATAAACATATTTAAAATTTTAACTTTGCCTGTAACAAAAATGGATATGAAACAGAGTCCATGTTCACCTTTTTGGTCAGAGAAAATATTTTTGTGTTTAACCATCTTTCAAGAATTAACATTTTATTCTTTAACAACCACCTGGAATCCTAAGGGTTATATAACCAGAATGTATGGAGAAAAATACACTAACACACTATTAGATGAAGAATATATTGGTACCTTTGGAAAAAATCATTTTTAGGAATAAAGATTTTCTTTGGTAAAAATGAAAAATACCAACAAGTTAGATAGTTCATGGTAATCTTACTGAATCTCAAAGATAAAGTAGGATTTAGCAAGCATAATCACTCAGTTTACCTACAATGGAAAATAAACAGCCTGGTATTAGGCCTCTCTGGCACAGGAAATGCCAAGAAAAATAAAAACCTAAAAATTTGGGAATCAATATGAAAGGAATAGGAGTGAACTCTATCTTTTGGCAGTAGGACTATGAATAACTTTAGGGGATTAAATTTTCTATAAAAAGAAACCTTCACAATTCAATACAAAGTTGTGCCTTCCACTTTCCTACCATAAACAACTAGAGAACCAGAAAAATGAATGAAACAGTAATTTATAGATGTTGAATAACAGTACAAAACTGAGCAATGAGCCCTGAACTGCCCTACTTACAGTCTGGAGAGTCTGTAGGCTGCAGCACAAAAAGGGGTAACAGATACAGATGAATTGAGATAGGCAAGATTTTGGGGAGAACAAGGATGTTAATTTGCAAGTCAGTATGGTTTAGAGGTATTGTCACAGACAGAAACATCTCTGGAAACTTACAGAGGAACCCCCTCTAGTTTCTGGATGAATACTGATCTGTGACTGTCTGGGAGGGTAGGGATGAGGAGGCTTCTTTGAGGCTGGGAAACAAACAAATCAAAATTTGTGAGATGCAGCTAAAGCAGTATGTAATGGAAATTCATAGCCTTAAGTGTTTATATTAGAAAACAAGGATCAAAATCAATGACCAAACTTTTACCTTAAGAGCAAGAAGAGAATACTAACCCAATGTAAATAAAAGCAGGAAATAATACCAGCACAGAAATAAATGAAATAGAAAACAGAAAAATCAATAAAATCAAAAGCTGCTTCTTTGAAAAAAATTAAATCTTTAGCTAGACTGATCATGAAAAAATGAGAGAGAAAAGACAAATTGCTAATATTAGGAAATGAGAGAAGTAGTTTCACTACAGATCATACAGGCCTTAAAAAGATACTGACTGTAGTATTGGCAAAAGGCCAGCCATGCAGATCTATGGACCAGAATGGAGAGTTTCCAAAACAGATCTACACATACATGAGGTCAATAGGTTTGACAGAGGTGCCAATGTAATAAGGTAGCTCAGTGAGGAAAAGAGTGTTTTTCAACAAATAGCACTGGAATAATTAGCTATTCATATGCAGAAAACTTTGATCTATACAAAAATTGACTTCAAATGGATAACAGACTAAGAACTAAAATCAAAAAAGCTCTAGCAGAACATTTTTGTGCCTTTGGATTAAGCAGAGATCTATTAGATAGGTAAAACTCAAAAGAAAAATATAAATAGATTTCATCAAAATTAAAGACTTCTGCTCCACGAAAGCAGGATTAAGGAAATGAAGAGACAAGCATAGACCAGGAGAAAATACCTACAAGACACTTCTATGATAAAGGACTTGTACCCAGTAGATACAAACAATTTTTTCAACTCAATATTAGATATTTCAAAGAAGATGCACAAATGGAAACTATGCATATGAAAAGATGCTCAACTTTATTCATCATTAGAGAAACTTCTATTAAAACCATAAGGAACTACCACTACACATCCACTCAAAGGGCTAATAATTTAAAAGCTGACAATACAAAATGGTAATAAAGAAGCGACTGGAACTCTAAAATATAGTTCATGAGAAAGTAAAATCATACAGCCATTTTGGAAAACAGTTCAGCAATTTCTTATAAAATTAAACATGCACTTATTCTGTATGACTCCAAAATCCTATTCCTAGTTATTTACCCAAGAGGGACAAAATTCTCTGTTCATACAAAGTAGATGCAAATGTTCAGAGTAGCTTTATCCAGAAAACCCTAAACAAGAAATAACCCATGTATCACCTAATGAGAACAGATAACAAGTTGAGGTATAGCAATACAGTGGAATGACACTCAACAAGAAAAAGGAACAAACTACTGATCCACACTGATGAATACAAAAGCATCATGCTAAGTTAAAAAAACTAGACACAAAAGGCTAGACATTATTTCATTTATATGAAACTCTTGGAAAATCAAAATTATAGTTATAGAAAGCAGTGGTTTCTAAGTCTGTGGTTGCATTTAAGGAAGAGATCACCTAAAAACCAGCAGGAAGAAACTGTCTGGGGATGATGGAAATGTTTATTTTGATGATTACAGGACTAGATACACTTGTCAAAACAAACTATATGACTGAAATGGGTAAATTTCACTATATGTAAATTATGTAACTAAAGTTAATTTTTTTAATTTATAGAAATAAGGCACTTTTATGTTCTTAATTTAATTTCCATGTGCTTTTTCAGAGCTCAACTTATCTTGATAACTTAACCAAGTCTTTGTTGGTTCTATCTTATAGGTTTTTATTCAAAGTCCTCCAAAGGTATCCCTTGTTTTTCCAAAGTGTGTGTTATGCCACTTCACTTTTATGAAAGATGTATATTAGTACCAGTTTTCATCAACCCAAAAATACCAAAAGAGGATTTTTCCCTTTCAAAAAAAAAAAGACCAAAAGGAAAATAGTATTCAGCAGTTGCTTTGAAGCAAGCCATCAGAGGCAGCATGGCCCGCGAGCTGGGAGAGTGGTCCCGCCAAGGTCCTTCCCCAGGGAACCACACTCAGCATCAAGCCTCCAGAGCTTTGAACTGTGTCTTGAACTTCTGTGTTTTATCTTGATCTATTTTGTCTATCCATTACCAAGATGTGTCATAAGGTATCACAGAAGCCTAGGAAAGGTTATTTTTGGATCTGGGAACACTAAAACATTTTCCCATATAAAGTAGTGGTACTTCCCATATAAAGTGAAGTGGCTTCTTCACTTTACACCATTTCAGCTTACAAACGGTCTCACAGGAATACTCTACTTCTGGATAGTGGGGAAAACTGGTAGCAGAGACAGTGGAGATGATAAAATTGTGCTCTTTTCTCACTGCCAGCTCTCATTTCTTACTAATCCACAAAACCATAGAAAATGCTTAAGTTAAATTTGAAATAAGTGAATGCCTTCAACTTTAAAAGGTCAGTTTTTCCACCAGATCTTAATAACCACTGGATCCAAACTCAGATATCTCACCTGGTTTAATTTTTCAGTGTGATTCAGCCTTGAAGTCTCCAGTGCATTTGACTTAAAAGTCTTTTCCATGTTCAGTGTTTGCTTCGGTGGTTCCATGTTTGCAGTGGGCTGTGAAAAGCGTGCCTTTACTACTGGGGTGCCTGTAGGGTATGACTCTGGTTTCATTCTAAAAGGCTGGGTAAAAATGTTGCCTTTTGTAAATAAAAGAAGAGGAGAGAAAAATGTCACTAGTTATTTTCTGGTGGTTATACATAGAGCTAACTGCCCTCAACTTAGAACAAGAAATTACGAAAAATAAACTTTCATCTGCATATTAAGTCAATAAAATTTACAGTGGAAGTGATTAGTCATCTACTGAAGAAAACCAAGAGATTGTAAGTAGTGTTACTGAAAAGTCTGGGGCCATATAAAGTGCTACTTAGTGCCACCTGAATATAATTACAGAGAGACAAGATTCAATAGGTAAAAATCTAAAAAGATGTATCCTGTTAGGAGACCAAAAATAACCAAGCAAGGAATCTGCTTAGAACTATGCTTCTCAAACTGGATAACCACTTTGTTATCTACTACTGGGAGTAGGGAGTGAAGAGAGCTAGATAACGAAGAACTACAGAATAAAGGATATTATTCTAGAATATAAACTTTTTCTTCAAGATTTGTAGGGAAGGGGGGTAGCACTGGAGAGGTGTTATTCTGTTGTGTATGAAAGATCTCTCACTGTACCTCACCATGGTCCAGCAATTTCTTTACCCTATGATCAAGCTCACCAAAAAAAACAATTACTTCCAAGGTATCCTGATGATAGGAAGAGGAAGCCGCAGTTGGGGAACATGAACAATCCAATCCCTGGAAAAGACTATCCACCCCCACTACTCAAAAAGTTGGCAAATGGCTTTACACAATTTAACCTCTTGTAAGTTTAACAGGGTGTTAGTTTCCCTACTTAAGCACCTCAAGAATACTGACACAGGTAAGGGTTAGATTCATATCACTCAGTGGCCCCCCACAGCCTTCCCTGACCAGAACATGTAAAACCTTGAGCATATCCCCAATGAATTATATTTCCCACCACAGTTTAAATACTGGTTTGTAAACCCATGACATTCTCATGGTTCATCTATATTCACCTAAATATGATTTAACAGAAAAATTTAAATCATTGAAATAGGCAAAGAATTCCCCAAAAAGGTTCAGTGTATAGAGTCTATACTGTCAAGGGTCTAGAGAGACTCTATACAAATGATCACATTGGTCTTCTGAGCCTTTAAGATAAAAGCTGGGTATCTAACCCTACCTGTACTTTTCTAGCCATGCAACTTTGGAAAAGTCATTTAACTCTCCTGAGCTTTGGATTCCTTATCTGTAAGACATGGTTACTCATGTTACCTGGCAATATAGTATAGCAATGAGAATCTAACATAAATTCTATACAAATAAGGTGGTTAACATTACACTATATAAATTCCTAGTGCCTGCTAGGGTATCAAAGATCAGGTGGCAAATGCTACTAACCAGTATTTAAAATTTTTTTCATTTCTCTGTGTTATCTTTTTACATGAACACATCTAACTAATAATGTTCAATTACAGTGCCCCAGAGAGAGCTGATCTTGTGTCTTGATAACAGCAGCTACCACTTCTTGATAAGCTTTCTAAATGCCAGGCACTTTAAAGACCTCCTCTCCTTTAATCCCCAGCACAACTCCAAGAAGCAATTATTATTGTTCCTATTCTAGAGATTAGGAAACTAAGGCTTAGACAATTTAAGTAACTTGGCAGAGATCAGCTGGCAAGTGGCAGAGCCAGGATTCAATTTCAACAAACTCTTGGGGCTTAGCCATTACATACCACTGTATGGGCCACTGTATGCTCCAAAATTTGCTGATCCACAAAACAGTTACTAATGCTAACGTGTTTACCTTCTAGCCATCCTCTCCCCTTTTCCTCTGATATGCTCTTCTTTAGCATCAGTAAAGAACCTGCTCTGGTCTGCTCTACAGAAATGACATCCGAAGCAGCATGCAGCACTTCAAACAGAGAGAAGAATCCATACTGCACATACTGGAATGTTCGCCCAAATTACTTGGCAGTGCCTTTTCAAAATCAGAAAGGAGAACAGGAGATAATGCCAAGAGGTCTTTCAACTCACCCTTCACAACAGCTGGAAGAACAGGGGGCACCCTTCCTCGATAAGGTACCAGCGGACGAGAGTGTGGCCCAGAGCAAACAGTGGCCCTTCCCATCTGCGAGGAGTTTCGAATCTTGTGTCTGCTCCTCTGCCTGGCAACTAAACTTGCTATTCCTTGGGTGGATTCATCTGGAATGCCTAAAGAGGCGTGAAAAAAAGAAATCATGTTTAGGTGAAAACTTACTCCCTTCTTTATCTTTTGCATCTGTGGCTTACATAGACAATTTTTAACTCTCCAAGGAGCTGTGTATCTAGGCAGCATGATAATGTGAATCTTTGGTTCCTCCACATCTTGAATTTTAGACAACAGTTGTTAGCTCCTCTACCAGAGAATGAAAATAAAGGTAAAACCCTACATATTAACATTACTGATAACTGACTCCTGAAAGATCTGAAACTCTGGAGATAAACTTCCCTATGTTTTTGGGGACTTCATGAAATTTAAAACATGAGTTCATAATTAAAAAGTCAAACTGTTATATTTCTCCTGATTTGAGTGAAATAATCTGAAACCACATACAAACTGTGGTTTTTGTGAATGTACATATTTCTAGGGAAAGGTTTCCTGATTTTGTTTAAGCTTTTAACTTTGCCCACAACCTCAAAGGTGCCTGTGATGGCCCCCTCACCCTCAACAAAATTAAAAATCCATGTCTAGGGTGAAGAATAATTGATAGAACAATTCTTTAGTAAGTGATTATTTTTACAAAGTTTAAGACTTTCTAATTGTAAACATACCTTTCAATATTACAGAACCATCCCAACAGGGACACACACTGATGACATCAGGCATCTGCAACACCAGCTCCATAGTGGATTGATATCCAAGGATTTGGAGTGGTAAATGCTTGCCAACCATGAAATGGTACTCCTTTTCCAACTGCTGTGGGGTCAAACCATCTTTGCTGGAAATAAGAAGAGACCTTATTTCCTTCCTCAGGCATTCCCGTATGGACTCCGGTTCAGACATTGCACCCTACAGGATTTAAGACAGAAATACTGCTCGTGAGGAAGGGCAGGCAAACGGAATTTGGAAGGAAAAAAAAAAAAGGTTTGAAAGTACCAAGAGTGGAATATAAATTGAGGTGAGGAGACTTCAGGGAAGATGGCGGTGTGAGCAGGGCAGTAGAAATCTCCTCCCAACACTATATTTATCTATGAAAATACAGGAAATACAACTATTCCTAAAAGAGAGACACACACAGGAAAGCGCACAGCACGCAGCTACACCCGAGAGGACTCGGCACCCCAAGAGACGGGTAAAATATGGAGCGGCGACCAGGCGGGACCCCAGCACTCACCGACCCCAGAGCACTGGTGGAAGGAGAGGACTCAGAGTCGGGAGGGAGTGGACGTACACCCCGCGAAATAACCAGCCCCGGTGATCTGCGCAGGGAGCGCTGAAACACATAGCCCAGCGTAGCAGAGATTGGAGAGACCGAGGGGCAGGATCTGAGCGGGGAACAAACCAGGGTGCTTACAGCCGGCTCTGGGAAGGAAAAAAAAAAGAAAACCGCGCGCTTTCCTCAGCGGTCTTAAAGAGACAGGAGCCCAGTGGAGGAAAAGGATCACCCCGGCAAACTCAGCCCAGCAGGGTGGGAGTCCTGGGGACTTTCGGACCCCTTACCTGGCGACTCGGAAAGGGTGGACGCACATTGACTTCACACAGAGATCAAAACCTTCCGTTCGTTCTCACCCTGGCCAGAGCTATAAAGGGCCCTGCGGACTGACGTGGCCACGGCTGCAGAATAGTGGGACAACAGCGCCACCTACAGCATCTCCACATAATCTACTCCCGGTGGGCATTTTCTTGTTTGATGTCTAGTTTTTTGTTTTGTTTTGTTTTTTGTTCTTTCTTTTTCTTTCTTTCTTTCATTTTTTTCTCTTTTTAAAGTCTTAAAGAGCTGAGCGGACATACGTGGCAGGTACCAGCGACCACTTCTATAGCCATGAAAACACAGAGGAATATGGTCCAGACTAAAATCAGATAGACAACATCAGAGAGGGAGCCTGAAGGGACTGAAATGCACAGTCTTCCTGAAAAAGAATTCAGAATTAAAGTCATAACCATTCTGATGGACCTACAGAGAAATGTGCAAGAGCTGAGGGAGGAAGTGAGGGAAGTGAGGAAAGACAATGCAGAAATCAGACAAGCGATCGACGGGCTTAACAGCAGCCTAGATGAGATGTAAGAGACTGCTAATGGAATAGAAATCAGAGAACAGGAATACAGAGAAGCTGAGGCAGACAGAGATAAAGGGACCTCTAGGAATGAAAGAATATTAAGAGAAATGTGTGACCAACCCAAATGGAACAATATTCACATTATACGAGTACCAGAGGAAGAGAAGAGAGAAAAAGGGATAGAAAGTGTCTTTGAAGAAATAATTGCTGAAAACTTTCCCACGCTGGGGAAGGAAATAGTCTCGCAGTCCACGGAAGCCCACAGACCTCCCAACACAAGGCACCCAAAGAAGACAACAACAAGACACATAATAATTAAAATGGCAAAGATCAAAGATAAAGACAGAGTATTAAAGGCAGCTAGAGAGGGAAAAAAGATCACCTACAAAGGAAAACCCATCAGACTATCATCAGACTTCTCAACAGAAACCTTACAGGCCAGAATACAATGGCATGATATATTTAACGTAATGAAACAGAAGGGCCTTGAACAAGAATATTGTATCCAGCACGATTATCATTTAAATATGATGGAGGGACTAAACAATTTCCAGACAAACGAAAGTTGAGAGAGTTTGCCTCTCATAAACCACCACTACAGGATATCTCAAACGGACTTCTCTAGAGGGAAGCACTCCTATGGCTAAAAAGATGTCACCAGAGAAAATAAAATCATAGCAAAGAAAGCAGACCATCCAAATACTAACCAAAGGCAAATAATAAAACACCTAGTATATAAAGAATGGAGGAGGAAGAATAAGAAGGGAGAGAAATAAAGAAACATCAGGCGGAGTTTACAATAACTTAACAAGAAAGTTAAGTTAGATTGTTAGATAGTAAAGAAGCAACCCTTGAACCCTTGGTAACCACGAATCTAAAGCCAGCAATGGCAATAAGTACATATCTATCAATAATCACCTTAAATGTAAATGGACTGAATGCACCAATCAAAAGACACAGGGTAACAGAATGGATAAAAAAGCAAGACCCATCTATATGCTGCTTACAAGAGACTCATCTCAAACCCAAAGATATACACAGACTAAAAGTGTAGGGATGGAAAAAGATATTTCATGCAAACAACAAAGAGAAAAAAGCAGGTGTTGCAGTACTGGTATAAGACAAAACAGACTTTAAACCGAACAAAGTAGCAAGAGATAAAGAAGGACATTACATAATGATAAATGGGTCAGTCCAACAAGAAGATATAACCACTATAAATATATATGCACCCAACACAGGAGCACCAGCATATGTGAAACAAACACTAAGAGAATTAAAGGAGGAAATAGACAGCAATGCATTCATTTTAGGACACTTCAACACACCACTCACTCCAAAGGACAGATCAACCAGACAGAAAATAAGTAAAGACACAGAGGCACTGAACAACACACTAGAACACATGGACCTAACAGACATCTACAGAACTCTACACCCAAAAGCAACAGGATACACATTCTTCTCAAGTGCACATGGAACATTTTCCAGAATAGACCACATACTAGGCCACAAAAAGAACCTCAGTAAAGTCAAAAATACTGAAATCCTACCAACCAAATTCTCAGATCACAAAGGTATAAAACTAGAAATACATTTTAGAAAAACACCAAAAAGTCTCACAAATACATGGAGACTTAACAATATTCTCCTAATTAATCAATGGGTTAACGACCAAATCAAAACAGAAATCAAATATATGGAGACGAATGACAACAACAACACAAAGCCACAACTTCTGTGGGACGCAGCAAAGGCAGTTCTAAGACGAAAGTATATTGCAATCCAGGCCTATTTAAAGAAGGAAGAACATTCCCAAATGAATAGTCTAAAGACACAATTACTGAAATGGGAAAAAGAAGAACAAATGAGGCCTAAAGTCACCAGAAGGAGGGACAAAATAAAGATCAGAGAAGAAATAAATAAAATTGAGAAGAACAAAACAACAGAAAAAAAATCAAGGAAACCAAGAGCTGGTTCTTTGAAAAAATAAACAAAATAGATAAACCCCTAGCCAGACTCATTAAGAGAAAAAGAGAATCTACACACATAAACAGAAACAGAAATGAGAAAGGAAAAATAACGACGGACCCCACAGATATACAAAGAATTATAAGAGAATATTATGAGAATCTATATGCTAACAAGCTGGAAAACATAGAAGAAATGGACAACTTCTTAGAAAACTAAAACCTCCCAACACTGACGAAGCAAGAAACAGAAAAACTAAACAGACCAATCACCAGCAATGAAATTGAATCGGTCATCAAAAAAACACCCAAGAACAAAACCCCCGGACCTGATGGATTCACCTCTGAATTCTACCAGACATATAGAGAAGAAATGACATCCATTCTCCTTAAAGTTTTCCAAAAGATAGAAGAGGAGGGAATACTTCCAAACTCATTCTATGAAGCCAGCATCACTCTAATACTGAAACCGGGGAAAGACCTCACCAAAAAAGAAAATTACAGGCCAATATCCCTGATGAATGTAGATGCAAAAATACTCAACAAAATGTTAGCAAACCGAATTCAAAAATACATCAAGAGGATCATACACCATGATCAAGTGGGATTCATCCCAGGGATGCAAGGATGGTACAACATTCGAAAATCCATCAACATCATCCACCACATCAACGAAAAGAAGAACAAAAACCACATGATCATCTCCATAGATGCTGAAAAAGCATTTGACAAAATTCAGCATCCATTCATGATTAAAACTCTCAACAAAATGGGTATAGGTGGCAAGTCCCTCAACATCACAAAGGCCATATATATGACAAACCCACAGCTAACATCATACTTAATGGAGAAGCTGAAAGCTTTTCATCTAAGATCGGGAACAAGACAGGGATGCCCACTCTCTCCACTGTTATTCAACATAGTACTGGAGGTCCTAGCCACGGCAATCAGACAAAACAAAGACATACAAGGCATCCAGATTGGTAAAGAAGAAGTCAAATTGTCACTATTTGCAGATGACATGATACTGTACATAAAAAACCCTAAAGACTCCATTCCAAAACTACTAGAACTAATATCTGAATTCAGCAATGTTGCAGGATACAAAATTAACACACAGAAATCTGTTGCTTTCCTATACACTAATGATGAACTAACAGAAAGAGAAATCAGAAAAACAATTCCATTCACAATTGCATCAAAAAGAATAAAATACCTAGGAATAAACCTAACGAAGGAAGTGAAAGACCTGTACTCTGAAAACTACAAGACACTCCTATGAGAAATTAAAGAGGACACTAACAAATGGAAATGCATCCCATGCTCTTGGCTAGGAAGAATAATTATTGTCAAAATGGCTATTCTACCCAAAGCAATCTACAGATTCAACGCAATCCCTATCAAACTACGAACAGCTTTCTTCAATGAACTCGAACAAATAACTCTAAAATTCATATGGAACCACAAAAGACCCCGAATAGCCAAAGCAATCCTGAGAAAAAGGAATAAAACAGGGGGAACTATGCTCCCTGACTTCAAGCTCTACTACAAAGCCACAGTAATCAAGACAGTTTGGTACTGGCACAAGAACAGACCCATAGAGCAGTGGAATAGAATACAGAGTCCAGATATAAACCCAAGCATATATGGTCAATTCATATACGATAACGAAGCCATGGATATACAATGGGGAAATGAAACCCTCTTCAACAGCTCATGTTGGCAAAACTGGACAGCTACATGTAAGAGAATGAAACTGGTCTACTGTCTAACCCCATACACAAAAATAAACTCAAAATGGATCAAAGACCTGAATGTAAGTCATGGAATCATAAAACTCTTAGAAAAAAATATAGACAAAATCTCTTGGACACATGCTCAACTTCTTCATGAACATATCTCCCAGCACAAGGGAAACAAAAGCAAAAACGAAGAAGTGGGACTATATCAAACTACAAAGTTTCTGTGCAGCAAAGGACACCATCAGTAGAACAAAAAGGCATCCTATGGTATGGTAGAATATATTCATAAATGACATATCCCATAAGGCATTGACAACCAAATTAAATAAAGAGCTCATGCACCCCAACAAAGAAAAAGCAAATAATCTAATTAAATTTAAAACATGGGCAGAGTAGCTGAACAGACACTTCTCCAAAGAAGAAATTCAGATGGCCAACAGGCACATGAAAAGATGCTCCACATCATTAATCATCAGAGAAATTCAAATTAAAGCCACAATGAGATATCACCTCACACCAGTGAGGATGGCCAACATCCAAAAGACAAACAACAACAAATGTTGGCGAGGATGTGGAGAAAGGGGAACCCTCCTACACTGCTGGTGGGATTGTAAACTAGTTCAACCATTGTGGAAAGCAGTATGGAGGTTCCTCAAAAAACTCAAAATAGAAATACCATTTGACCCAGGAATTCCACTCCTAGGAATTTACCCTAAGACTGCAGCAGCCCAGTTTGAAAAAGACAGATGCACCCCTGTGTTTATCGCAGCACTATTTATAATAGCCAAGAGATGGAAGCAACCTAAGTGTCCATCAGTAGATGAATGGATAAAGAAGATGTGGTAAATATGCACAATGGAATATCATTCAGCCATAAGAAGAAAACAAATCCTACCATTTGCAACAACATGGATGGAGCTAGAGGGTATTATGCTCTGTGCAATAAGGCAGGCAGAGAAAGACAAATACCAAATGATTTCACTCATTTGTGGAGTATGTGAATCAAACAGTAAAACAAAACCGAAGGAACAAAACAGTAGCAGACTCACAGCGCCCAAGGGTCTAGTAGTTATCAAAGGGGAAGGGTAGGGGAAGGTGGAAGGGTAGGGCAGGAGAAGGGGATTAAGGGGCATTGTGAGTAGCACACATAATGTAGAGGAGTCACGAGGAATACAGTATAGCACGGAGAAGACAAGTTGTGACTTTATAGCATTTTAGTACGCTTATGGACAGTGACTGCAATGGCTGAGGGGGAACTTGATAACATGGGTGAATGTAGTGACCACAATGTTTCTCATGTGAAACCTTCATAAGATTGTATATCAATGATACCTTAATAAAAAATAAATAAAACTCTCGTACAGTGATTCAGATCAATAGGGGAAATGTGGAAATAATAATTTATTTTTATGTGATTTCTACTTTCACTGTCTGAAACTCTTGAGGAACTTGGAAACTTTGTAAAATGTGAGTTTTCAAAATATCTATATTTCACATATATGAAATATATACATATCCCCTATATGAACTGTGAGTATATAAATTGTGTGCAGATCTTGAATGCATGGTTCAAGAGCTTGGTGTTGTAAACAAAGAAAACATTGTCATCTGTGTCCTCAAGACCCATCCTAGGAGTATGTTCCCAACTACTGACAATATATTTAAAAGTGTGTTGTTTATTATCGGAGTTTATTTTTTAAGTTTGAATTAAAACTTAAGTTTTTCTAAAATAATAGTATTGTATAGCCATTTTGGTCATTACTGGGGGAATGCTTTTTCAAACCAAAGTGTAAATTAGTTATGTAATATCTGCATTCTATTATAAACAGCAAAAAAAAAAAAATAGGGAAAACCTGGCCTAATTTAGATGTGTAAGAAATAGGATGAATAAATGAAAGACTGAATCATAGAATTTTATTGGTGCTAAAGATCCTAGAAATTACCCGGCCCAAACCCATAATTTTAAAGAGATAGAAACCAACACCCAGGAAATGGAAGCAATGTGGTCACAATGGAATCGTGTGCTAGTGGCAGAGCTGAGTTCCTGGACCAGGAATCCTGTCTTTTAGTTTGGTTATTTTTCCACTCTACTAGAGGTTTCAACTCTGCCTAAAATGTAGCAAACAATTTTTTACTCGTTCTTTTTTCTCCCTACAATGCTGTCCTGTAGATTTGCTTACTGGTTGTGTCAGGTAGGGCAGCACAAGGCACCGCTCCAGGGCAAAGGTCTGAATGCATTCACTGTGCCTCCTGAGTTGTCTCGTGACTTGCTGTGAGCCAGCCACACTAAGTGGCAAGCTCTAGCCTGGGCACATGCCAGAGGGATTGGCCTTCTAGGCAAGAGGCCCAGGTTTCTCTTGCTTGTGGTCGATGGAGCATCCTTTCTGCACAAGATGACTAGAATTGGAATTACGGTATTCTTGAGGTAGAACAGAACTTGTGGATCATTTGACTTAGTGGCTTGCTAATTCTTTAATCAGAGAATCCTCCTGTGTAAGCAATGTCTGTCACAGAAGCTTACGGATTAAACAGCTCAAAGGGCAGCTTCCTTGGTGGCAAGTGGTGGAGGGGCGCTTGGAGCCAGGCTCTCTGCCCATTGTCTGCTCTCCTACCCCATGGCGGCCGTGCTGAGGTCACTCCATGTAGCCTACTGCATATAGCCCCAGGCGCAACTGTGCCCAGCACCTGCCTCACCACTTCCCAACTCAACCTCCTAACTCCTCTCTGTGCTCGTACTTCTGCCTGCCTGTATCCAGTTCTCCACATCCTGTCAGAGTGAACTTCACAGAGAGTCAGGTCCCATCTCTTGCAGTGGTTTTCCATAGCATGGAATAGAGAGATTGCTTACCCTGGCCACCTGCTGCCCATCAGCCTCATTGTGTATTACCTACTCAGTACATCCCACCCATACTGACCTCCTTTCTATTCTGTGAACACTCCAATCCTCTTCTCGGCTTGGGGCCGTGCAGAACCTGCCCCACTTGTTTATACTGGCTTATCATCCACTTGTCAGACCTTTTGTCCCCAGCCCTTCTCAAGGTTACCTATATCTTGCTGCTTTATTTACTATGAGTTACTACTCCAAAATTATCTTGTTAATTTATTGGCTTACCTGTTTGTTACAAGCTTCTCAAATGGGATGGAATAAAGGAGAACAAGGAAGTTCCTGGGAAAAACTGCCTTAGTTTAGCACTGGTACCCTGTCACATGGGGTTTGGGGCTTCAAAGTGAAAGAATTTCCTGCCTGCATTTAAATCCCATGAGATTAGGGAAAAAATGGCTCGCTCTCATTTTAGGTTGTATCCCATTGACTAGAAAGCGCCTGGCATAAAGACTCTGTGGAAGACGGTTTGAAAACCACCATTATAATACAATCTCAATTTACCAGTTGGGAAATCATAAATGTATTTGTCACATCCCTTTATTCTGTTCTTCTATTTAGTAGGTAACATTACTGAACATACTAAGGTATTTGGGCCAGGTAAAAATGTGGTGCCTAATTGGAATGGAACCTTTGGTCATGGCAGTGGGCACTGTGTAGTTGTGGGTTTCTTTGAAGAGTTGCCTGGGAAGTAAGGTGGTGGCTCACTGTAAATCTTTTACTAGGTGAGACATTTATATAGAAAATGGGAGGATGGGATGGAACATTTTGATAAATGGTGTGCATGTGTGCTGGCTCTGGGAGACCTTGTACGTCTTTGGGAAAGGCTAGACTAGAGCAGAGAGAGCAGGCTGTGCCCTGAGGATGCAAGGGTAGATAAGACATAGTCCAGTTCTTAGGAGCTCATACCAATGGGGATGGGAGGAGGAGATAAATACAAACCATCATATTTCTATTCTAGCATTGACTTAATAAACTGAATCATGGGTCAATTACTAGAATTCTGTGAAGAGGTGAGTCACTCTCTGGGTGTAAGCCACTTGAGAGGAGGCCATATTCAAGCTCTGTCATGGAGGAGTCTTTTCCAGGAGAAAAATTGTGGTGAAAGGCATTCCAGGTAGAGAGAGAAGAATTAATAAAGGTTTGGAGGAAAAAATGCTGTCATCATTTCTCTATTGCATCCCTTCTCTATGTGGAAAATATTCTTTAGTCTACCAGGGTGGAGCTTAGTCTCATGAAATTTAAGCAAAATTGTCATGCTCAGTTTCCTCTCCAGTCTCCAAGGTCAGAGGCTTCAGGAACATGAAAGCCTAGAAAAAACTTCATCACTCTTCCTTTACGCTGTGACAGTAGCCTTCCTTCAGGCAGTGAGTGCATGGCGTCCTGGTCCTGAAATGAGGAGAAAGGTGTGGGAGTAAAGAAAACATTTGGAAAAATCACTGGCTGACGTTTCAAAAATGTTATCTTACCATGTGTATATCGTGGCAAGATTGCAAAGTCACTAATAAGGCATATTATGGTTCTTGGACTTTATCCCTTACACAGTGGGCTGTCACTGAAGGTTATTAACGGAAGCAATGTGATTGCACTTTTGTTTCTAAAGTTAAATTCCGGTATCAGTATGAAGACCTCCTGATTCAAGTAGAATGACTGCTTAGGAGGCTTTTGTTAGAGTAGATGTAAGAAACGATGGGGACCTGACCTCGATCATTGACCATGAGGAAGGAGAAGGTTTGAATAGCTCCAGTATGGATTCGGGAGTCACTAGAGATGTGGGAGGGGCTGAGGTCACCCTTGGAGTGTGCATGGAATTCTGGGAGATAAAGGCATGTCGAGGGGTGGCGGTGGGGGTGGGGGCATGAGGAACTAGCAGGGAAGTCTAAAAGGGATCAGAGTGGTGGGAAAAACGGGAGAATGATGTTCTGGATGCCTGAAGAGGAGAAAATGGTCAAGAGACAAGTATTTTATTAAATATTTGGCTTTCCTGTACTGATTATTTGGCTGATGATGTTACATAGTTCAGAGAGTTTCTGGCTCTTTCCACTGATAAACAATATTAATTTTTGGATACTATTTAAATATTCTTTAAAAAGTTACTGGACTATATGATCTTTAAGGTTATTTCAGCTTGAGAGTTGATTGTGTGAAAACATACCTAAGGGTAAGAATTTCATGAGAGGCTCATAGAGGAGGGGAAAATCACTGGCCAGAGAGCTTCTAATTAATAATAGTTGATTGGAAGAAAAGTGATTGGAGGGAGCCTGAAGAACATAACATCTTTATCTCATTCATGGTCAGTAGAGATCAGAGGACTCGCATGCTCCATTTTTATTGGCACTTCGGCACTACTGAAGCACAAATAAAAACTACTTGGTGCTAGAGTTAGTTTCTGATGACTGGAAGTATGTATATATAGGAGCCCATATAGGAAACTATATGTATATGGAGTCCACATACATAAAGGAATCCATTTTGACCTTGGACATGATTTTTTCTTTCCAAACTGTATAAAAATGGTGATAGACCCAGAAGCCACCACTGCCAGAAATGTGTGTGAAATTCTCTTGGTCCCTCATCTCTAGAATTGAGAAAACTGGTTACATAGGAATGAGTAGAAAACAGATCTTTAAACTTGAAAATCTGTGTGCATACAGTAGTAATAGACACTAGTGACAATACTATTTAGACACATTTTCTACTTTGATAAGCTAGAAAATCCCTAATTAAACATCTTCTAAGACTGATAAGGAGAAAAATCTCTACCCAGCTGTTTAATACCCTGTTTTATCTTGGCAAATACAGAGCAGAAGCAATCTCATAACTGAGTAAAAGAATCAGTCTGGGTGCATTTCTTTTTGCACTGCCATGAGATGAAGCAGCCTCAGTTCTCTGTTCATGTCATGCTGCATCTGTTACCTCCTTACTTTCGGTATTGCCTCCAAGCAGTTCTCCCAGTGCTCTAGGCTTCCTCGTTGTTTTCTCCTTACCTGCCATCCTGTCTTCAGAGGCAAGGGGAGAAGGCTTTTTTCGTGGCTGAAATTAGCTATGGCCTCTAGCATATGACTTTGAAATCTTTACACCTGAACTCTCTCCAGAGCTGGAGAGCCACAGTCTGACTACTTATGGGACATCTCCAATTGATTGGCCCTGGTGCTACAGAATAACAATGTTCAAAAGTGAACTAACAAGTTCCTCACATCTGAACAGACTGCTTTTTGCTGACTTTTTATTTCCGGACAGGACATCACCGTTCTCCAGGTGCTTTGACTTGAGGTTTGGGTGGTTTTTTTATGTTTACTCCGTTTCTGTTCCACAGGCTGCTAGGGTCTGTAACATCTCTCTCTCCAAGTCTTGTGCGTACCTTCCTTTTCTGTTCTCATTTAGACCCTTTTTCCTTACATTAATTTCAGTAGATCAAGTCTCTCAGTCCCTCACCTTATCTTATACATTGCAGGCATCCTTCACAATACCTTTAATATTGTCCTTTTCTGCTCAGATCCACTGAGTGACTGCTAGTTTCTAAACCCTGTACCTGCAGGGCCCAGATTATCTTTTTAGCCCCATATGGACCTCCTACCACTCATACAACATACCCCACAGAAAAGCCAGATTGGCTTAGTAGTTTTTCAAATGTGGCAGGCACTTTGTCCATGTGGCTCCCTTTGCCAGAGAAATTTTTCCTCCCCTTCCTCACACCTGTCAGACTCATCGGAACTAGGCCCTCTCATATTAAAACATAAGTTTTACAATGACTACCAGACTTAAAATGTACCACCCAACCGATCCAGCAATCTTATGACAATTTTTCCTGTGGAGCATTTGCCATCCATGTATAACATGCATGAGTATGGTTACCACAGCACTGTTTGTAACATTAAAATAGCAGGAACAACTGAAATAGTTGAAACTGTGGAAAAATAGAGATACATTTATATATATACGTGAAAATTTGGCACTGAATGGAGACTGTGATTCTGTTTCTTAAAGGAAATGTGTGTATGTGCATTTGTGAGTGTGTATACACGCATACAGAAAATACATCTGGAAAAATACACACCAAACTATTGAACAGTGGTTATTGTATGTCTGCATGGGTGTTGAAATTTTAATGTATCTTGCCCCAAAACATTAACATTTGCTAACGCTGCCTGATAAGCTCACTGATATTCATTACTCTTTGTATTTTATATTTTTTAAATAAAAATAACAACTAGAAAAATGGAGTGTTAGATTTTTAAGACTAAGTGCTTTCGTGTCACAGTGCTTTAGTGCGCTGATATTTATCAGGACAGAGACCCTAGTAAAGATTTTTCTGTCTTCTTGGAGTGATAGTCACAAAATATTTTAATTCAAGGATACCAGTATTCTTGCTGACGGACTGCTTCTTAATAGACATGAGTTTCCTCTAATAAATAAGCTTCATTGAATTTAGTATGTGTGTGGTTGCACATGGCCAGTCATGAAAATTTGCATGGATGCCACAGGGCTTGCACACAAGTAAAACTGTACCAGCTTGACCTGTTATTGTGTAAATTGTTTAACGATACAAGTTTAATTCATTTTTATATGCTTATTTTTAGTGGAGAACAGAGAAATATAACGGTATATGTTTGTTTTTTGGTGGCCAGGTATCAACTTTACAGACTGCACCAGGAATCTGGAGCACAAGATGACCACGTAATTAGACATTTTCCTTACTATTGTTAAGCTTTTGTTTCTCAATCCTGTTGTAGTATTGTTTAAAATTTTGCATTATTATAATAAAGATTCAACACTTTGTGGAGAACAATGCCATTGTTGGTTTTCTAGGATGATACATGCAGAATATTTTTTTAAGAAAAGAATTTGCTGCATAAAGTATACTGACATTAGTGTTCAGTCTAAATTAGACTTATGTCTTCATTGTTAAATACAGAATGTCATTTACGTGGAAAGGAGAAGAATTCAAAGTGGCCATTTAAAATGTAGTTTAATTAAGAATCCTGTTATTTACCTTGGCTTTATAATTACTAGTTTGCTTCCTGTATGTTTATAGTCATGATACGATGATGCAGTCAACAGGCCTTTTTTTTTTAAACAAATGCATCTAACTCTAAACAATGAAACAAAAAAATTCCGGAGTAAATATAGTCCTTATAACCTTAACTCATCTCAGAAAGCTTTCGTTAATGATTTACATATCTTGGAGTCTGTTCCCCAGAACAGCTTATTATTTGAGGTCTAAAGGTATGAGTTGGCGAACCAGAGGGTAACAATTGCACATTATCCTGTAAGTAATCTCACAAATTTGAAGAAAATAGAGATAGGTGATCATATTTTGAAAGATGAGAAGAGCAAGTATCTTCAAATATTCCGATGAAAGAAATTTTTTTATTGGGCAAAATGAAACAGAATGTCTTGTAGTCATCTTTTAGTGCTTAAATATAAATATATATTCTTTATTTGAGTAACCATAAGCTGATGGTTTAAAATACATTAACTCATTCTGTTAAGTGTGTTAAATGGGGTTTCTTTTCAGCTATCTCTTACTATATCATTAACACTTAGATAATAGTTATTGAGTAATGAAATACACTATTATTCTAATTATATCTTCCCTGAAACTACCTTGTAAGTTACAAGGTGCATCTTAGGGAAGCTGTGTTTACCACGACTCCTGCTGGGTTGAACACTGAGTTGTGAACTGTCCTATCAATGACTGGGTAGTTATCGCACAGCCATTTTTACAGCTTCAGCATGGTTCACTAAGCATTTCTATTTGAAGATGGCAAATAGTGAACTTTAAAAAGTGGGAATATTGGAATTCCTTTATTTCATTTTAGAATGTTTGTCTTTAACCTAAAAATTAATTGCTTAGTGAAGCACAACAGTCGTTTGATTTTCTTAAAGTTAAAGACTCAGAGTGAGGAAACACAAATTCAGCATTCCAAATGGTCAAAGGTCTGGTTTTAGAAGATGCTTAACGTTTTTCATTGTTAGAGTTTAAACTGAAGAACTACTAATTCATCAGGCATTTTAGTATACCCCACAATGGCCAGCTGGATCGATGATGTAAAAGTACTTTTTATTTTAGTTGTCTTTCGGCATCTAAGCTCTACCAGATTGATAGCCGAAAAGACCAGGGAACCATTTCCATCTCTTGGTTCCACTTTTTGGCAAGTTCTGTCACTTCTGTCCATTTCCCAATGTGCAGAAACCACCCCAAAATGCTCACCAGCTGATACTGGGTGATACAGGTAGACAGGCCATCAATGGTAGCTCCTACCTGATGCTGTGGAGCTTCAAGGGACCACATGAGTATTTCACAGTAAGTGGCATTCTCTGGGCACTTACTATGTGCTGGGCACGGGCCCAAGTGTATTTCCCGCATCACTGTGTTACTACTCTAATCTCCGTTTTACCAGTCAGAAAAGAAAGGTTAAGCAGCTTGCCCAAGATTATGTAGCAGTTAAGTGAAGATCTGGGATTTCAGGCAAAACAGAAACCACATTCTTAACCATTCTGCTATATTGGCACAGACATAGTTGGATGTCAGCCATCAGTTCTGCTTGTTACAACCCTTCTTAGTAAGGATGGTGAGATAGCCAGGTAATGGAAAAGGCAGCAGTGAACGACGTGCTAGGGACAGCTGCAGTGATTAGAGACCAGTGCGAGTGTGTCCTTGTTTTTCAGGTATGCCTATTACTGCAGTGGAATCGGTGCTAGTGTGTTCATTGCTGCTTACATCCAGGTTTCATTCTGGTGCCTGGCAGCTGGAAGACAACTGTACAAAATTAGGAAACAATTTTTTCATGCTATAATGCGACAGGAGATAGGCTGGTTTGACGTACATGATGTTGGGGAACTTAACACCCGGCTCACAGAGTAAGTACCTGGTTTTATGTTTAACTCAGACAGGGCCCTTATTCTCATTAAAAGGGAAGAAATTCATCAGAGCTGTTAGAAGATGTTCATGCATCACTCAGAAGTAATTATGAGACCATTCCTCCTGAGCAGTGCCCCTGTCTTATGCATCATTTTGTTCCCAGTACCCAGGCATGGATGAGGGGACTTGCATGACTAGTGCTGAAGAAGGGGTTGTTGGACTTGCTGGATCGAAAACTTCTTGAGAGTGTGCAGTAGAGCACCAGTGTAATACTCCTGGGGAAATCTCTGTGCGAGATCCCGGTTCTAATCTAATTACCCCACACTCAAATGAAACAACAAACTAACGGGACTCAGGAGAAGAGGTCTGTGTTCACAATCCTGATGTTTATTTCTGACACTATCTGTTCTTTTAGTGATGTCTCCAAAATTAATGAAGGAATTGGTGACAAAATTGGAATGTTCTTTCAGTCATTAGCAGCATCCTTCACTGGTTTTATAGTAGGATTTACACGTGGTTGGAAGCTAACCCTTGTGATTTTGTCCATCAGTCCTGTTCTTGGTGTGTCAGCTGCCCTCTGGGCAAAGGTAGGTGAAACATGTGAATCCAGAGTTTGAACTGTATTCAAATATGAATTAACCATTCTGCTGTAACCCCCCACACCACCCCTGGTAGAAGGCCTTTTTATTACATGGGTGACCCTGACTCTCTACTTGAAATTTGGCTTTAAGTCATCTGTTTAAATTCAGTGGGAATAAGCAGATGCAATTTCACTAAGTCTTACACCAGCCCAGACACCATGCTATCTGGGCCATGTGAATATTTGTGGAAGGAATGAGATAGAAATCTGTCCTCTGCCTTCATATAAAAAGCATGCTGAACTCTTAAAAGACCTGTGTTACCTAGTAGACGATTCCACATTCACATGTGGCGATTCAAGTTAGTGAACAACAAATATGTCCCATTCATTTAACATGATTGATTTAAATGATTTGGTAGATTTTAATTTGTAAATTGATTTAACAGTTTTATTATTTGTAAATTGTTGTTATAAATGGTTTTGTGTTCATACGTATTTAAATCTATGGGTATGAAAATCATTTTTAAAAACTAGATACTTTCTAGTCCCATATGCATGTAAATCCCAAGCCTGCAGTTTTCTCTCCTAATCACAAAAGCAAACCAGTACAAATGGCCCTTCTCACCTCTGCACATATGCCTCTGCTGACCTTAAAAAATAATGAAGAACCTTTCCAGGCTGGGTGTGGTGTTCATTTTAAGCTGATTTGATGAATGAGTGGCAGTGGAGAAATTGGCTCATATGTAATTTCTGTTGGGTTCAACACACACAAATTGCATGTGGCAAAAGGAAATAAAATAATGGAGGGCTAACCAAAGCCGAGCCCAACACAAAATAAATCAGGTTATAAGTATTGAGGAATCTTAGAAATTTTACCCTGTAGGTTATTTATTTTGCTATTAAAAACAATAACTACCGTTGATTGTACATCTATTATGTCAGGCAAATACATACTATCTTTCTGAAGTATAGGTATTATCTATTTAACAGAGGAAGCAATTAAGTTCTGAGGACTCTTAATTTGTTGCTGAAAGTAACGGTGTTTAACTATGTTAAAATAGACTTTCTTAGTGGTTAAATTGCATCTGTGTATCAGTTAGCTGAAGTATTTGGTAAAAGATTTGTGTGTGCATTCTTTTTCCTGCTTACTAGGCTATTAAGCAAGTCAGGTAGCAAATTCTTCATATTAGTATTTGCTGAAAACTGGATTGATGTCCTTTCTAGTCAAGTTAGGAAAACAGACAGTAATTTGATCTTAATAATTATATATTTACTTTAGATACTATATTTAAGTAATAGAACCCTAAGCTTATTGCTGGAGACCCAAAATTAATCTTCATTCTGTCATAAACTTTTGGTGATTTCAACCAAATTTCTTATATTTTCTGGTTGTTAGAAATATTTTAAAAGTGTGGGAAGAGTCTTTGTCCCTGTACACTTGAAGCTCTCCAAGAGACACCAGGGCCAGAAGAAAGAACAGGAAAGGACCCAAGTACAGCAAGCTCCCTGGTCCAGGAGGTCTCTTTAGACTTGTGCACCAGCAACCCTCTTCCCGTGCCCAGAGACACTGCGGTGCCTAGAGGGGACAGGTACCAGAAACCACCACACGGGAGTCGGTAGGAGCCCCACTAGCTTCAGATTAACCACACTGACCAAAATAACAGCATGAAGGCTCTGACTAGAAAACTGCCACTGGAACCACAGCTCACAAGAGTAGGCCAAGAATGACATGCTCAGCCCAAACAGGGTAACTGCTTGCTGAGATAAGAGAGTTATATAGGACCCAGAGTTTCTTAACAGAACTGACAGAATGTCCGTGGTACAATAAAAAGTCACTTATTATACCAAGAAAATCAGAACTCAAATGGTAAAAAGGTAACTGATACCAAACTGAGAAAAGTGAGATGTTAGAATTCTTTGACCTGGATTTTGAAATAGCGATCATAAAAACGCTTGAGTAATCAATTACAAATTCTCAAAACAAAATAAAAAGAGAGAATATTTTATCAAAAAAATGAAATGGAAGTTATGAAAAAGGGTAAAAGGAAATGCAAGAACTGAAAGATACAACAGCAGAAAATAAAAAATCATGACGAATAGGCTCATACTCATTGCGTGGAAATGACAGGATAGAATCAGTGTATCTGGAGATAGAATTCTAGAATTCATCCACACTGAAACAGAGAGGATATAAAAAGAGCCTCCGGTACCTGTGAGACAATAACAAAATATTTAACATTTGTTACCCTTAATGTCCAAAAAGAAGAGGAGAAAAAGAGTGGGGCTGAAGGAGTATTGGAAGAAATAATGGTTGAAAACTTCCAATATTTGGTGAAAGAAAAAATCTTCAGATTCAAGGAGCTGAGCTAACACCAGACAGGATAAACCCAAAGAAATCCATGCCAAAGCACATCATAATTAAACTACTTAATACTAAAGATAAAAAATCTTGAATCAGCTAAAGAGAAACAACACATTACTTATAGGGGAATACTAATTTGAATGACAACATATTTCTCATCTGAAGCCAGAAATGCCAGAAGGAAGGGGCAAAATACTTTCCAAGTGCTGAAAAGAAAGAACCATCAATTGTGTATACTGTATCTGGTAGAACTGTTCTTCAGCAGTGTTGGTGAATCTCAGATCAAGGAAAAGTAAATAATTTCCTGACAGCATACCTACTGGTATGTTAAAGACTGGCTAAACGAAGTTCTTCAAACATGAGGGAATGTTGAAATAATTTTGGAGCGTCAGGAAGGGAAAAGGAACAACAGAAAGATCAGAAATTTGGACAGATAAAATAGAATTTCCTTTTCCTCCAGAGATCTCTAAATCATATTTGATGACTGAAGCAACAATTATAAATGGTAAAATGTTGGTATCATCATAGTCATATGTGAATATTATAATAGAGCAACCATTAGGAAGCCCAGGCAGAAATATTTAAAAACACTGTAAGTAAATCAAGATGGAATCCTAAAACTATATCAAGAGAAGAAAAAAGAAGAGGAATGAGAACCTGATGAAACAAATAGAAAACAAGTAATAAAATCGTAAATGTCACTGCTAACATATCACTAATAATTTTAAATACAAATAGTTTAAATATACTAGTCAAGGGCGAAATTGGCAGAGTGGATTAAAAAAAATGTCTCAACTGTATCCTGCTTACAGGAAACTCACTTCAAATTAAACAACATAAGTAGAGTGGAACAGGATGGAAAAAGATAAACCTTACAAACATTCATTTAAAACAAAAGAGTAGCTATTTAGTATCTGATAATGTTGACTCCAGAATTTAAAAATTACTATGAAAAAAGTAGAACATTACATAACTATAAAAGGGATCAATCCACCACAAAGACATAATCACCTTAAATGTGTCAACACTAAATAAGATAGTCTCAACATACATGAAGTAAAAACTGAGAGAACTGAAGGGAGAAATAAAAACATCACAATTATGGTTGGAGACTTTAGCATACCCTCCTCAGCACTGATAGAACTACTAGAGAAATTTAGGGAGAAACAGAAGATCTGATCAACATAATCAGCCAATAGAATCTAATTGATCCTTAATAAAATATTGTACTCAACAACAGGATACACATTAATCATTTTTCAATATGGGTCATATCCTGGGCTATAAAACAAACCTGAAGAAATTTAAAATAATTGATACCCTGAAGTGTTTTCTCTGACTACATTACACTAGAAACCAATAGAATGACAATGAGAAGAATCTCTAAACATGTGGCAGCTAAACAGTACATTTAAAAATAATCCATGGATCATAAAGGAAGTTTCAAAGGGAAATATTTATATAACTAAATGGAAACAAAAACACAGTGTCAAAATATTTGGAATGCAACTAAATAAGTGCTCACGGAAATTTATAACATTAAATGTTTAGCTTAGAAATGAGGAAGGGTATCAAATCAGTAATACAATTTCCTGCCTTAAAAAACTAGAAAAAAAAAGCAAAATAAAACCAAAGCTAGCAGGAGGAAGAAACAATAAGGTAAGAAATTGAAAAATAGGAAAATAATAGAAAAAATCGGTGAAACAGCTGGTTCTTCAAAAAGAATCAATAAAATTAGCATGAGAAAAATAAAGACACAAATCACAGTACCAAGAATAAAAAAGACATCACTATAAATCATGCAGACTTTAAAAGATAATAAGGGAAGGCTATGAAAAACTTTGTACTCATAAATTTGAAAACTTAGAAATCAACTCTTTAGTAAGTACAAACTACAAAAACTCAACTAGGATGAATAGATAATCTCAATAACCATATAATCACTAAATAAACTTATTTTGTAACTTAAAGGCTCCTGAAAAGGAATTTTCTATACCCTGATAATTTTACTGGAAAGTTCTACCAGACATTTAAAGAATTAACACCACAATTTTATACACCCTCCTCCAGAAGAAAGAATACTTCCTCTTCCCAACCTTGAAAGAGGGAACACTTCCCAATTCTTTTTATTAGGCCTGTATTACCCTGATACCAAAAACAGACAAAATTAATACAAAAAGAAAACTGTAGCTCTAATACCCTTCATAGACTAAGAATAAAAATACTTCAGCAATATTAACAAACCAAATCCAGCAATGAATAAAAAGAATAATATATCATGACCAACTGGAATTTATTTCAGCTATGCAAAGCTGGTACAACATTTGAAAATCAATCGAATGTAATCTATCATCTCAACAAGCTAAAGAAGAAAAACTGATCATATCAACTGACAGAGAAAAAAACATTAGACAATATCCAAAACGCACTGATGATTAAAAAAAAAAAAGCAAGTCAAGAATAGAGGGATATTACCTCAACTTGATAAAAGATAAGCTTAAAAAACCCTACAGCTAATATCCTGCTTAACAGTGAAAGACTGAATGCTTTTCCTCTAAAATTGGGAATAGTAAGACAAGGAAGTCTGCTCTCACTACTCTTTTTCAACAAAGTATTAGAACTTCTAGCCACTGCAATAAGGCATAAAAAAAAAGGTATATGATGAGAAAGGAAAAAATAAAACTATATTCACAGAGAGCATAATTTTCTACATAGAGAATCCCAAATAATCTACAATTTTCTAAGACTAATAATAAGTTTGGAAAGGACACAGGATACCAGATCAACTGTATCTGGTATAAGTATAAAATTAAATACCTAGGTATATACTTCACAAAAAATATAGAATCTATGTGCTGAAAATATATTAAATGCTGATGAAAGATATCAAGGCTAAATAATGGATTATAAAACTCAGTGTGTAAATTCTCAGATATCAGTTCTTCCCGAACTGATCTGTAAGTTTAGGGCATTTCCTATAAAAAATTTCAGTAAGATTTTTTTGTGGACATAGACAAGCAAGCTTAATCTAAAATTTATATGGAAAGACACAGGCCTTAAAATAGCTAAAGTAATCTTGACAAAGAAAAATATGGTGAGAAAAATAAGGTATAGAAAAGCAATTCAGTGGAGCAATAGTAGCCTTTTCAACAAATAGTGCTGGAGCAGATGGGCATCCAGACAGAATAAAACAGCCTCAACCTAAACCTCACATTCTATGTAAAAATCAACTAAAAGTGGGTCATGGCCTTCTATGTAAAATGGAAAGCTATACAATGTTTAGAAAACAACATAGTGGAAAATCTTTGGAATCCAGGCCTGGGCAAAAAGGTTTTAGACTTGACACTAAAAAGCTCAGTCCTTTAAAAGAAAAGCTTATAAATTAAACATCATCAAAATTAAAATTTCTTGTTTTGTGAAAGCCATGTGATGAAAGCACAAGCTATAGAGTGGGAAAAAAGTACATGAAAACCACATACATGACAAGGGACTGTGTTCATTTAATGAACTCTCAAAACTCAATAGTAAAAATTCAAAAAAACCAATTAGAGAAAGAGGCAAAAGATGTGAATAGACATTCATCAAAAAGGATGTATAGGTGGCACGTAAGCACATGAAAAGTTCTTCAGCATCATTAGGCATCAGTAAAAAGCAAATTAAACTACAATGAGATACAACTACACATCTGTCAATGGCTAAAATAAAAAATGATGAAAACACCAAATGCTGATGAAATGCAGAGAAACTGGATTGCTCATAGATGGCTGGTAGGAATACAAAATGGTAAAGCCATTCTGGAAAACAGTTTTGCAATTTCTTATGAAACTAAACATGGAGTTACCACACAGTCCAGCAGTTGTACTCCTGAGCATTTATCTGAGAGAGAATTATGACATGTAAAAACCTGTATTCAAATGTTTATAGCAGTTTTATTTGTAATAGCAAAAAAAAACCACCCACAAAAACCCATATGTCCTTCAGCAAGTGAAAAGTTAAGCTGTGGTACATCATACTGTGGAATACTACCTGTTGATAAAAGGAAAGAACTATTGATACATACAACAACCTGGAGGAATCTCCACAGAGCTTGCCGTGTGAGAAAAGACAATCCTAAGAGCTTATGTACCACATGATTCTATTTATATATATTCTTGACATAACAATTACAGACAAGAGAACAAACTAGTGGTTTTTAGGGCTTAGGGATAGTGGGGAGGGGAAGAGAGTTGAGGAATAGGGAAAGAGATGACTGTGGCTATAAAGAGTACCACCAAGGGATCCTTCTGATGGACTTGTTCTGTATCATGACTGAGGTCACATGGTGCACGATAGGTGATAACAGTGCTTAGAACTAAATACGCACACACAAGTGCATGTAAAACCGATAAATTGGATAACATTGATGAGTTCATGTTAAGTGTTACATTCCTGATTGGGATATTGCTCTGTAGTTTTCATGATGTTACTTTTGGATAACACTAGATGAAGACTGTGTTTTGTGACAAGTATGTTAAAAGACAAAATTCAGCTGAATGAATTTGAAGATCTAATTGGCTTTATTCAGTGATTCATGAATCAAGCAGCATCCTTTTTAACAGATAAGAGTTCTGAGGAGCTGTACAAAAGGAACGTTTTATTGACAGAGGGGTTAGAAAAACAAGTTTTCTAACAAAGAGTGGATTGTTTCAAGTAGGGTTATCTTCCTTTGAGGGAAGGGTAGGGATCTATCATGCAAATTATCTCAGCAAATGCTAATCATGTAGTTCCAGATTGACTGGTGAAAGGCCACCTTCCTGGGAGAGGTTCCAACTGCAATTAGGTTAGATATTAAGTCTTGGTCTGCTGACATGGGGCTTAGTACAAGTGACTCAGTTTTCGGCCTGTTGTCTCTTTTTTCTTTAATAGGTATGTGGGATCTCACTATTGTTTCTTACAACTGCATGTGAATCTATAATTATCCCTTCCCCAAAAAGTGTAAGTTACCTTGAAACAAAACAAAAAACCACATTGGGAAATGGAAAAATGGGACAAAGATGAAACTCAAAATATCTTTAGTAGTCAAAAATATTGCTTCTGAATATACTAGATTGAGCAATACAAAATTAGACAGCTTTTGCCTTAGAGAAATAACAATTTCATATATCTCAAACTAATATAAGCAGGCTTTGTGAGGAAATTAGCAGCCTTTGGAAGAAGAGATGAGTTAGTGATACTTTACATAGCTTACTGGGTAATTGTAATAATGGAAGTATCACCATTCTATTTTATATTGGAGGAGTAGAGGAAGTTGGCTTTTAATATTCCTCAGAATAGTTCAGAGGGCTTTTTCTTTCAACACATACGATCTTTTAAAAAACAAAGCAGAAACACTTAATTAATGTTTCACTATTTTATGTTATTTGAAAATTATTTAGATGTTCAGTAAATTTCCATTTTACTTAGCAAAACTCTAAAGTTTCAAGTTGCAAATAGATTTTGCAAGATATTTTTAATTATACATACCATAACACATAATTATTGCTAAAAAGATTACGTAAGACTTTTTTATCCTTCTTAGATCTGTGTAATTTGCTGCTGCTGAGTATTTATGTTAAATAATCCATGAAACATCATGTGACATTAAACAAAGTCGGCTATCATCATAAGCTGTTTCCTTGCTGACAAATTTTGTAACAGAGACAACATGAATTTGATTATTAAGCCCCGGTAGTTGTGTATCTGCATTATATATCATGCTGATAACTCTATTTTAATTAAACCAATCTATTTTGGTAAACCAATTAAACCAAACAAAACCTTTTGTTTACCAAAGGTTAGCCTAGATTTTATGAATTTGAAAAGAATTTGGGTTAGTTTCTGTTTTATTTCCTTGAATGTTACTAGCACTTAATTTATAAAAGCTTAATTTTAAGCCAATTAGAGAATATCTCCAAGTGATGTATCTGGTACAGGATTTGTATCTAGACTGTAAAAAGGAGACTTAAAACTCAGTAATAAAAAGCAAATAATGCAAATTTTAAAATGGACAAAAAAGAATCTAATTAGACATTTCTCTGAAGATTTACAGATGTCCAATGAGTAGGTAAAAGATGTTCAGCATCATTAGTCATCAACGAAATGCAAACCCAAACCACAGTGAGGTACCATATCTCCCTCACTAGGATGGGTAGTGTTATAAAAATGGACAATAAGAGCTGTTGGCAAAAATGCAGAGAAATCAGAACTCTCATACATTGCTGGTAGGAGGGTAAAATTGTGCTGCCACTTTAGAAAACGGTGGCAGTTCTCAAAAGGTTAAACACAGAGTTCCCCTATGACCCAGAAATTCCACTCCTAGATGAAACCAAGAGAAACTAAAACAAGCCCACACTGTTCAGAGCAGCATTATTCCTATTAGCCAAAAAAGTGGAAATGATCTAAATGTCCATCAGCTGATGAATGGATTTATAAAATGTGGTTTATCCTTAAAATGAATATTATCTGTCCATGAAACAGATACATGAAAACATTATGCTAAATTAAAGCCAGTCGCAAAAGACCACAAATTGCATGATTCTGTATATATGAAATGTCCAGAATAGGCAAATCCATAGAGACAGAAAGTGCTGAGGTGAGGAAGGATGGAAGGATTTGGAGGTGATGACTAAAAAGTACAAGGTTTCTTTGTGCAGAAGATGAAAAATGTTCGAAAATTGGTTGTGGTATGGTCACACATCTTTGTGAATTACTAAAGCCTGCTCAATTTTAAACTTTATTATTTTTAAAATTTTTTATTAAGGTATTATTGATATACACTTTTATGAAGGTTTCACATGAAGAAACAATGTGGTTACAACTTTTACCCATATTACCAAGTCCACACCTATACCCCAATGCAGTCACTGTGCATCAGTGTAGTAAGACGCCACAGATTCACTATTTGCCTTCTCTGTGTTGCACTGTATTCACCGTGACACCCCACACCATGTGTTCTAAACATAATACCCCTCAATCCCTTTCTCCCTCCCTCCCCACCTGCCTGCCCACACCCCTCCCCTTTGGTAACCACTAATCCCTTCTTGGAGTCTGTGAATCTGCTGCTATTTTGTTCCTTCAGTTTTGCTGCGTTGTTATACTCCACAAATAAGGGAAATCATTTGGCACTTGTTTTTCACTGCCTGGCTTATTTCACTGAGCATAATATCTTCCAGCTCCATCCATGTTGTTGCAAATGGTAGGATTTGTTTCTTTCTTATGGCTGAATAGTATTCCATTGTGTATATGTACCACCTCTTCTTTATCCATTCATCTACTGATGGACCCTTAGGTTGCTTCCATTTCGTAGCTGTTGTAAATAGTGCTGCGATAAACATAGAGGTGCAGATGTCTTCTTGAATCTGAGAAGTTATATTCTTTGGGTAAATTCCAAGGAGTGGGATTCCCGGGTCAAATGGTATTTCTATTTTTAGTTTTTTGAGGAACCTCCATACTGCTTTCCACAATAGCTGAACTAGCTTACATTCCCACCAGCAGTGTAGGAGGGTTCCCCTTTCTCTGCATCCTCGCCAGCATTTGTTTTTCTTAGTCTTTTGGATGCTGGCCATCCTTACTGGTGTGAGGTGATATCTCATTGTGGTTTTAATTTGCATTTCCCTGTTGATTAGTGATTATGTACAATATTATGCCATCTGCAAACAGGGACAGTTTAACTTCTTCCTTGCCAATCTGGATGCCTTTTATTTCTTTGTGTTGTCTAATTGCCATGGCTAGGACCTCCAGTACTGTGTTGAGTAGAAGTGGGGAGAGTTGACATCCTTGTCCTGTTCCTGATCTTAAACCAAAAGCTTTCAGCTTCTCGCTGTTAAGTATAATGTTGGCTGTGGGTTTGTCATATATGGCCTTGATTATGTTGAGGTACTTGCCCTCTATACCCATTTTGTTGAGAGTTTTTATCATGAATGGGTGTTGAATTTTGCCAAATGCTTTTTCAGCATCTATGGAGATGATGATGTGGTTTTTGTCCTTCTTTTTGTTGATGTGGTGGGTGACGTTGATGGATTTTTGAATGTTGTACCATCCCTGCATCCCTGGAATAAATCCTACTTGATCATGATGGATGATCTTTTTGATGTATTTTTGAATTCGATTTGCTAACATTTTGTTGAGTATTTTTGCATCTGTGTTCATCAGGAATATTGGCCTGTAATTTTCTTTTTTTGTAGTGTTTTTGTCCGGTTTTGGTATTAGAGTGATGCTGGCCTCATAGAATGAGTTTGGAAGTATTCCCTCTTCTTCTACTCTTTGGAAAACTTTAAGGAGGATGGGTATGAGGTCTTCACTAAATGTTTGATAAAATTCAGTGGTGACGCACTCTGGTCCATGGGTTTTGTTCTTAGGTAGGTTTTTGATTACCAGTTCAATTTCGTTGCTGGTAATTGGTATGTTGAGATTTTCTGTTTCTTTCTGGGTCAGCCTTGGAAGGTTGTATTTTTCTACAAAGCCATCCAGTTCTTCTAGGTTATCCAGTTTGTTAGCATATAATTTTTCATAGTATTCTCTCATAATTTTTTGTATTTCTGTCGTGTCAGTAGTGATTTTTCCTTTGTCATTTCTGATTCTGTTTTTCTGTGTAGACCCTTTTTTCTTGTTAAGTCTCACTAACGGTTTATCTGTTTTGTTTATTTTCTCGAAGAACCAGCTCCTGCTTTCATTGATTCTTTCTATTGTTTTATTCTTCTCGATTTTATTTATTTCTGCTCTAATCCTTATTATGTCCCTCCTTCTACTGACTTTGGGCCTCATTTGTTCTTCTTTTTCAAGTTTCTTTAATTGTGAGTTTCGGCTGTTCACATGGGATGGTTCTTCTTTCCTGAGATAGGCCTGTATTGCAGTATACTTTCCTCTTAGCATGGCCTTCACCGCATCCCACAGATTTTGCGGTGTTAAATTATTGTTGTCATTTGTCTCCATATATTGCTTGATCTCTGTTTTTATTTGGTCCTTTTAGGAGCATGTTGTGAAGCCTTCATGTGTTTGTGAGATTTTTCACTTTCTTTGCATAATTTATTTCTCCTTTTATACCTTTGTGGTCTGAGAAACTGATTGGTACAATTTCACTCTTTTTGAATTTACCAACACCCTTTTTTGTGGCCTAGAATATGATCTATTCTTGAAAATGTTCCATGTGCACTTGGGAAGAATGTTTATTCTGCTGCTTTGGGGTGTACAGTTCTGTAGATGTCTGTTAGGTCCATTTTTTCTAGTGTGTTGTTCAGTACCTCTGTGTCCTTACTTATTTTCTGTCTGGTTGATCTGTCCTTTGGAGTGAGTGGAGTGTTGAAATCTCCTAGAATGAATGCATTGCATTCTATTTCCCCTTTTAATTCTGTTAGTATTTGTTTCACATATGTAGGTGCTCCTGTGTTGTGCACATAGATATTTATAGTGGTTATATCTTCTTGTTGGATTGACCCTTTTATCATTATGTAATGACCTTCTTTGTTTCTTGTGAATTTCTCTATTTTGAAATCTCTTTTGTCTGATACAAGTACTGCAACTCCTGCTTTTTTTCTCCCTCTTAGTTGCATGAAATATCTTTTCCATCCCTTCACTTTTAGTTTGTGTATGTCTTTAGGTTTAAAGTGAGTCTCTTGTAGGCAGCATATAGATGGGTCTTGGTTTTTTATCCATTCAGTGACTCGTTGTCTTTTGAGTGGTGCATTCACACCATTTACATTTAGGGTGAATATCAATAGGTATGTACTTATTGCCACTGCAGGCTTTAGATTCGTGGTTACCATAGGTTCAAGGTTAACTTCCTTATTATTTAATTGTCTAACTTAACTCAATATGCTATTACAAACACAGTCTAAAGGTTCTTTTTTTCTCCTCCTTTTTCTTCCTCCTCCATTCTTTATATATTGGGTATCGTATTCTGTACTCTTCATCTATCCCTTGATTGACTTTGAAGATAGTTGATTTCATTTTGAATTTGCTTAGTAATTAACTGCTCTATTTTCTTTACTGTGGTTTTATTATCTCTGGTGAGAGCTATTAAACCTTAGGAACACTTCCACCTATAGCAGTCCCTCCAAAATACACTGTAGAGATGGTTTGGGGGAGGTAAATTCTTTCAGATTTTGCTTATCTGGAAATTGCTTAATCCCTCCTTCAAATTTAAATGATAACCTTGCCGGATAAACTATTCTTGGTTGGAGGCCCTTTTGCTTCATTCCATTAAATACATCATGCCACTCCCTTCTGGCCTGTAAGGTTTTTGCTGAGAAGTCTGATGATAGCCTGATGGGATTTCCTTTGTATGTGATCTTATTTTGCTCTCTGGCTGCTTTTAAAAGTCTGTCCTTATCCTTGATCTTTGCCATTTTAATCACTATATGTCTTGGTATTGTCTTCCTTGGGTCCCTTGTGTTGGGAGATCTGTGCACCTCCATGGCCTGAGAGACTGTGTCCTCCCCCAGATTGGGGAAGTTTTCAGCAATTACCTCCTCAAAGACACTTTCGATCCCTTTTTCTCTCTCTTCTTCTTCTGGTACCCCTATAATGTGAATATGTGGAAATTGCAAAAGGAAAGTGATGAGAGAAAAAAAGATATTCAGAGAGAGCAGATGGCCCAATTTACACATCTGTAATAGTGTTTGACTACGTGTTTTTTTAATAATTTATTTTTGTATCGTTAATCTACAATTACATGTGCAATATTATGCTTATTAAACTACCCCCTTCATCAGGTCCCCCCCACCGACCCCATTACAGTCACTGTCCATCAGCATAGTGAGATGCTATAGAATCACTACTTGTCTTCTCTGAGTTGTACAGCCCTCCACGTGCCCCCCCCCCAACATTACGTCTGGTAATCGTAATGCCCCTTTTTCCCCCTTGTCCCTCCCTTCCCACCCATCCTCCTCAGTTCCTCTCCCTTTGGTAACTATTACTCTGTTCTTGGGTTCTGTGAGTTTGCTGCTGTTTTGTTCCTTCAGTTTTTTTATTTGTTCTTATACTCCACATATGAGTGAAATCATTTGATATTTGTCTTTTTCGGCTTGGCTTATTTCACTGAGCATAATACCCTCTAGCTCCATCCATGTTGTTGCAAATGGTAGGATTTGTTTTCTTCTTATGGCTGAATAATATTCCATTGTGTATATGTACCACATCTTCTTTATCCATTCTTCTACTGATAGACACTTAGGTTGCTTCCATTTCTTGGCTATTGACAAAGCAGTTCCCAGGTTGTTGGGGCTGAATTTGTAGGTACCTCACTGGGAATGTCTCCTGTCCCCTTTGCTGAGGGGGGCATGTGTGGTTCCTGGCCGTTTAATGAGGTCTAACAGAGTTTTAGAGTCCGGGGTTGGCCAACTATGGCCTGCAGCCCATATCCAGCTCTCCGTCTGTTTTTTGGGGGGTTTTTTTGTAAATAAAGTTTTACTGAAACACAGCCATTTATGCCCCTCCCTTTGTGTGGTAGTCTGTGGCTGGTGTTGCCCCACAGCAGCAGAGCTGAGCCGTCAGGAGATGAGACCGGATGGCCCCTGAGGCCAAAAGTATTTACTCTCTGGCCTTTCACCGAACTTTCAACTCCAGTGTGAGATGACTAACACCTTGTCCCAGGGACGCTCCTAAGACCCCCAGCGAAGCACTGGGTGGCCAAAGCGGAAAGGACAGGGAGGCTGATCTCGCTCGCTCTTTCTTCTGGGAGGGGACTGTGCTCCTTAGCTACTGCTCATGCTTCTGTCGGGCTGGACTGATCAGACAGAGGCCTTAGTTTTGCCCATTTCTCTGTAATATCAGTAGAGAGTTTACATGAATTTCAAGATGTTTTGCAAATTATTATCCAATTTCAATCCTAATGCTCAAAGTCTGGTTTGTTCATCCTTTCCATAAGGAATAAGTTATTCCTTATACATTCACAGATTCTGTAAATGTTTATTGGTCATCTATCTTGGCCAAACACTGTGTTAGGTGCCGAGGATGTATCAGCAATGGGTGAGATTACAATCTGGCGCGGGAAACAGCTAAACTGGGATAAATGCGGTTGTAAGTACAAAGAAGGACAAACAGAGAAGAGGTGGAAGGTGTTGAGGGCTGGGGAAGCCTTAAAGGAGGCTCAGGAGGTGATCGCTGAGCTGAGGCAAGAAGGACAGTAGAGCCAACCTGGAAGAGTCTGGGGACAAGAGCTGCTTAGTCCTCCTTTTCTGCCCAGGCTGGAGGATCTGGATTTTGGACTAAGTGCAAACTTATTCCCCAGCAAGTTTCTTAGAGCCCTCTGGAACACAATCCAATAATTCTGAGAGATGGTTCCTCTGCGTATTGCCTACATTTCTCATTGGCCTTGGTGCTTTGGGCCCTTCCTGGTCATATGCTGGAAAGTTCCAATTTCTTTAGTAGTCAATCTCCTGAGAGTCTGAAACTATAAAGGGTTCCTAACAAACTGGTCACCTCTCATTCATGGCAAGATGGATGCAGCTTCTCAAAACTGGTTTCCTAAAATCATCAGATGACTTTCTATGTCAGGGAAGAAATAAGACAGCCTGGTGAATTGAGGACTGACTAGTTTAATAAATGTGCTAATTAACAAGTCACTTTTGTTAATTAAGGCACCAGAGTCTGATAACAAGAACATGTGACC
Organism: Smutsia gigantea; assembly: GCA_032199065.1. NCBI lineage: Eukaryota > Metazoa > Chordata > Mammalia > Pholidota > Manidae > Smutsia > Smutsia gigantea. The sequence continues at coordinate 58,752 of JAVSCE010020065.1, read as the reverse complement.
CATGGTGTTTCCCTCTTTGCTTTGGCTACCAGGCAGCTCATAGAAACCACTGACCCTGTGATTAGAATATTCTTTATTTTTTCTCATTTTATGTCATGAATATATACTGATTAACTTATTATAACATGCCCTGTGTCATTAACATCTCAAATTATTTTCATACAGAGGAAGTTATACATCTTTAAAAAAATTTTTTAACAAACTTTGAAAGGAATGATGTATCCTGGGCAACTTCTCTGCATGAGACTGCACAAGCTCTTAAGTGTTCCTGGAGAGTGAGGAGCCGGGGTGCCTTCTGTTCAGTTAAACAGTCACTGAGTTTAGTGCATTGAGTACAGAGTGAGACTGCGGCCTTTCCCATTGGGGAGCTGGTGGGTGCAAGCTGTTCCTTTGCTTCACTGCAGCCGTATAGATGGCTGAAGACCAGGCTGCCCCCCGTCAGTTACCTGGACTGAAATACCAGGCCTGGGCTAAACCCACTTTTAAGATCTGGTTTATTCATTCTTTCGCTTACTCACTTTCACATTCACAGATCTCCATAAATATTTACTGGCCGAGCACTGCTACAGCTGCATTGGCCGAGCTGCAGTCAGTCGATCGACATGGAGGATCAAAGGGGCTGATGTTAGGGGGAGACCAGCGTTACACTTGATGCAGACAAGGTTCTTCCTCCTCTGATGCCACAGAATATATACAACCACTGGCAGCTGGGCTTCCATGTAGAACTGTTGACATTTTGTGGTTTAAACAAGAATAATGGAATATGTGAAATATCAGCATTTCTTGGTATAGCTTAAAGGAGACTAAATGCTCTGGTAGTGGTGTAAACCACAGCCAGAGGAAGGCTGTTTCCTTTGCTCTTTGCCTTCCTGTTTTCCGTGACTGTCTTCTGTCTCTTTCTCTCCATCTCCCCCACTTCTTTCATCCCTCCCGCCCCAGCCCCACTCTGCAGCTTCTCCCGTCCCTGTACAGCGACACTAACATGTCAGTTGGAGAAACAGAGAGTGGCAACTTGATGATGCCATTCTTCCATGTGTGCTGGTGACTCGGTGCCATGGAGCAGGTCCTTCTTGCGTTAGCCTCTTGGTCGTGCCCCCCAACACCTGCTGCCTGCAGCCACCTTTCCTTGCTCACACCCATGACCTTGTCATCGCTGATAACTTCCATCCTCTCTAATCGGAATCCCAGGCACCTCACTCTTGGTCCACCATCTCCTCCCTGAGCAGGGCTGCCTTATGGCCATGTGACCTGGGCACTTACAGGCCTGATGCTCAGAAGGGCCCAGTGCTTGGAGGTTTAATGCTGTGGGATCACCTTCTGAATTTTAGCTTTGAATTTGTGTTTCCTAAGTGAAGTCGCATGAGATAGTGGAGTTTGTGCTGGGCTTGAAGGCCTGGCTCATCACTGCTCCTCTTCCTGCTGTCCTCCCACCTCCCCAGGATGGTTTCTCAGCCTCCTCACTCTCCTGGCCCCACAGCTATCACTGACACCCTCCTTCCTCCAGGGGGCACAGGCATGGGGAAAGTTGGGTTTGTGGGCTCACACCCTGTGGCATCTTGGGGTAGCAGGTGGTGGCAGAGCTCAGGCAATGATGCCACGGGGCTTTCTCCCTACCACTAGGCAGGGCCAAGCCTCTCCCTCCTCATCCCGGTACCTAGTGCAGAAGGAATTCAATGTCCTTGGAGACTGTCCACCCTCTGAGGTTGGGTGGTGGGCCCCTGGGATGGGGAGATGCCTGGCTCAACCTCCCCAACTCAGGTTGGGCATAATGCCTGGGTCCTGTGCAGTAGCTGGTGGGCAGAGCACTGAGTCCTGAGGCTCCCTGGGTCTGCACTTGCCTCCGGAATATCTTTGTGCCCCAGGGAGTGCAACACTAAATTGTAAATGAGAAACATCAAAACAGATTAAGAGAGGGAGAAAGAAAGAAAAGGCTTTCTATTTTAGTACCTTTAATGGCACTTTTTATGTGCTTTATGAACAAGAGATCTACATTTTAATTTTGCTGTGGGCCCTACAAATTACGTAGCTGGTCCTGCCCCTAGTAAATCAACGCCAGCAAATCTCAGGTTCCTGTGGGCCCATGGTTCGCTGATCTGCTCACTTTTCCATTGGCCCTCTCCCGCCGTGGGCTTACTTCCCTCCTCACTCAGGCTGGGTCACTGTCACTCAGGCAAGTTGCAGATGCTGACATCCCTATAAATGCCTCTGGGGCCCCGTTTGTCCTTCCTTAGGACAAGTACAAGTTCTACAGCACTGCTTCTTGCTGGGTGTGGGGGATATGCTATTTTCCCCATTGCATATTTTTTAAAGAAAATGAGAGGTTAGCGTAACTGTTTCCAGAAGACACATCAAGTCACTCGTCTGAGCTGCAGCCAGTTGCTGCAACGTGAGCCTTTGAAGCCAACTTCACAGGACATGCAGGACCAGCCTGGAAGCCCCAGCTCCTCCAAGATGAGAGTGTGCAGGGTGCTGGCAGATGCAGCGGCCTCTGCAGATTCAGCAACAACATTTTTTTGTAACAGGAGCACTTTCTGCTTTTCAAGGAAGAGAAAGAAGGAGTTGACTTGCCATATGAGGTTCAAAAAAAAAGTTGCCAGTTTTTCCTTTATTTTATTGCTTCATTTTATTGCCCTTCTCGCCAAGCTTCAGGGAATGAGGTTGCAATGAAATGAGCGCTCAAAGTCTGTTAGGCAAAACCCAGTTTGCCTGAAGCCGAAAAATATGGATGGGCTATTGCTTTTGGGTCCTTTCTAGATGATTACTGGCTGAGCCAGCTTCTGGAGAATTCTAGAAATCCCCTCTCCTCTTATGGCTGTAGGAGTTTGCAGGAGTCATCTGACCCCATTGGAGAGTTGTATGAAAAGATGTATTAAGGACTTTGGTGCCTTTCGATAGTACCAATTTAACCGTTGTCTGCTAATAGATTTTTTGGAAATCACCTTCTGGATTTCCAAAGATCTGAATTTTGGAGATCTTCTGGAAAGAACTGTAAATTGTCAGAGGGGGATGACCTTGGACATCAGCAGGCTCAATTCTCTTATTTTGCAAGTGGTAAAACCAAGACCCACAGAAGTCAATCAAGTGGCTCAAGGGCATGGAGTGAGTTAATACAAAACCCAGACCTAACCCAGATGTCCTGCTGCCCGAGACAGCGTGCTCCTGGGATCTGTGGAGGCCGAGGTGGCATTGTTTGTGCATGCGTGCTCACGCGCACATGCGCGTGTTTGTGTGTGTGTGTGTGTGTGTGTGTGTGTGTACGTGTGCATTCTGTTGAAGTCTTCATTTCTGCACCGCCCTTGGTTGATGCTGGACAGTAATCGCAAAGCTGGCAATCAGCCTGTGGGTATTACTTAGCACAGACCCAGCTTTTCTTCCCTGGGGGAAATCCAGCAGTGATGAGTCGCCTTCAGCAGGATCCCTGGTCTACCCAGAGCCTGCAGGGTGCTGCACAGGCCTGCCTCCCTGCCCCAGCCCGGCTTGCCTGAAGCTGATGCAGGCTCCACCAAGGGAGAAACAGTGTGGCCCAGCCCTCACCCTGAGGGTGCAGAGAGGTGCTTCCTCTGCCCGGACTCTATTCTGACTAGTCTCCACCTCCCCCATTGCCCTGCTGTGTGTCATCTCTGCTCTTGTCTGCCTGGTGGAAAAGTCCTGCTCTGTGGGCGTCTGGGCAGCGGGCAGAGGGGGGTGGGGGCAAGAACACCGGGATTAGAGGCTGGAGGATTGTAGTCCTGGTTCTGCCACCACCTGGACCAGCTGTGGGAATGTTGGTCCCCTGGTGAGTGGACAGTGCCTGTCCCCTGGGTCCCACAGAGGGGCTGGTTGTGAAGGGCAAGGGAGTGACAGAGCAGGAGGCATGTAGGGCATGCACACCATGGGGGAGTTTGTCTACACTGGCCAGGCTCTGTTTGGACCTCTTGTATCATGCACTAACCACCCTGGAAATTTTGTGACCATTGCTTTCCTTGGGGGCAGACTTCCCCTCCTGCCTGCCCCCAACCAAATCCTGCGGGAAAGAGTGTTCACCTACTGGAGTCCTCTGCAACCGCTGTAGGTGCTGAGATCACTGCTCTAAATGAGCCATTTCCCCACAAGCTGTGGTGGACTCTAATGGCTGTCCTCCTCCCAGCTGGCAGAGCCCTGGGGTTGTTTTCAGCCCACCTTGACCTACCCCATTGCTAACTCAGGCAAACCCGGAGGTGGCTAAGGTGGTCACAGGGGCCACGTCCCCCGCACCAGAGGGTGGTTGAGGATGGCCTTACTACCAGGTGCTGGCTGACGGCCCGCGAGGGGGAAGTGCTGGGCTCCTCTGGGTTGTCTGCTCTTCTGAAGACACACAGGGGAGAAAAGATCTTTTACTTGCACTGGGCATTGTCGTGTCTTGAAGGGCCTGGACTGGTGGTGGCCGTTGTGTGACCGCGAGATCAGGCTAAAGTGACTGGACAGGAAGGAGCCTCCTGACGCCCTGGAGCCTTTGAGGGATCAACCCCTGCACCACCCTGCCTTTGAACACATGGCTATTTACTCCATTCTGAGTTGGGTTTTCTGTTACTTGAAGAAAATAACTCCCTAATTGATACACACAAGTCATTTTAGTGTTGATTTCTATTTAGCCCTAATGGCTAAGCTGCCCACGGTGATGGAGATTGCGATTTTTGTCTCTTTTACTGCTGTGTGACTCTCCACCTATCAGACTGTAAGCCTGGAGGGTACAGGAGGATGTCATTGATCTTTGCGTTCGCTGTGCCCAGAGAGCAGGAGGTGCTCAGCGACCGCTGGTTGAGAAGCTCTCTTTTCATGTCCACAGTGTTTCTTGGGAATGGAGCTGCCCGGCCAGCTGGTTACTTGCTTGTTCTAATGTAAGTGAATGGTAAGTGCCTTCTTTAATCATGCTATTACCAGCCTCTTCCAAGTTTTAGCATTAAGTCTACCACACAGTGAGTGTCCTGCCTGCGGCTGGTATTTAATCATTTAACACAGACATGGTAAGTCTGGCGTCCACACCCAGGACTTCTGACAGCCTCACCCGGACTGTTTCCCATCACCCTGAGTGGCAGTGGGCTGACAACCCAGAGGTTAGGGGGATCACACTCTCTTAGAGTCGCTCTCACTGACTCTGTTGTGAGGATGTCATTTAGCTTTCGGGAGTCACTTGCAAGCTGTGGGCTGGTGTGCATTTCAACTTAGACATCTCCTCGTTTCTACTGGCTTCCCCCCTTCTTGTGAGCATGAATGTGAACTCGAGAACTGGCAATGCCTTGGACTCACCTTCTTCCAATGTCCTTGGTCCTAGAAGGACTTGGGCCAAGCGTGCTATGGGTGCTCCAGGTGGGCCCAAAGGCTCCTTCCCAGCTCTGACTCGGAGCCTCAGAGTTCTGCTTCTATACATACGAGCTCTCCCGCCTCGCTGCTTTGGTGCACATACCGCCTTGCATTTTCATCCCGAGTAGTTGGCAAATTGGACTTGAGGAACCACCTGGCCCGGTTCTGTCTCCTTGCCCCTGTGCCCTTCCCACCTGCCAGGTGGAGGATGAATGTCTGTGCCTTTACTTCATAGATGTGCTGCAAGGCTCCCGCCAGATGCTGAGATGTGGGAAGCGGCTCCTAGGAGAGGGGCTGACATCTCCAAGATGGCCTGTGGCTGGGGCTGCTTCTGAGGGAGACCCAGAGTGTCTGGATCCAGGAGCCTTGAGACGGCTTTGATGTGGGTGGCGTGGGAAACAGCCTGTGGGGAGAGCACAGGATTAAGCCAAGACCTGGTGTTTCCCATCTGCAGGTCAAGGCCGAAGCATGGCTTTGTGCTTCCAGCTGTATCTGCATTTCATCTCCCCCAAGTTCCCCTGTGGAGCCTGCGTCTAGACAGCTATGGAATAAGATGCTCAATTACTGAGTAGAAAGTTGGCCAGCAGAGGCATAGCTGCCCTGAGCAGACAGACCCAGGTGAGGGTGGAGGCTGAGATGAGCCCCGCTTGGATTTGGAACCGGTCGGAGAGCCTGAGCTCGTGAGGCCAGCAGCACCTGCGGTGAGTAGGGGCCAAATGGCCCCCAAAAAGCATCTGGAATTTGCAGAGAGCTGTGAATCTTGCCTGGCCCGCCTCACTGCTCTGCGTCACTGCTTTGCAAAGATTTCTGCCTACATCAGAATTCCAGGTTAACACGTGCTAGGAGTGCAGGTCTGAAAGTCGGGAAGCCTGTTTTCTTTGTTCACCAGGCTACTCTTCATTTAGGTGTGAGAAGCCACTCCATCTCTGCGCCTCAGTTTCCACACATCTATAAAATGGGGGGCAACACGCCCTGACTCCCAAGGTAGTCATGAAAGAACTTGCCTCCTGAGACGGGAAAGGTTCATCAGTTCAGGCTTCAGATCATAACTGCTCCCATCTGGTGTGTGCCCATTTACTCATTTCTGTCTTATGATTGTCCTTCATAATCTGAGATGCTTGAGTGAACAGAAACTTAAACAAGGTGATAATTGGTGTTGCCCCCTGGTGCAGGTTTGACTACCTGGCCACATGGACCCAAATTTCCTCCTGATGTGTTCTTGGTTCTTGGGGAGACTCTGGGCTTGCAGCCCTGGTGTCCACGTGTCCAAGCCCGCCTGGTCCCCCCGATGTGGACGGCTTCACGGTGCTGGAGGCCCCTGGAGGCCCAGGCCTCCCCAGTGAGTGTGGCTGAGCCGCACGCGGGCCCTGGGTATTCCCCTCCCCTCGTAGGGTCTCTCTGCTCTGTCCTCACAGCTCTGACCCCTGGAAGCATTTGCCTCCTTCCCTTGTCCTCCGGGCCTGAGCTCAGACCTGGGAGAGAAGAGCTCGGCAGAGTGTTGTCTTTAGGCTCCTTTACCTTCCAAACCTCCTGGTGCCCGGGAGTCTGGGCCTGGCCCCCTTCCTGGGGAGTGGAGGTGGAGAGGCAGGGAAGGCGTTTGAGAGATGCTAATTAAGATCTCCACCGTGAGTCCTGCCACGTAACTTTCTGATGTGGTTCCACGTTTGTGGCTGAGCTGATGTGGGCTGGGCCACCTTTCTGTGTTTGAACTTGCTCTCTTGCCTTAAAGTTGGTGAAAACCAACTGTCATCTTGGGCAGCTGGGAGGATCCAGCCCCGGAGCCTTTGCTGCTCTGTCCCCTTGCCTGCCCCTCAAGTCCAGCCCTGAAGGCTGTTCCCAGGCTCTGAAGGAGCAGCAGTGTCCCCAGCTGCCGAGTGCATGTCACCAGCCCTGACTCCTGCTTGCCTTCCCACTGCGTCTGTTGGATGAAGTCATTCTTGGCAGGGGTGACTGGCTCAGGCCCAGGGTAAACAGGCTGTGCTGAGCTTGCTGGCGTGCTGCTGGACGCCCGTGAGCTCGGGGAGTGTGGGGCTGCAGACCTGCCCCCATCAGAGCAGCACCATGCACTCGGGCCCAGGTGACCTCATGGGCAAGAGGTTACTGTCAGGGCAGACCTGCACCACCGGCCTCTCCTGCGTGGAGAACTAGGTGACATGGATAAGTTTGTGGGCGTTTAGTTGGTAGGATTAACACATCTGTTGCTTACACGTTCCACTTACATGATGCGTAACACGAGCTCGGTGCCATTCAAAGAGCTGTTTGGATCTTTTCACTTAATTCTCACAACTAACCAGTGAGATAGGTTTTTCTTCCCATTTTTCAGATGGGAACGCTGAGGACCCGAGTGGCTGTAAGCGTAGGCCAGGATCTAGTCAGGCAGCCCAGCCCAGGGTCTGTGCTCTTGCCCAAGGTGCTGTAAGGGGCCTGTCAGCATCTGCGAACTGCGGGGCATTCCTTCTCATCAGTCCAAAAGCCAGTTTTAGGCCTTGGATCCTTTTTGCAACATTCCTTCTTCCTCCATGAACTTTCTGGCCCAGCATCTTCTGAGCTGCCTCTCCCATATTTGGGGTGGGAGGGGTCTTTGTGGTACGGTATAGGGGGTGAGACAGTCTGGGTTTGGGTTTACCACGTTTAAATCCCTGCTCTGTCTCAAGTCACCAGATATTTGGAGCCACTTTCTTTATCTGTTCAGTGGGCTTTATCCACTTTGGTCTGTACCATCCCCGACAGGAAACACTGGTTCTCACCTGCCCCACCCTCGTGGCCCCCCTTTCTTCCTTTTTTGAGGTGTACACACATGAGGATTCTTGATTGCACTTGGCATGAAGCCTGGGCTAGGTCTTTGCTCTCTGGGCCTTGTCCACATTGTTTGGGACAGCGGCTCAGGAAACAGAAGTAAAAGGAACTCAGAGGTTTGCCTCGGGGAGGAGGGAGGGGCAAGACCTATGCCTTCCCAGATGGGAGCCCGGCCCTCTGCAGCCCTGGTGACTTGAGCTGGCTTTAATTTGTTCCTTTCTGGTTGGAAGAGTTTCGGGGGCTCCTGGCTGTGCCCGGCCTTCACAGGCATCATGCTTGATGGGTCAGTCAGCCTGCCCAGGGCCTGGGAGCACAGGTGGTCGATGGGGAACTTTTCCAGATAAGGAGAGAGCCTGCCTCTTGGGTCTTGGCCTCTGGGCATCCTGGATGCCTTGCTGCCTCAGCTCCACCTCTGCCCCTCAACAGAACTGCCATATGCTCAGCCCAGAGACATCTGGCTGAGTCTGTGCAGGGACGGCCCCCAGGGCTCCCGACTCTCCAGAACCTGGGTGGATGGTAAGTGGGGGCAGATTCCCCCTTTCCCTCCTGCCCCAGGGTCTGTGGGCTCAGGATCCTTCTGTGGGGCTTTATTCTCTAAGAGCACTGCAGGCAGTCTTGCGCCAAGTCCGAAATGTGTCTCCCTCTGTCTCGGTCTCAAGTTTTCAGAACAAGTCTGTGCTAATAGCTTCAAGATGTGAACAGACCCCGAGATGACCTCCAGAAACCCTCCCACATGCCCCTTGGCATGCAGCTTCATGCTCATCGGTTATAGCGGGTGGGAGAGAAGCAGGGCCCTTGGCCTAGGGAGGGACACTGGGCCTGACCTCAGTTTCCCTCAAGGCCCGGGGAATGGGGGTGACCTGCTACTGCTTGGCGCCCACGACGCCTGTGCCTTTATCCGTCCTGTTAAGCTCACCACCTGCAGTGATGCCAACCTTGTGGTTTCAGGGAAAGCTGCCTGTCCTGCTGCTTGGCCGCTCCTCAGAGCTGCGGCCGGGGGATTTCGTGGTCGCCATCGGAAGCCCGTTTTCCCTTCAAAACACAGTCACCACTGCGATCGTCAGCACCACCCAGCACGGGGGCAAGGAGCTGGGGCTCCAGAACTCAGACATGGACTACATCCAGACAGACGCCATCATCATCGTGAGGCGTGGCGGCCACCCACTCGGGTCGGGGCAGGTTCTGAAAGTCAGGCTCAGGAACCTGGGAGGAGTCAGTGTCCTGGATGCTATCTAGGGAGTTCCCTTTGACCCCCTAAAGAGGTGAGGTCAAGGGCTTGCCTGAGCCCATTAGCAGTCCGCGGGGACTCTGTCAAGGGGACTTTGGATTTGCCGAGGTCTGCAGCCTGGAGGAGCTCCCCATCCCACCTGAGGGGAGTTGTTTTGCAGCTCTGCGGCAGGAGGGACACCCTCTCAGACACAGCCCTGTAGCCCCGGGAGGTGTAGGCTCTGCTTCGGGGCACAGTCTGAGCATTAAGCTTATGTCACTCCATGTCTAAGGAGGCCAGGGCTTGCACCACAAAATCTCGTAAATGGATCTTTCTAAAATCACATTTTTCCACTCAGCTGTCTCCCTATAGGACTGGCGTTTCTATAAAGCAATATTTTCTTTTCCTTCCTACATAAGGAACAGTGAGGTTTGTGCACTCACTGCCTCCGATAGGTTTTATTCCCAAACCTTCTTGTGATCTGCATGAAGTAATGGAAACAGAGCGCACCATGTGGATTTCCAGCCCCAGCAGCTAAGAGATCTGCTGTATAGATCTGAAATACTATGACCCTGGAGCAAGTGGGCGCCGACCTACTGCCAAGAGAAGGAAGCTGGGTTGGGTGTTTTAGGGAATTCGTACTTGGCCTCTGGGCTTTGGACAAAAGAAAAAGTTTCCATTTAAAGCATATCTAAAACGTTTCTGAAAATTGTTAAGGTTCTTTTTTTCGAGCAAAATATTAAGTTGACAGAGACAAAACTCAGGCAAGAACCTGTATTAGGAACCTGCGAGGCAGGGAAGTAGGTTGATGGGACTATGTAATGACACAAACTCATAACTTTTTAATTTTCCCTTACTTTCAGTACGGAAACTCAGGAGGACCATTAGTAAACCTGGTAAGGCCTTTTTAAATGTAGGTGCATGCTTTTTTTTTTTTCTTTTCAGAACATGAACTTTCCAAAGCACGTTATCTAATTCTTTTAACGGGAACTCTGTGCTTGTACTGTATCCTTGCAGGTGACCCTTCCCATCTTTCCTGGATAGAGGAGGGTGTGTGGAGTTGAGGGTTGGGATGCCAGGAGGCATGCCTGTGTTTCAAGGTTAGAAGTAAATGCAGTGGAATTCATGTCCATCCAGGAGTCGCTAAAGGAGCACTTTTAGCCTGTCGCAGAAAGGCATGTCCTTCAAATGCAGCCTCCAGGCTGCCCAGGGAGCTGGCCTGGCTCTCCCACAGCCTTTGTCCTGGATGGTCAGAAGCCGTCCCTCAGGCCTGGCTGAAATAAGGAGTTACCCTGCTCCCAGAAATGTAACTGACATCCATATTTAAATACAAAAGCGAGAGAAGGGGAGCCTGAGAATCCGACTGTCAGCAAGCATGCAGCCCAGGGGTCACCCAGCTCACCTCCCATTTACAGGGGATGAAATCGAGGCCAGCATTAGCAAGGCCCAGAGGAACAGGGCACGCTGCATAGTCCCCTCGGAGCCGGGGACTGAATTCTCAGTGCCGCAGCAAGTGGGCAAAGAGTGATTTGTACTTTCTTGGCAGTTTTCCCTTCTAAGGCCAGGCTGAACAAACCACTTGACAATAGTTTTGAGAATAATGGCTGAATGGCGGGAGGTGAGCCTGTTATTCCAGGAACGTTTCCCGTTGAGTGGCATTCACTGAACTGTGAATTTATCTTGACTCGAAGCATACCCTGTCAACTGGCTTCCTCTGTGATTTAAAGCCAGTCTGGGACAAGCAGAGGAAATGAGGGGTGTCTGTGTTCCCACTGCCCCATGCAGCCCTGCAGCCCTTGCTGTCTGAGACGGGACTGCATGCACTTCCCTGGAAATGAAGCATGTGGGTCCTAAATCTCCCGGATGTCAGCAGAGGAGTCTTAAGATGGTTGGAAATGGGAGAAGCAGGAGGGTGTAGATAGCGACCTAACGAACTCAGAGGTTTTGGAAACATCCCTGGGAAAGGAGCACATACACGATCATCTTAAAGCTCCCCATCGGCTGTTCCATTGCCGAGCAGGACCTTACTCAGCCCAAGGGATGAAGGTCCCCACAGGCCCAAGCCCCTCCCTCCAGCTCCCCCACCCACTCATTTTGGAAGCACAAAGACGTCTTTCATGCAAATTCTCCATGCGTGTGAATCCTTCGGTAAATCTTCATGGATTCTGTCAGCCGTTTCCATCTTGCTTTTCAGGACGGGGAAGTGATTGGAATTAATGCCCTGAAAGTGACAGCCGGGATCTCCTTTGCAATCCCATCTGATAAGATTAAAAAGTTCCTGACTGAGTCCCCTGACCGACAAGCCAAAGGTAAGGCAGGGCACAGGCTGCAGAGGCCGGGAGATTCAGGCCTGGGGCTTGGCCGCTCCTGCACGACCGGGGGCCAGAGAAGAGCGCCACAGCTGAAGATCGGCAAAGCCTTTCATAACAAGGAGGGAAACGGAATGCACGTTAGTAGGCCCCTGATAGGAGGTCACAGATGTTTGACCGTTTTTTGACCTGTGTTGGTGAACATTTCATACAGGTTAATGTAAAATATTCCAGGCACACCCCCTAGGTGATTTCTGTGCATCGTTTCACTTTATTCAATTCCTTTTCCCTATCAGGTGGGAATGACCAATCCCATTTTACTGATGAGAAAATTGAGATCCAGGGAGATCATTCATTTTACAAATGCTTATTCACCCATCTGTTTGGGGGCAGGTTCCATGGCTCAGCAGGGTCCCTTGTAGGTGTGATGTTTACAGTCTCCTTGGGGTGGGTAAGGATGACAGTAAACAAAGAAATAACATTTCAGAAAACAGCAGGTGCTTCTCAAGACCTGAAGCAAGAGGGTTGGGCCAGGGATCAGGGGGAGGGGCAGCTCCTGGAAGCAATAGGACCGGAAATGTCTCCCAAGGCAAGACCTGAAGGAGAAGGAGCCATCGGGCAGGGATGTGGGAGTGGAGAGGAGAGAGGAGAGAGGATTCAAGGCCTCCGTCCTGGTCAGAGTAGGGAGCACAGGACCCTGGACGGGGCCCTGGGGCTGGAGCGCAGCGAACATGCCGAGTCACCCATGGGTGTGGAAGGAGGTCAGTCAGGGTCCCAGCGGGCCATGGTGAGGGGCTTGGGTTGCATTTCAGCGGCACTGGGAACAGGGGAGTTCACGATCTTTGAAAGGTCACTCAGAGTGGGGAGGAGGCTCTGCTGGAGGGGCTTTCCCAGTCACTCAGGCCAGGGTGGGGCAAAGGGGTCACATTCCGGATTCCTGTGGGGATAGAAACCTCATCAGGTGTCAGGCTGAGGCAGCGAGGAATCAAGGACCATTCCTAGATTTTTGGCCATTGAACAAAATGACAGGACTTCCTCCTGGTCTCATGGCACATAGGGGTCCAAACCAGAATCTGAAGCACAGCTTCAGCACATCTCCTATGACCCTGACTTTACACTGAAACGGGGACTTGAACCTCATGACTCCTGGGGTCCCCGGCACTGCTGTCAACTGGCTGACCTTCTGCTGTCATACCAGGCAAAGCCATCACCAGGAAGAAGTACATCGGCATTCGGATGATGTCACTCACATCCAGGTGGGTCAGCGGGGTGTCTGTGTCTGTGTTTTACATTAAAATAAACCTGAACTTCAGAAGGCCGTCACCGCCACCCCAAAAGAGAAATCTTACACTGCGTTAAGACATCTCAGTTTCTGGTTGAAATCAAGTACCATTAGGAGAGAGAGGAGGGGCCATTTAGCCCTGGCTTCTTCTTGTTTTATCCTCCGTTTTTGTTTTTGTGTTCTGAGCAGGTCCTTCCTTCTAGAAGATTCCGCCTGCCTCTTTGATGGCACGCCTGAACAGCAGGGCGGGGTGGTCACTCTCCTCTTGCCTTCCTTTCACCACTCGTCCTGTTGAAACCCACAGTGCGGGAATGCCCCGAGCACTGCCCTCAGCCCCGGAGCGCCCTGCCTTTCACTGGCTCTGCAGGGCGTGGGCTGTGGCCCCTGGAATGTCGGGTCGGGCCCAGCCTGACTGGGGGGCGAGTTTTCCCCGCAGCTCGTGCAAGTTGTGCCATGTGGCTGCCAGGCTCATAACGTAGTGGTGTTTGACCTTGAGGAAAAAATCTGGGTCATTGCAAGTCCTGGTCACTACGGGCATGGTTGAAGCTGTTTTACGTGAAGTAGGCAATGAGCAGGACACATCAATATAGATAGTAACACTTTAATTAGTATAATTAATTAACTATTAATTAGTGGTGAACACCTTACTATAGTTTTGATACACCTTAGGAGTGGTGGTATGTTTCCTAGCACTCCAGAATATGGGCTGATTTGCAAAGACTAAAATGGACATCAGCTACTTGTCTGGGAACTGTGGGAGACGCAGGTATGGGGAGAGAGCACAGGCCCTGCGGTCTGGCTTCCTGGGTTCTCATCCCGGCTCTGTTACTTCCTGGCTCGGGCCTTGGGAAGGACATGACCTCTGAGTGCCTCAGTTTCCTTCTCTGCAGGATGAGGAGAGCAGGGCAGGCATTTTGATGTGTGGTGAGGACTGAGTGACTTAAAGGCTGTCAAGGCTTGGATCAGAGGGTGGTGGCGATGGTCACTTGTCACAGTGGCACTGGCCACTATGAATCCTGTGCTTGCTGTGCACCAGGCACGGGGCCAGGTGCCAGACTTTAGGTGATCTCATGGAATCTTCACAAGAACCCCATGTCACGGAGTATCGTCATTGTCCCTATTCTGTAGGTGAGGAAACTAGGCTCAGAGAGGGTAAACAACTGCCCACGGTCACATTTGAAAAAGTAGCAGAGCCGGGGCTCCAGACCAGGCCGATGGCTCTACTGGAATGGCTCCTTAAGCTACTAGAACTGCTATTAACTAAAAAGCAAAATTAATACCTATAATGATACAGAACTTCCCTGCCTGTCAGCCAACAAATCTTTGACTCTAGTGGACAGGCAATTTAAAGGGAATCAAAACTCCTGGAGGAATTTTACAGTTAGAATCAAGGACAGGAGGAGAAGCGGGTTGGGTCTCGGCAGGGTACATCCCCTGGTCATGTAAGGTTAACACAGGTGTATTTTCTCCTGAGCAGCAAAGCCAAAGAGCTGAAGGACCGCCACCGAGACTTCCCAGATGTGCTTTCAGGAGCATATATCCTTGAAGTGATTCCCGATACCCCAGCAGAAGCGTGAGTTAGAAGAAGGACTTTCCCTTTGCCTGATGTCCCAGGGGTTCCTGGGTGCAGTGGAGTGGGGGTCATGTTCTTTTCACATGGGCTCAGGTGATGGTGAGGATCCCTGACAAAACGTCAGACATCCTTGGTCAGTCCTACTGGTCCAGACGCCCCACCTGGGTCAGCTCAGGACTCATCAGCAAAAGGATCCTTCCTATCTTCCAAAGACCTAGCTTCGTGAGGGGTCATCCAGATGGAAGAACAATATCAGACTTGTTATGGGTCTCATGAGACCTTGGGCAGTGGTCCTATCCTGGATTTTAGGATTCATCTCCTCCCAAAGCCTTCTCTAATCATGCCTGTTATCGGTCAAGCCTGTTACCTGTCCACCCCTCTGGAAAAATGACCTAGGTGACAGCAAAGTAACATGAAAAGAAGTAGCTTAACCAGTAGTCAGGGTTTGATACCTGTATTGACACTAATGTCCAGAGAGACATGCTAGACCAGGGCCAGCACACTGTTCCCTGGACCCAGATGTGGCCTGTTATCTGCTGTAATACAACCCAGAGACTAAGAATAGAATTTTTAAATGGTTGGAAAAAACATAAAATAATAGCATTTTATGACCAAATTATATGAAATTCAAATTTGAGCACACATAAATAAAGCTTTACTGGAGCACAGCTATGCCCAGTCGATTACATATTATTGTCTAGAGTGGTTTTTGGACCAGAACGGTAGAGTTGAGTTGTTGTGACAGAGACCACATGGCTTGCGAAACTCGAAATATTTCCTATCTGACTCTTTACAGAAAAAGTTTGCTGACCCCTGTGCTAGACCATTAGAAATTTGATGCACACGTGAGAGCTAAAGTTATAGCAACAATAACAAAAGGGAATGTCTTATAAGAGAACCAGTCTGCCCTTTGCTTTAGGAACTTCTGTCTGAGTTGGGACACCCATTACAAGCAAGTTGTCCAAGGTGTGTGGTACCGCCTTGCCTCCTTTGAGGTCAGTCTGTCATAAGATCATACATGACGGCACGATCTGGTAGGTATTTCTTGTAGGCATTTCTGCAATGGACTCGACTGCAGATTTGGCCTAAACATTTCAAAAGGAAATAATGAAATCCGTTGCTGGTTTAAACTATTTTCACGTAAGTTGAAAGCCCAATTTGCTCTGGGTTTTAGGTTCTAAATTATGCCTCTCTCAATATACACGGATCGCCTTTCTTGGCACTTGGCCAGAGGAACGGAACCATTACCATTGTGTTTCTCTTTGTGTTGCAGTGGTGGGCTCAAGGAAAATGATGTCATAATCAGCATCAATGGACAGTCGGTGGTCTCTGCCAATGATGTCAGTGACGTCATTAAAAAGGAAAGCACCCTGGACATGGCTGTCCCCAGGGGCAATGAGGACATTATGATCACGGTGATTCCTGAAGAAATTGACCCGTAGGCAGAGGCATGAGCTGGCCTGCATGTTTCCCTCAAAGACTCTCCAGTGGACAAAGCACGGTGACTCTGGGCTGGTGGCATAGGACACCCAAAACTTGACCACCATGTTGCTTGTTGAACAGAAACACCCTGGCCAACAGAATCCTTCTTGATCGTTTGCAGGCAAAACAAATGTAATGTCATACATCTGCAGATGGAAGCTTGCCCTTCTGTATCCTATGTATGCAGCGTGTGCTTTTTCTTGCCAGCTTGGATCGTTCCTGCTTAGACAGTCAACACTTGTCTCCTCCCTTAACCAAGTCGTCATCTTAGTCCAACTAAGGCAGTTGCTGTAAAGCATAGGTCAGAGGAAGGCCCCATGGGAGCCAGCATGGTACCAGGTGTGTTTATGCTTCCCTCCAAGTCTGCGCCCGGAGGAGGTTGATGCTGGAGACCACAGGCGGGTGAACGCTGGCTTCCAAAATGGCCAAAGTTGCCTCTTTTAGGAATCTCCTCAGAACTGGGAGCACAATGACTTTGAGTCTGAGCTATTAAAATACTTCTTCATACTTAGTTTTCTGGCACGCTTCTTTTCCTGGGAACAGCTGGTTGCAGTACCTTTGAAATGATTATGTCAATGGGCCCCTCATTAAACCACATCGTCCACGAAGGGTTGAGCTCAAAGTCCTACCAGTTATTTCAAAATCATCCTGTGGAGTTTAGCAGTGTCATCAGCAGCTGTGCTTGGCCACTCTGGCTTAATAAAATAGGATCTGGGGACAGTTACATTTGCATCCAGAGCTTTTCAAACTGAAGAGAGTCTGTTGACCCCATACTTCATGCAGTCAGTCGGCAAAGACTTCCTGGGCCTCTGCTGTGTGCTGGGCGTGGTGCTCAGTGTAGAGGGGTCAGTGCAAAGCAGGGTGGACCCAAGCTCTCCATTTCCAGAATTTCAGTTGAGAAACCAGGTCTCTTTCTGAAAAGGGGACAATTCAGGAGACCAGGACATGACCCAGGACCTGTCCTGTCCCAAGTCCCCAGAAAGCACAGGCTGAAGCTGATTCCAATTATCTTGGGCTCTGAAAAAACTAGGCCTTATGTGTTGGGGGTGTTTAGAGCAAGGCTTCCGTCGACATATCCCTAAGCAGGTGCCGCCGTAAGCAGCTGCAGGCACTTCTGTCTCCATGAACGCTTCCAGGAGCGTGCGAGGCTGGACCCAAACAGACTGTTGGGAAATTTTAGATTGGAAGTTAGCATAGGACTGAGTCCCCACTGGGAGCACATACCAGAGAGGAGGCTGTGGACACCCAGAGCAGAGGGTAAAAGACTTTCTGACTGTCAGCACTCAAACGGGGGGCCTTGGACAGGATAGAAGTCAGCTTTCTAGACTGAGAGCTTAATTCTCCTTCAACCAATAGATCTCTAGGGTCCGATTTATAACTGAAGAGACTGTGGAAGTTTTAAACGTAGGAGTGATCCAGCTTGAGCAGGGCCCTCCTCGGTAGCGACACTAGGTAGCTGAGTGGCTTGTGGTTCTTTCAAACCCTGCCACATCCCTTTGCTTTCTGCTTAGGTAGGTGGCCTTGTGGAGTCAGGAAGGAGCCAGTTAATCCTTTTACTCCTGGTGTGGGTTTTTGCATTCCCTCCTTCTCCATCACAGGGGATGACCCAGAGAACGGCGTGTGGCTCCAGGGGTTCTCCCCAGATGTTTTGCCTGCGGGCCTGCTTGTCCGGCTGGTCCCTGGGTGGGGGTGCTCCCACAGGTAGGAAGGGTGTGCTGGGTGGCAGTGAGGTTGGAGCAGCCCAGGCCTGAGCCCATCTGTCTTCAGCCTGTCATCCACTCGAGAATCACATGTTTCTACCGGAAGGAGTCGGCCTGGAGACGGGCAGGCTGAATCCTCCGTAAACACTAAGCAGCAATCCTGAAGGTCCACAGGACTTCTGGGTGGGGCTGGATTTTTGTCTGCATCTGTGGTCACACACGAGGCCACGTGAATGGCAGTTGGGCACCTGTGGGTACATCACAGGCACACCTTGCTTATTGCGCTTTGCTTTTTTGCACTTCGCAGATACTGTGTTTTTCACAAGCTGAAGGTCTGCGGCACCTCTGCACTGAGTGAGTCTAGGGGCGTGCATTTGCTCACTTTCTGTCTCTGTGTTACATTTTGGTAATTCACTGTTTCAAACTTTTTCATTATTGTGTTTGTTACGACGATCTATAATCAGCAACGGTGACTCCTCACTGAAAGCTCAGATAATGGTTAGCAGTTTTCAGCAATCAAGGATTTTTAACTTAAGGTATGTACCTGTTTTGAGACATAATGCCATGCACACCAAGTAGACTGGTGTAAACATAACTTTTACAGGTACTGTAGAACCAAAAATTCATTTGACTTGCTTTCTTGCAACAACTGCTTTATTACGGTAGTCTGGGTCCAAACCCGCAGTGTTTCTGAGATACGCCAGTATTTCAGGATAGTTGTTTCTTCTTCTTACTTTGGGCTGTGATGGAGTTTTTTGCAATATAAATGAGCCTTCAAGCCTGGGAGGCAGAGTTGAGTTGAAAGAGCATGGCTTTTGGAGCTAAATGGACTTGGGTTCAAATCTACCTTCTATTTCGTACTGGCTGTGTGACCTTTGAGCAAGTTACTTAACCACTCTGTGCTGTTTCCCGTCTATGATATATGGATAACAATAGTCCCCACTTCCTATGACTGTTGTGGAGATTAAATGAGTTAATACACAGCACGTGGTAAGCACTGAATAAACATTAGTAACATAAAGGTTCATGTCTTTGAGTCTCAGTTTCCACCTCAGTAAACTGGGGAATAATGATAATATCGGCCTTGCACTGGAGTGGTGGGGGTTAACCATGATGGCAGCAGGCCACTAGATAAATACAGCTACTATTGTTGTCCTTACTAGCCTGCCATTGTTCTAGCCTGTAATGAAGTCACAATAGCTAACATCTGTTGGGTGCTTGCTGCATGTGTGAGCATGCTAAGAATTCTACATTTATTAGCTGATTCAATTCTCACATCAGCCCTGAGGTGGATGCTATATTTATTCCCTCTGACAGGCGAAGAAACTGATGCTTAGAAATTAAGCATCTTACTCAAGTCACAGCGCTAAAAAGTGGAGAGGTAGGGAGCTGTGACTTAAACCTGGGAGTTCTGAGCCTGTGGCCTGTGCCACCATCCTATCTTTGCCTCCTCAGGACCAAGACTCTTGGTCCCTCCATCTCTGCGCCCGTCCCTCCATCTCCATTTCTAGAAGGCAGTCACGGGGGCCTTTGGACTCAGTGCCCTGCACAGCTTGTGGTTCCTCCTGACCCTTTCGCACCCCTCCGTGGTCCCATAATATCTCTGGCTGGTGGATCAGCGATCACTCCCTTCTGCATCATGGACTCCCTTCTGCTCGCCCACGTCTCTTCCACCTTGGGTCCCCAGTGGCAGTCCTCTCCTTACAGCTTCTGTGGAACTTTGAGTGACACCAATCACAGGGGCCTGGGTGTCACCAGCACATTTGCATCATTTAACTGGTCCCCTTCCAGCTTCTCTAGATGCAGGGCCAGGACAGAGGGCCTAGTATGCAGGGGTCTCCTCCCTGTACCTTCTGGGCTCCACTAAGAGGGCTGGCAGCTCTGTGCAGGGTCCTGCTCTTTGCTGGCTCCATTTCTCCATCTGCAGATTAGGAAGAATGCTCCTGTCTGGTGGGGGTGGTGAAGAGCAGCACGTATTCTTATGAGAGCTTGCATGGTGCTTGTCTCCGCCTGGTTAACACCTCAGACGGCCCCAGCCTTGGACGGTGGCGTCTTCATTAGCTGGCAAGGGTGCCTCACCCATTTCGGCAGATGTGGCTGAAGTCAGGCCAGCCTCCTCGAACTTGTTCAGAAGGGGGCGTGCGATTGGTTGAACGGGCCAGTCCAGATTCAAGGTTACTATGCAAGCTGCCTTCTCTGAAGGTGCTTATAGGTGAGGTTGGAGGTCTGACAGCACTAGAGTAGCTTTGTGTCAGGATGGTAAGTAGGTCTGTTCGGTGCCCTGCCAATGCCGATCAATGGTAGGGACTGCCTGAAGCCCTGGGCGGGACATTGTAAGACTCAGTGCAAAAGCGTGTTAAAAGGGAGGTGATGTGTGGGTCTCCCTCAGCTCGTCTGATGATGTAGTCAACACTGCAGGCTGCAGAGCCCCTCACCTCTGGGTCAGCTCCACCTTTCCCCCTGACCGCCAGTCCTGCGTGCAGGTCTCCTCTGCTCCACGGCCCCGCCCACGGTGCCTCCCAAAGCCAGCTCCAAGGCCTTCCGCACAACCCCCCTGCCCCCCCACCAGCTCTCCTGCGGGGACTGCAGAGTCCTAAAGACCTGTCACTAGCATTGGCTCATGAGATGTGGTTCCCTTAGAGAGCCGTCCCCTTGTTTGGACACACGCTGTTTGTTACATTTCAGAAAGCTCCCACCCTGCCCTCAGCCACAGTTCACAGAAATGAATCTGCCTGCCAAGCTTGAGGCTGGTCCTTGGGTTAAATAATGCCTGTGTTTGGGAAGCACCCATCAGCGGGCCCTGGTCTTTGCAGGGTTCTGGGCCTGGTTCTGTGGGAGCCGAATGGGCTGCGACCGTCCCGGTCCTGCTGGGGCCCTGCTGGGCCGACTCAGGGCTGTTCCTGCAGGCTCCTGCCCGGGGCGACAGCGGCCTTCTGCTGCTTCCATCAAAATGCGGGTGGAACTTTCACAGGTTTTCCTGTCATTAGGCACTTGTTTTATTTAGCGCTTGAAACAGCCATTGCCTCAGTGTGGTGCCCGCCAAGAATTAGCAAAGATCAAATGAAATAAACACTAACAAACGTATTTTTAGTTAAAAAAATAAAAAGTGCCTCAGACTCTTTACAGAAAGAGTTCCTGTTAAAAGTGTCTCTCTGGGTCAGGTGAGCTGTGCACATGCTGCCTGGTCCTTTGGCCCTACTCCCCTCCTCGTCTCCCACCAGTGTCACCGCCAGCCACTACAAGAATGTGCTGCGTGTACATTATTTCCCAGTTGCCTAATGAGCAGATAGTATTAGAATCTCTGTTTTCCAATGAGGCCGTCGAGGCACAGAGCAGTTAAGTAACCAGCCTGAAGTCACACAGCACGGAGGAACGCAGGGCTGATGCGCTGGAACTCAGGTGCCTGGCTCCAGAGTCTACCTCTTATTTTATCCAGTTTGGCCGAGGATGCCCGGTGGCATTTGTAACCGAAGACCCATGCTTCCACTTTGGTATAATTTTCCACTGGCTGGTCTCTGAAGCAGTGAAGAGAAGTTGGCCAGACACAGGCTCAGTGGCTGCTTTGTGAGATGACTTTGCAAGACTGGAAACTCACACTGGTTCATGGGCATTGCCCGTGAAAGGTCACAAACGCTGTGGGCAGTGAGACTGTGGGACCCCGTCTCCTGCGAGTCACAGATGTCTGGGGTCTGCAAACTCCAGCTGGTGTCCCTGTCTTTGTGCCTTTTCCACTGCACTCTCCTCCAATGAGCCAGCTATTAGATCTGGAATGCAAAGTTTGAAACTGTACCCACGGCAAGAATGTGCTTTGTGGTCAAAGGCCCTGCATTGGTACTGAACATGACAAACACATTCTAGAAACCTCAAGGAAGACGAGGCTAGTAAATCCTGCAGGTAGGATGCAAACACCCTCAGAAATCCCAACAATCAAGAATCTTCAACTATTTAAGCTATTTCCTGGCTTATTGGATTCGTCTTTTCCCTCATAAATCAATTGCACTGACATTTAATGCCAGAAATCGAAAAAAGGCAGAGTTGCTATGAAGGACTATGAGGTACTTCTCGTGTTAATGCAAGTGGATCAGAGCAAACAGAGGCTTCAAGAGAATGTTCTCTTGAGACACAGCAGCTGAGTGAGGGGCTTGTTAAAGCGGTTTCTACTTTTAATCTTGGTCATGCCTTTATCCAGCACTGGTTTTGTGCCTGGCACTATGCTACGGCTTTACAGCCACCAACCCAGTGAATTCTGAGGGAGCCCTCGTCATCGATGCTGCCCCTCCTTTTCGAGGAAGAAGGAAGCTGGAGCTCAGAGAGGCAGCTTTCCCTGTTCAATGACGCACAGCGACCAAAGTCAGAGCAGATGATGGAGCCCAGGCTGTCTGCATCCGGAGTCTGTGTGCTGCTTCCCACTGGGGCGGCCACAGGGCATCCTTCAGGTGGTTCAGCAAAGCCTTGTCCTGGCAGGCTCAGTGTTCTGGAGCCCCAAGCCCAGTCCCTAGCCTGCACTGGGTGGAGAAAGCGAGAAACACTTACTAGCCACATTTTTCTCATCAGTAAAAATTACTTAAAAGTGTGTTAAACTGAAAATCCACAAGGTCAAAACACTTAAAAGCATCTGGAAAGAAAATTTATGTCCACACAGGAACCTACACACAGATGTTTATAGCAGCTTTATTCATGATTGCCAATACTTGGAAGCAGCCAAAGTGTCCTTCAGTAGGTGAGGGGATGAACTGTGATGCATCCGGACAATGGAATAGTATCCAGGGCTAGGAAGAAATGAGCTGTCAAGCCATGAAAAGACATGGAGAACTTCAAATGCATCTTACGAAGAGAAAGGAACCAATTTGTAAAGGCTACATAGTGTATGATTCCAACGATGTGGCATTCTGGAAAAGGCAAAACTATGGAGACAGTAAAAAAAAAAAGAATATCAGTGGCTGCCAGGAGTTAGGGAGGAGAAAGGGATGAATAGGTGGAACATGGAGGATTTTCAGGGCGCTGTTCTATGTGATACTGTGTGGTGGACACGCTGCGCTGGTCCAAACCCGTACAGTGTATGTCACCGAGACTGAACTCTAAACTATGGACTCCAGGCGATAATGATGGGTCAATGTAGGTTCGTAGGTGTGACGAATGTATCTCTTCTGGTGGGGGATGTGGATGATGGGAGAGGCAGTGGGTTGGGGGGACATGGGGATATGGGGACGAGGTACTTTCTGCTCAGTTTTGCTGTGAACCTAAAACTACTCTAAAAAATAAAGTCTATTAATTAAAATTAAAAAGCAAACTTCTGAACAACATGAGGCTCATAATCAAGCCCTGGAGCCAAAGAAAATACCTGAGTCAGAAAAATGCTCCAGATTCAGCAGCTCCTGAATGTTCCCAGCCCTCCGGCCTCCCCTCTCCCACACTGCAGATCTGACAGGGGTTTTGGACAAAGGTAAGAGGAACACGTGCTTTAGAGAAAAATTTCTCAAAGGAAGGGACTCTCCCAGCAGGTTCGTGCATGCAGAGCTGACCAGGCTCAATCCTGGAATAAAAAGGAGAAACCCACTTGCAGCTGCTCAGAGAGCGGCAGCAGAGACCCTCGTGGCTCCAAGCCCTGCTCCTCAAAACCTACCCCTCCAGGGTGCTGGCCCATCCTTTCCGCATGACGGGCACACATGTTCTGATAGAACATCTGTTCTCGACTAAGGAGACCTGGGAGCACTGTGCCTCGGGCTGGTGTGGCTCCGGGAGGCACTCCAGGTAGACCACCCTGGGTGCAGAGCCTCGTCCTGGGGCAGTGACCTGTACTCGTGACAAAATTCCTCAGAGCCCAAACAGGATCAAGGAGGCTTTTGATGACCAGGGCTGCCTCTGCTCCATAAAGCCACCATCACCTCCCTCTGGGACACCTGGGTGGCCCACCTGCCCAGGTGCACACCCATAGCCCTCATATGTCATCCCCCCCCCCACCAAGCCTGCTTAGCTACTAGATCTGGGGCCACTTGGTCCCTGCTGACACAGGCCCCCCTCCTCCCATTTATTTATCTGCGAAGAAGGAATATTGTATCTGAGCCCCAGGACACTTAAACTGTTGCTGGGCTAGGACAGAAGGAAAGGTCCCATTCAATGGGTGGCTGTGATGATGGTGTGTGTCCACTAGGGGCTGAACTGACCTTGAGAAACTCCAGCACTGTGTTGGGACCTGGATGTGAAAGGGAAGGTTGGCTGGAGAAAGCCACCAAAAGGACATCCTGTGAGGCTGCGGGCAGCAGTGGGCAGCAGTGTCAGGCCTGGGGGTGTGGCTCTGAGCCCCCCGCCTCTCCCTGTCCCCTCTGTGCTCTGGCCACGGCAGCCCCTCCTCACGTGTCCACACCAACCTTGTTTGCTTGTTTGTTGCTAGCTTCTCCCTAAAATGTAAGTGCTGTAAGGGATCTTACTCAGAGACTCTCCAGCTGCACAGAAACAGACGGCCCAAGGAGGGATGAGGACAGAGGGACGTCTGTAGCGCTCTCTGCAGTGTCGTGCCTGCTTTGTGTGGAGCTGTGCTGCCTCTGGCTTCTGCACTTGAATTCTGGGACTATTTTAGATCCTAAGGAGCAGGGGAGACCCCTAAGGACTTGGAGCACCTCTTTGATCTGTAATTTGGGTGGCCTGTTTGCTCTCCTGCTGTCTTTATCTTCTTTAGTCACAGTTCTCTTTCCTTGCTAAGCATTTCTCCTACTTTTGAAGATTAGCAGGACTTAGTCTCTCCGGTGGCACTGGGCTGTGATCTGGTTCAAACCACTGTGTATTTGTTCCTGGGGACACACCCGGTCTGAGGCTCCCCTCCACCACAGATTCTAGATCCCACGGACCACTGCATGGCAGAGCGGCCGCTAACCAGCGTTCTAGCTGAGATCTGCCCCTGGAGATCCCATCCGCTTCCGCCTCATGCTGGGCTCTCTTCTCAGGGTGGCACACAGTCAGGCTGAGAACAGTTATTTGCAGCCATCTCTGCCTTCCTCGGCTCCCACCCTGAGCCAGGTCCCCAGGACTCACCCCAGATCTTTCTCAGGCTCTGATGTGAGTCACGCTGCTTTCAGGGATGCTGAATGATTCAGCTCTCCTGGCCCTCTCAAGCCCTCTCTGTCTTGAGGCAGAGGCTGCTGGAGTGTCTGGCAATGTGTGGTGGGGTGAATACAGAGGAGGGGCCACCAGGCGCCGTGGCTCTGGTCCAGGTGAAGCAGAGGCAGGGGCCGAGCAGCACCGGGCAGGAGCCACTGACGGCGGCGCGCACAGCCCGCGGAGGGCCCTTTAGCCAGCGTCCCAGGGCATGCTGGGAAATCTAATCAGCTGGTGCCTCAGTTTGTTCCTATCTCTGTCTCAGTATTGCACACACCCATCTGCCATCTAACCAGATTTAACACTTGTTCACACTTTGCTCTATCTGCTTTTTTATAAACAAAAAAATGTATACCCTACAAATATATCTGAACTTCCCTCTGACTACTTTCACCCAATCCCATTCTCCCTGCTCCCTGCCTCGTCACCCCAGTCGTTATTAATGTGGGGAGTCATTTTTTTCACACATCTATACATTATATATATATATATATATGGGCTCTGTGCATTGGTTTGTGTGGATTTAAGAATTTCATTAATGATATCTTAGAGCATATGATGCTACGGCTTCTTTTTTCAGTCAACCTTGTTTTTTGAGATCTATCCATATATAGATCTCATACATATTTATATTTCACTTCATTTTAGTATTCCATCATAGGACTATGTCACAGCTAATTTTTCTACTTCCTGAATGATGGACCTTTATGGTGATGGGGTTCGGTGTCTTGATCTGCACGTGGGAATCCTTACCCCTTTCTCACAGGTCATGGATCCTGTGGGAGGGGGCCCAGATCATAGCGCCTTGAATGGCAATTGGCCACAGAACCTTCTCAAACCTACCACAGGGAGGCGTGGTTTTCTGAGCCCCAGGAGGAGTGCTGTTGCTGGGCGCGCTGTCTCGTGCCCTCCCTAGTGCCCAGCGATGGCGCCTTTTCAGGCTGGCTCCGTAAGGAGGCTTGTGGGTCAGCACTGGGGGCTCTGCTCTGATACTGGAGGAAGTTTACGGGGTCATCTAACCCCATTTCATCCACCCTTTACCACCACCGTGGGCTGTCCACCCCTGCACACACCCCCAGAAATGGGGAAGCCCCTCTCCCTAAGGGCAGCTCAGTCTTAAATTGTGCCCCCTCTCTGTGACCTGGTAAGTTCCTCTCTTTTGCCCCAGTTCTGCCTGCAGGGAGGTACAGCAGAGGGGGCACCACGGCTCCGTGCGGCCCTGTGGGCAGCAGCTCTGCCCACCCCAACTGCTGCCTTTCATTCTCTAGGCTAAACCCTACAACTCTAAAAGGAGGGGCAGGGGAGGGCAGTACAACTCAGAGAAGACAAGTCGTGATTCTATAGCATCTCACTACGCTGATGGACAGTGACTGTAATGGGGTTGGTGGGGGGGACCTGATGAAGGGGGTAGTTTAATAACCATAATATTGCACATGTGATTGTAGATTAATGATAATAAAATAAATTATATAAAAAATAAAATAAAATAAAAGGAGGGGCAGCCTTCCTGGAAGGTGTGCTACATCCCCTCGCCACCCTGGTCACCCTCTGAATGTGCTCACGTTCCCAGTCTTCACCGGTAAATTCCTGGTGGTGCTGGGGTGCTGCTGAAATGTTAGGGACTGCAGTATACCCAGAAAGGGGCAGGAGGTGCCCTCGTGAAGGCTTTTTGCCTTGAGTACAAGTAACGTTGTATGGACCGTCTAATGGCTTCTCTGCCTAGAGCCCTTCCCCCATTCACAACTCTTGGAACTGTCCCTTCACCCAGTTCACATGGAAACTGCAGTGGGCACCCAGGCAGCCTTTTAAGCAGTGTGGCCCTGTGCCCTGGCACGGTGAGGGGACCAGGGCACTGGCAGCTCTGCCAAGAGGCTGAGGCCTCCACACGCCTCCTCCCCAGCCCTCTGAGCTCCACTGCCGGAGGCTCCCGTCCTTTGACAGAGACAGCCGACGGCCAGCCTTCGGTCAGCTGTGCTTAAATGCGGGCCTCGAGCACTGCTGTCCCACCTGTTGGCCTTTTCCGTTGGAACGAAGAGATTCTAGACCCAAGGTCATGAGTCTCTTCAAGGGAGTGGATTCAATTTAGAGAGCTGCTGGCAGCTTGGGGTTTTGCTGAGAATCAGAGAAAATCTATAGAGAGAAGGGAAGAGGGAGCGAAAGCAGAAGGAGCCCGAGAAGGCGCGGACTGGGCAGGGATGCGGGAAGGAGAGAGCTCGGAGGAGTCCGAACCCCAGGCTCCCATCTGCTCCTGGGGACTGTGAGACACACCGGTGGCTCATAATGAGCCTGCTTTCTTGCATAAGCCAGCTCGCATGAAGTTTCTGTTTCTTGCAACCACAAGAGTCTTGATTTATTCAAACACGGAGCCAAGCTGACTCTTTTGGCCAAACCAGCCATCTGACCCACTCCAGAGGCACACCTCCCCTGTGGCTCCTCTCCCTGTGACCACTAGCTTGGTGTCCTCAAATATCCACTTCGGTTACGTGTGTTTATCCTAAGCCACCTCTGCGGCCTTGGAAGGCAGTAGGGCACAGTGCTGGAATGAATGAAATGTGGGAGCTAAGGAGGAAACTTCCTGTTAAAAGGGTCAACCTGGACTTTGTTAGGGACCCCATTCCACCTCTTCATCTGGGCCAGAGAGAAGAAAATGGCTCAGATAGGAAACACCTGTGCCTCTAACTAATCTTGTAGTTCACCCAACCTGGAGAACCGTGCAGACCGAGGCTTCGGGAAACACGCAGATGGCTGGGCCTGTTTCAACACTGGTCACACCCACTTGCTGGAAAAATCAAATTACCCGAGAAGAAAGTCCACGCCTCTCCCCAGCCCTACATCCTCGGAGGCCTGAGATTTTAGACAGTTCAAAAGGACAGCTCTGCCGGGAAGAGGAGTGGGCCTTGCTGCTGGTCCCAGCTCAGTCACTTATTAGCTGGGTCACCTTGGCCAGGGGACCGATTAATTCTGTGTGTGTGTGTTTTCATGGGTCTAATGAATCCAGGGCCCACCTATCTCAGAGTTTCCAGAAGATGAAAAATATTTTAAAAGGGGTCAAGAGTTTTTGCCAAGCAGTAATAACAATGACAAGAAAGGCTACCTTTTGTTGAAGATAGAAGTGTGTCAACTCTCGAATTGAATCCTGATTAGATCCTGCAATAGAGGTGTTATCATCCCTATTTTAGAGATGAGCAAAGTGTGGCTCAGATATGCTAACTAGTTCGTCCCAGGATGCTCAGCGAGTAAGAGCAGGGGCTTGATTCCAGGGCTTTTCTGTCTCCAAGGTCTATGAGACACATGTCTTTCTTCTTCCAGGAGGCACTTTCAACTGGAAGGGGGCATCGTGCTGGTTCACAAGTGCAGGTTCCTGCTCTTTACGATGACACTGGCAACTTAGAGCTGGTGTGCTTTTTGTACAGCTCTGGCCGGAAGAGAGGACACTGCCGTTTGACTCTAGAGCTGTTTGCAGCTGCTCTGCATCCTCGGGGATGAGCTAACTCACACTCCAGCAGGTGCCTCTTTGCTTTGGGGTAGACGTGGGCGGCCTTCGGGATTGAAATGGTGAAGGCTGCCCTCAGGTGAAACTCGTGAGCTAGAGGGAGAAGGCAGCAGGAGGAGAGGGCTGAACCAGTGGGTTTTTCCTGGGCAGCCCTGGGAGAGAGGTTAACAGGCCCAGAAAAACCAGGAGCAGAGGGGCAAAGAGGCTCAGAACACACGGGAAAGTCTTGAAGGTGAGAAGAGCTGAGGGAGATGTTTGTACTTGAAGTTCATGCCCCTGAACTTGGGTGAAGATTTGCTGATCAAACTTCAGGCCAGTCGTGGTGGAGAGGAGCAGATGGATGGGGGGTAAGACCGTGGTGGGCCCGGCCGCAGAGCTCGGTGGGCGTAGGATTTTGAGTATGAGTTACAGAATCATGGGGACTGTGCTGGTTGGTGCCCTCGTGGTGTGGGAGTGTATGTAGCCTTTTGTGTTCAATTATCAGAGACCCGGGTGACTGTGAAGCAACGGGCTTGAGGATGGCTTCTCAGCCGTTCACGGCGTGTCACCTCTGCTTTCCAGTTCTCTTCCATGTTCCAATGTCTCCTCCTGATAGGTCATCCAGAGGACACAGGGCATCCCTCTGAGACTTTGTTGTTCCTGTGGTTTTTATTCCCCCGCTGGGCTTGGGTTCCGGGCATGCAGAGCGGGAGAACGCGAGCCGCCCGTGCTCTTCCTGGCTGGTGCAAGCCCCGACCCACCAGCTCTGCACGCTTGGGAGGCAGTGCCCAAGCACCTGGCAGGGTCAGGCTTCCACCGGGATCACCACCAACAGTCGCCGTCAGACTTATTTTTCTCACAAACCCGATACAATGAGAAGAAAACCTCATCTGAGGAAACTGGGGAGGAGCATTTCCCTCCAGGAGGAGGGTGAGGACGAAAGCCAGAGCCCCAGGCACAGCCCAAGATGCTGCAGCCAAGGGCGGGGGCACTGGGTTGTTATGGAAACAGCTTCCTGATTGGAGCTGAGGGCATTTCCTTTGGCTTGACCGCACCCCAACTTCTTTCTGTTCTGGACGCAAATAGCCACGAAATTTGGCATTTGACCTTGGATGTGGAACCTGTAACTTCTCCGAAGGAGGGGAGCCCCATAAGATGCTTTCTTGGTGACTCTTTGGAGGCTACATTTCTCACCGGCAGCTTCTCTTTTGCTGTGTCCTTTCAGCCTCTGGGGGAGTAGTCTGTAAGGAGCAGTTAAGGTGGACATCATCTCGATATTTCCAAAGTCCTCTGTCCTAGAATCTGGACGGGAGTACCGCCTTTTTGAATAAGCCCACCCACCATCTCAGACAGACCTAGGTTTCATCTTACCTGGGCTACAAGCATTCTCTGGAGGACACGTCAGCAAGCCACAAGCCCACCTATTCTGTGACCCATCCCCTCGCAAAGCCCACCAAAATCCCTGGCCATAAAAAGCCACTTAGCCTGTAAGAGACCCCTTTTTTGCTTTGTTCTGCTCGCCAGAACAGAGACGTCCCTCTCAGGTTTAGCAATAAACCTGCTGTGACGTTCACGTCCCCTCTTTTCCTTTCACTCTGTGTCCTACAGATTAGTCTCATGGCATGCCCACCAGGGCCAGGCACCTTACTTACATTATCTTATTTGATTCTCCCACAACCCTATGGAATAGATACTATGTCAATCTACATGTAAGAAAACAGACTTCAGGTTTGCCTCTCTCCAAAACGTACGTACTCTTCCCCGCCAACTTGCCCTGTCACTCACGCTCAGCTGGAAAGCCTTCCCTTCTAGAAAGCCAACACCTCCCAGGCCCACTTGAGGGGCTCCCCCCCGAACCCTGTTTCCTGGATTCCCAGATCTGTGCTTGTCTCAGGTAGGCTGAATATCCCTATCCCCCCACCCCCGACCCATCCCTTCCTAATCTCTGAAACACATGAATATGTTACCTTATATGGCAAA
Source organism: Smutsia gigantea (assembly GCA_032199065.1). Taxonomy (NCBI): domain Eukaryota; kingdom Metazoa; phylum Chordata; class Mammalia; order Pholidota; family Manidae; genus Smutsia; species Smutsia gigantea. Next base: position 28,540 of record JAVSCE010020065.1, on the reverse strand, counting down.
AGGGACTTTGCAGGTGTGATTAAATTAAGCATCTTGAGATGTGGAGATTATTCTGACTACCTGGATGGGCCCAAGGTGATCACAGAGGACCTTAGAGTGAGGCAGGAGGGCCAGAAGAAGATGTGACAATGTAAGCAGAGGTTGGAGGGAGGGACCACAAGCTGAGGAACGTGAGTGCCTCTAGAAACTAGAAACAGTAAGGAAATGGGTTCTCCCTTAGAGGCCCACAAGGGACACAGCCCTGCCCGCACCTTGGTTTTAGCCTGTTAGACCCCATTTTGTACTTCTGCCCTCCAGGACTAAGAATGTGAATCTGTGTTGTTTTAAGCTGCCTGGCTTTGGGGGATTTGTTATAGGAGCAATAAGAAATGAATACAGTCCGTGTTCGATTTCTTTTCCGTGTGTGCTTAAATTTACCTCCTCAGCCAGGATGTACGTTTCTGAAGCCTGGACGACTTAATTCAGTAGCTATATTTGGAGCATTTTCTATATTTTTGAGCAAACTGCCTCTGTGGAAAACAATGCAGAAATGAGTCAAATATGTCTCTGTCCGCAAGAAAACCACATCTAAAATCTTTGTATTTTTAGAGGTCCCCACACAAAATCTCGCACAAAAGAGATGAATTGTAATTACCTAGGGACTGAGGGTCTCTGTCATACAGAGCAAAAAAGATAGGATAATACAAAAGAAAACACAAATTTAGCAAGCTTTTATAAATGAAACTAAAATTAGAGGTCCTCTGATTTTTAAATGAACAGCAGTGAAGATAAACAGTCCTTTAAACTTTATTTCCAAACGACCAAGAGCAGAAGGACGGGGAGGCAGATGCAGCCGGGAGGTGAAGGAGGAGGAGGCTGGGTGGGAGGCCGGAGGGAGTGAGGGGAGGACTTGTAGAGGCCCGGGCCGAGGCTCTGCAGTCCGGAGGGCCTGGGTAAACCGCTCTGATCAAACCTCCTCTGTGAATAATAGCTGCTTATCCCGGCCTTTGCACTGCTAACTGACCAAATTAGCCACCTCCCCCGTGGTTCAAAGGGTCTTTATCATTGTACTTTAGACCTCCCCTTTGAAGAGAATGGTGGAGAGAAAGGAGGGAACCCTTAGCATTAGGCTCCCTATACCAGGTGTGGGTGGGCCCAGGACCTTGCTGATGGCTTCCTGCCAGGGGAAGGGCTTGCCCGGTACCCAGATAAGTCATCTACCTCCTTTTAGTGTGCAATTCTCAAAGATCACCTGTATCAGAATTCCCTGGGTGCATACCGGGATTCCCAAATCCCTCCTACACCCCTTGATTGCGATGTTGCCTGAGATTTGAGGACACTGTGACTCTTCTGTTTATTGAACAAAAGTCAAAGAATGAACGATCTTAGTAATTTTATGAACTAAATTAGCATGAAGTTTGGGTCTTTGGTATACCTGAGCTGGAGCAACTGACTGTTGTGATTGATTTTTAGATATTTCAAGTATAGCACAGTGGGCTAAAACATATCTCATAGTTGCCCTCTATTAACAATTATAAGGACTAACAACAGGAGACATTTTATGACATTGCTAACATACATCAATTTCAGTAAATGAAAATTTATTATCCCACTTGTTCAACCTGTCACATCAGGCCAGCGTACTACTTGATAGTGTGGCGTATGGTTCTCAGGAGCCTGACGTTCGAAAAATAGAGAAGAGGGTGGACTTTGCCTAGAAAACTTTGGGGAATCAGATATCCATAATATTAAATCCACTCTTGGGAGAAGGTGTTTTCCCACAACCCAAGTGCTTGATAACCTAAATGTCGGCAATTTGGTTGTTGTATAACAAAATGGAGCAATGAAAACTAATCTTTCTGACAGATTCTTTTGGGGCTGTGCATTACCGGCATTGTCTAAGCAGTGAGGAAATACTGTCGATGATTAACGGCGGTGTACAGGTGGACACACTGGATAACGCCCCTGCATTGGACGCTAGGTGTCTGGGACAATTTCTCCTGCTCATTTTCACACCGAAGGAAACCAGCTTGATCAGGGATTGTTTGGCAGCTCCCCAGGATTTGGGCTTCTGGGTGAAGGTATGAGTAGCCCATGCTAAAGCGAATGGAAAACAGTGATGAATGGCAGACTTCTTAAAAATGATGCTGAGCAGGAAGGCCAGCACGGAGATGTTAACTCTTCCTGGATCACGGTGCCGTGTTTCACGGGGCTCGCATCTAGAATTACACTGTATTTTAAAAATCACTATTTTGAACATGTTTCTGGAAAGACCAAGTATGTAAAATAGATAAACCTGAGAGTGTATTTACATGACAGCAAAAGGTTCACAGCAGGAGCCAGTGGGAAGCAGGCAGAGCTCTTGGAGACAAACAGAATTAGGTTCAAGGTCTCATTCAGCTACTTAGTTAAAAGCTCTGTGCCACTGGGCAGTATTCTCCACTTTATTTCATCTCTAAAATGGGCCTATACAACCTACCTCACAGAATTGTTATGAGGTTTTGAGATGCTGCTTATAACATGCCAGTCCCAGTGTTGTTCCTGGTTAGATGGAGGTGACAGTCGTGATGTGCATCATTGTTAGCATTCTTCAATCCCTCCCCTTAAAACATTTAAAACAACGATTTGTGCTTAATTTTTAGGGCTGTATTAATTACATAAAATGTATCGTGCATTCTTTTTTTTTTTGTTTGTCAGGAGGGATATATGAAATGTTTTACTCATCTCTGTGGCTACCTTCCCTCCCACAGTTGCCTGGGGCCTATTTCCTTGTGAATGATAAGTGCTATGCAGATTACGGTCAAATTGAGTTGAATTGTAGGCTTTGGCAAAGAAATCTTGACAGAGAGTGGGAAACTTGGGTTTTTCACCCTTGAGCAGACGTAATTAAATGGCTAGACCTGAAAAGAGTCAACAGAGACTATTATGTCCATCTATTTACCTATAATTAAGATGCACAATGGTTCTTTGAAATATGTACATACTGGGCGACAGAGCTGTTAGCACCGTGAGATCCTGGAAACCTACCTGGATTTCCTTTTTTTTTTTTAATAAGTTTTTTTTCCAGAGACACCTTTCCTTTTGGTACCAGGCTTTAGACTTGATTTTGACAGCAAAGGGGATAGCTAGAGGCTCTTTGTAATGATAGGGCTCTTTGGTTCCCATAGGAGATGGTGCTTCTGACCAGCAAATGTAAGATAGTGGTTAGACAGGAAAGCCTGACACCACTTAGACCTGGGACTGAATCCAAGTGCTGTCACTTATTATTGGTGATAACAGGTTCCTTACTTACGTTTTCCAAGCCTCAGTTCCTCATCTGTAAAGTGGGTGTGCTGATATTAGTACTTGTCTTATAAGCTATGGGAGGATAGAGAAGATACTGCAGCTAAGGGTCTTGGCACAATGCATGGAGCCGAATAAAGCATCTTGCTGTCATTGTCATCTGTCTTCCAGAGCAGGCGGGGTGCTCTTTGGAGGATGACTGCAGAACGTTGAGTCCACTGCTCTGGTTCCTCTGCTCATAATGGCTGGTTAGCCAAGAAGATCAGCCTCTTCTGAGAACTGGCTGAAATCCATGAACTCCATTTGTACCTGGGGAAATGCACACACACCCTGCATGTTAAGTGTCCGCAGGGCCCTCAAGCCCATAGGTCCATGGGACCAGATTTTAGAACCCCTGGCTCAAAGGAAATTAGTAATAAAGGGATTATAGAGCAATTACAATGTGCCACACTTGAAGTTTGGCACTTGCAAAATGGCATAGGCAGCTACTACTTAATACCAGGCCTTTACTCTTCTGAAGCCGAGTGTCCAGTGGGCTGACCCCCATCTTCTTCCTTGAATCATGCATTTGGCCAAGGTCAGAAACTCGGTCCTCCTCGGCTGTTTTTTCCAGGGGAAAGGATTGCATGCTCAAATTAGAATGCCCACACTAATGAGAACTGTGTCTATGGTTCTTCACTCAAGTTGAGAAGTGTTTCTGTGGTTAAGTTCAAGCACGCTAGCCCACAAAGGACAAGGCTGCTCTGCTTTTCTGGTGGTCATTAAATGTGTCCAAACAAGGGCCTTGTTTTTATATCCATCTTGGTCATTTTGCTTTAAAAAACTTTAATAGTTTTTGTTGCAGATCTATTTTATGTACACTCAGTAGATCCCAACAATGCCAAAATGTCTGCAGCAGAAGGAGAAAAGTCCCCTCATACATTTCCATGGCCACTCTCTGAGGTAACTACACTTTATATCTTGCTGTTCAGTGATCCAGATCTTTATGGATGTCAGCTCTGCTGATATGACTGGTGGGCTGGGACATGATCTCGGCAGTGCAGGAACCAGCATGAAACCGTCTGAGTCTATAGCGAGAGCATAGGTCCCCGGTTGTGCTCTCGCCCTCCCTCTGTGAAGTCAAGAGGTCTCACTTTGGCGCTAGGCTTTAGTATTCCCTACGACCGTGGATCTCCCTTTCAACAATAGAGCAAAACTGAGGTTCTGACCCGTGTTACCCAGTCGGCTTTTTGAAAAGTAGAGTGTCTTCATGAGCACATCCTCTGCTGCCAGAAGCTTAGGGTTTAGCTTAGGAGATGAGAAGTAAACATGTAAGAAATTTGACAGTGCCAAACGGCATATATGAAATGCCAGATTAGTGGGTGTTCTCTGATGGTCCGCTAAAGGTGGCAGCTTGAGCTGGGTGTTGCAGTTTGAATAAGCTTGCAGAAGGTGAGCTGGGCTGTTGTAAGCAGATGAGAAGGGTAGAAGAAGGGTGAGGCCTATTTTAGGTCTCAGGTTGGTGGGGAGGAGACAGGAAGATTGGAGGAAGATTGTGCTGGGCCTTGGAAGTCAAACTTGGAAGTCTGTCGTATAGACAATCGGCACTGAGGGCTTCTAGGAGATTTGTTCCATGGCAGCTGGAAACAAGTCAAAAGGCTAAAGAATCCATCAAAGCTCAAGGAAGATGAAGCAAGAGGTGAATATTACGTGGCCTCTGGGTCCACGAGAAATTGTCGCAGAGGCAAAGCCGAGCCTCATTCCGCTACGAGGGCACCATCCCTCCTCCATCAGGGGTACCCAGAAGGCCCACAGTCTGGCTCCCGCTGGCTTCTCTGTCACCACTTGTCTCCCCACTTCCTGTTTCACCCACAATTCCCCCAGTGTGCCTGTGCTTTCCCTTACCTTCATGGCCCTGCACACCGTTATCCCCCTGCCCTTCCTTGCTTTTGTGGCTCTTAACTCAAGTGAGAGTTGAGTTCAGCCCACCCCTGCCTCATTACTACCTCCTCTCCTCCCTGGCTCGGCCCACACACCCCCTTTATGACTGATGCTCTTGCTCTGGGCCCGCCCCTCCTGCCAGCATGGGGCCTCTCCTGGGGGCCACACTCTATTATTACCAACCTATATAGGCCTCCCTACTGTATCCTAAGCTCTTCAAGGGCAGGGACCTTGTTCTATTCATTTTGAATCCCAGTACCTGGCCCAGGACCTGACCCAGAGCAGACACTATAAATTCTCTTGAATGGACAATACAGATGAGCTATTCTTTTTTCCTTCCATGAATTGACTTCAAGTAAAAATGTTATGAAGGAAAATGTATAGGATATAAGGATAGTGACACCCTTGGTTCACTAGAACCGTGATTCTTAAGTGTTTGGTTGTGAAGCACTCTTCTCAGGAAGGGTCAGTAGAGTTGGATAAACACTTAAAATACATTTTTGTTATAATAGACGCTTTTGTTATGGCGGTGTTGATCATAGGCTCACTAAACTAAGCAGGGCGTTTCAAGTGAAGTCGTGTTTACCCTGATCGTATTTCAAGGAAGAGTTCAGAGGCCTAGCACGAAATAGAGTCAGAGACAGACACAGATGTGAGTATAAGAGAACGCAACAGGTGGATAAATAATCCTGATCAAACAGAGATACGGCAGTAAAGGGTCTTCAAGTGAATATCACATGCAGTTTGAATGCTACTATAGACAGCATGAAAATTACGTTGTAATCTTTAGTGGGGTTTTTTTTGAGTCTTTTATTCTTCACGTTCCTGCCAAAATTCTATATGGAAACTGCTACCCTAGAGAAAGTTCCTGAGTGGTCCCCAGGCCACCAGGCCACCAGTCAGTGGGTAGCAGGTGTCAGGGAAGACACCATAGGAGATATTCTTGCTCTCTAAGCTTGATGCCATTTTTTCAAACCCATGAAATAATAAAAAGTCAGGGACCACTTCGCTCTTGTTTTTATGAAATTGTCACCCTTTGGCAAGTTTTATAATGTATCTTATATTCCAGGTTATTTACTCATTCCCCAGTAGCAATCATTTTTCATCATAGTATTCATGGGTAAATGATTTTCAGGCTGATAAGCGAAAGAACATTGACAACCACAGTGTGAAAACTTCTACTCTTTATGAGTTACCTGAAACTGCAGTTTGTGGTCGGATTTTAATCAAGGTTTGGCAACTAATAGCTCTATTTCAAATACAACTCTTATATATATTCTCAACGATATATACCTGCTTATCTGTGAGTGTCTGAGAAAAGCCTGTTAAAATCACCCCTGTAGCTGTGATATTATTCATTTCTCCTTGCAACCGTGTCAGTTTTTGCTTAAAAGTTTCAAGATCATTTTGGTAGATACAACCAAGTTTTGGGATGTTTCTTTCACCATTAAGTAACATTCCTCTTTATCTCTATTAATGATCTTTACTATAAGTTATGTCATATTGTAATATTAATAGTATTAATCTATTACCATGCAAACTTTGGATTAGTACTTACACGTCTTTTTCTAATATTTCTATGACATCTTATTTTAGGCATAACTTACGGACAGGACGTGGCTTGATTTTTAGAAAATACAAATGGATAGCCTGTTTCTCTTAAAAAGTCAGCATAATCTATTTACATATATTATGATATCTTATGTATTTGAACTTATTTGAAACATCTTTTATATTTTATGCTTACCACCCTCTTTGTTTGCCTTTTTTCTATCCTGTCTTCACTCAATTGATGAATATAATATCTAAAATTAATACTTAACTAATTTTTTTCTAGAAAAATATAAAGCTACTCAGTATCTACAGTTTACCATATTAGTGCAATAGCGACTGGCATTTTGATAACTTCCATTCAGTGTATTTATTCTATGTAGACATGTTTTTAGGCAGTGATGTTATCATAGCTCACTACATTTACATGCAGACTTACAAATACTTTATTGGGGTTCTCTATTGTCTTGAGTATTTCCCGTTCAATTCTTTTGAGAACAGCTTTCTTTTTGTTTCTGGAAACTGCTTCATCCATTTGAGTGGGAGTTGCCATGTGCCTAGACGCCCTGACAACTGGCCTTTGCTGATTGGCTCAGGGGTGAGCATCTCCCTACATTAGGCCAATGAGAATCCTTCCCTGATTTTTTTTTTACTGCAAATAGAAACAACAGGGCTGGTCCTCTCTAGTCTCAGACACTGTGATGGCTCCTGTGTGGCACTAACCCCATCAGCACTTTCCTCCAATCTACAGTGGAAGAAATGAAGAAAACAAAACGCCTCTAAAAGGCAAATGACTGAATGATACTTGGCTCTTCAGGAAAGGGGACAGGATGAAGTGGAAATTACTCTCAGGAGACTGTGTGAGCAAGCAAAAGGCCTAGATGATCAAATGCATTTAGGATGAAAATTCCCTTTATGCTTAAAGGACAAATGATTTCCACTTTTGCCCGAGGACCTAAAAAAAAGGACTTTCAGAATTGTGATCATTGCTTTTCAGGAAATAGTGGGACTGGGTGTGGTCAAGAAATTGTGTACACTGATATGCTGCCATCTGAAGACAAAAGAAGGCACTTCGGAATAGAAAGATGAAGCTGAAGTGACAGTGGAGAAAAGTTTATGAAACCAGGAAGGATTAAATGATAAGAGAGAGTTAGTCTCGGAAGTCCATGGAAATGGTCCATTTAGAACGAGGAAAGGAACAATGAAATATGCTATGTGGTAGAAGGTAAATTCATCTGACACTTGAACATGAGAGATGACACTGTCTAAAATATAATATGCAAAAGGGATTTTTAAAAATTCTGAATGACAGACTTAAATTAATATCTGGCTTCCACCTGAATCTCTTCTCATTCTGTGGCTGCGTTTGTGCATGCACGTGTGTGCACACATGCTTACATAGGGCAAAGGGTACATCTCAGCCGAGTAAGAGGTGGAGAAACACGAATGGGCCAGTCCAGCCTGGGCGTGTTTCCGCAGGTCTCAAGGAAGACAGAGGGGGCATTATTGCTTCTGCAGTGCTGGGACAAAGGGAGATGGGTGTTTTCCCTTCCTTATTTTGGGCAGTTTTAACAACTTTTTATTCTCTTGTCTTTTGTGGTTTATTTTCTGGGGAAAGGGCGAAGAGTAGTGGAGCCTTGTTTTCTGAATGTCTTTTGCAACATGTAGGTTTCACCATCTGGGGGTGGTTCAAAGAGACAGTCTAACCTGAAGATGGAGGGTGGATAAGTTGGCTTCTTTTTTTTTTTTGCCATTTTAACCATTTTTATTATAATTCATGTAATACATGACATTTAGACATAATACAATACAGCACAATTCACAGCATTAAGTACATTTTGCAGTGCTGTGTAATCATCACCTCTCTTGACTTCCAGAAGTTTTCATTACTCCAACAGAAACTCTATGCTTATTAAACAATAACTCTCCATTCCTCCCTACTCCTGACATCTGGTAACTGCTATTCTACTTTCTGACTCTGAATTTGCCTATTCTAGCTACTGAGTAGGATCACACATTTGTCCTTTGGTGTGCCTGGCTTATTTCACATTGCATAATGTTTCCCTATATAATTTTTTAAGTTTAGATTTTTAATTGTTAGCTGGCTTAAAGTGCATTTTTTTGCAGTTTTTATTTTATTTTTTTCACAATTTTTTTTATTGTGAAATGATTATCACAGTAAGCTTAGTTAACATCCTTCAACATACAGTTACAAATTATTTTTTCTTGCGATGTGAACTTTTGAGGTTTTTTCTCTTAACAACTTTTCAATACACAAGACATTCTTGCTCACCATGCAACGAACAAGTCCCAATACAGTGAACAAGCTCCCACAAGGTGGACAATGCAAAGGCAGTCATATCAGAGAAACTAATTCAGTTACTATAATCAGTCAAGTCAACTATGATTATTCATATGATTTTTATACTTAAATTATAAGTGAATCCCACATTTCCCCCTTTTTTGTTTTAATTGACGCAAATGCATATGCATATATTTGTGGAAGGTACCAGAATAATGATTAGCTTGGCTTGGCCTGTGACATAGCTTGTCACAGGCAATGTCTCTCTCGTCTGGGGGGGTGAGGTTCTATGCCTCACCTCAGCTGGCCCCCACGTTGCTCACCTGAGGTCCCTTGCGCCTGTGCCTGTCTTAGGCTGTTCCTCCCATGAGGAATCTTACCCGTCTCTGGCTAACCAGCCATCTCCTGGGACCAAACAGGGAGATAAAATACGAAAGAGAGGACAGCCAGCAGCTACAATTCTGGATAAAATCACAATATACATGATTATTTTCTTGCAGCAAATGCAGGTGGGGAATCAGTATATGATTTCACAAGGTTGTTTAAAAGGAATCACTTATTTCTTGAAGTCAATTCTTGAAAAGTAGCATATGCTTGAATTGGCTTTAAAAGATCAACAACTGCCTTCCACACACACACTAGGAGAACAGGAATACAAATGCATAACAGTATTAGACCTACGATTATAGGCCATATCCAATGAAACAAAGAAAACCAATGTAACAATCCAGGCATTTATGAAAACTTATCAGTAACATGGTGAGATAAGTTGGCTTCTTAACAAGTCCCTTCTGGTCCAGAGATCCCCAGATATCATATACGTGCTCTGTGGTGAACACAGTGCAGCCACAAGCCCTGGCCAAAGACCCCGACAGAGGACACCTAAATGCATACCCCGACGCTCTTGAGTGTTAATTCATCAACTCATGATGACAGCTGGCTGTGACACTCTGGATATGGCCCCAGGCAAAGAGAAACAGAGTGGGACTGGCAGAGGAAGGCTGCGGAGGGGACACGGGGGGGATTCCTGTTCCAGGCACACGCCAGCAGGAATCAGGACAGATTCAGGCAGGCACCAAGGACGCAGGCGGGGCTCGGGCAGCCATGCCAGGGACAAGAAGCCCAAGGCTCTTGGCAGGACCAAGGCTGAATTCTGCGGTAGGGCTGTCCAGGCATGGAGTTCACTGGTGAGAGGGAAGAAGGAGGCCCTGAGAGAAGCAAGGCAAAGGGAAGTCTGGGTCTCCAGAACAGCATCTCAGAAAGAAAGGGAAACCAACCAGGAAGAGGTGTGGAAAGACTGAGGCCCTGCAGTGGGGAAAACAGGCTGTGGGTGCCGGACACGCGAAGCGCCTGAGCTGAGATGACCGGGGAGCTGGGCAATCTGTGCTGGCAGCACGAGCAGGAAGCCTCCCCCGATTCCTCAGCAACATCTGCCATGGTCACTGCCGCACAAAGAGCTCTGAGATAGCCCGCCCCTTGTGCTGGGGCTTCTGGGCACAGTGGATACTCATTAATAGAGAGTTTGCTCAGGCCTCCTGGAACACACCAAGCTGTAGGTTGCACCTGCGCAGATCAGAAGCTGTGTGGGTGCTCCCTCCCCCCACCGGGGCCTTGTGCCTCCTCACCTTTCCTTCACTCGTGTCCCCCTGCTGAACTGTCTGGAGGATGAGCAGCTGTCACTGGGCCTGCAGCAGCCCCCCGTGGGGGAGACCTTTTCAAAGGCAGAGAGACCAGGGGCAGGCAGGGGAGCTTGGATCCCCTCCGTTGAGTTGGAATGTGTGGTCTGACCTCCCTGAGGCCCTCCTTTCTCATCTGTCAGGGGGAAGGAGAATAAGGGCTGGACAAGAATGTTCGCTGGGGTCCCTGCTGATGCTAGGTAGGACCCTGCGACTTAAGGGACACTTGAACTGCAAGTGTGGCCATGTCCAGGAAGAGAAGCGAAGGGGTCTAGGGGTCTCGGGGACTGGTGAAAAGGAGCCATGCCTTCCTAAGGGTTTAAGACTGGGGGTCCTGCTCTTCTGTTATAAGGCTGATCAATTTGCCTCTTTAATTTCCATTTCTCAGCCAAACTGGAATGAAAAGTTTCACTAACTAGAAAAGTAAACTAAACCTGTGAGCTGCGTGATGCTCAAGACTCCTGATTCCAGTTATAAGATAAATTTGTATGAGGGATGTAACATACAACCTGGTGACTGGTACGGTATATTTGAAAGCTGGTAAGAGAGTAGATACTAAGAGTTCTCATCACAAGGGAAGAAACACATATCTCTCTGAGGTGATGGATGTTATCTAAACTTATTGTGGTAATCATTTCAGAATGTATGTAAGTCAAACCATCACGCCGTACACCTTACACTTACCCAGAGCTGAATGTCAATTATATCCCAACCAAATGGGGCAGGAGGGAAAGCCTGACTTACTGCTCAAACCACTAGGAAATGATTTTTCAATCTACAAAAGCGGGTCCTGTTGGATTCTTTTAAATAGCCAGTTTCCCCACTTCCCGTACAAATAGGGTTTTGCCCACACCATGTTACTCATGAAGCTTCGAGAGCAGTTCTGTTGTGTGAAGGAAAATGTAATTAAGATCATTTCTGGGGCTGGTTCCTGACTTGTAAATACTTTGGTGATAGGTGGGACCCCATGTATGATGGGAAGCCATTCATTTTATTGTTTTGTAACTTATTTAAAAACTGTATTTGTCCTTTAGAAATTTATTAGTACAAATGATACACTGAATAAGCATTATCCATGGTGTAATCAAAACATGAATTAATTTTTTTGTCTTTGTCCCTTAAAAACTTTGTCAGTGGGGATATCCTCCCCTGTTCTAGGAAGAAAAGTCGGGCTGCATCTTCTTCAGAAAAAGAGTGTTGTGGTCACTTAAATCCCGAACCAGAGTTTTGAGGCTGGCTGCCTGGGGTCAGCAAAAGCCTGGGCACTAAGCCCAGGGGCTTCTATGCTAGGGTCACTCACCATTGCTCAAGCCAGCTGACCCGGATAGGAAAAGACCTGCTTCGACGAAGCTCCCATGACGGGTGGATGGGAGGACCAGGATGAACAGTACCAACCACAGGCAGAGAGGGGATGGAGGCAGGGGACTTGAGGCCACTCAGGGAGAGCCTAGGCCCCTGGCACCATCCTAGGAGGCAGGGCGACCCCTGAGGAATGATGGGTGTTGGCCTTCTCATCAACACTGGTGAAAGGGAGGCTGTGGCAGGGTTTGATTAAACTAAAAAATTACTGTGGAATTTCTTCCATCTGAATATTGTGGGGCAGTTTATCCCCACTGCATGTGATTTAGATACAAACGTATTATCCTTCTTAAAAACATTTATTTGGAAGGTACATTTTGGAAGACAGTTTATCTTGATGCATTTTGCCCTTTCTAATAAAATGAAACATTTTGTCATTTTTTTTAAAAACTGGGCATTTTCTTCCATTGTAAGATTAAGAATGACCTGGAAATTAAATCTGATCAGTTATTGCAGCAATTTGTTGATGAGACCATTTTAAATCTAAGCACAAATGATACAACTCATGACTCAAATTATACCTCATTTTAACTCACTCTGGCTGCTGCTCTGCCAATGCATTAGAATTTTCTAAAGCGCTTTGTAATCAGACACTTAGAAGATCTGGGGATAGATCTTCCAAAAACGTCAAGAATGTCTTTGACAGTGTCCTTAAGGTCCAGCTGAAGCCCTAAACTGCTCTGCAAAGTCTGGGTGGATCTCTCGAATCCATTGAATGCTGGCTGCCACAGAGCCCCTTGGCACCTACCACCCACCAGACCCAGCCCGGCAGCTTGTGGACTCTTAGTGGTTTCATAGTTACCTTTTAGATAAAAAGTATTTATACAAATAACAAAACCATCAGTGATTTTGTATTTATAAAAAAGCCATACATAATGTAGATGAAGATTTGAACTTATAAATGTCTAGGCACCATCAGGTATCATCTCATAAATCTTTCACTATTATTGATCGAATTCTTATCTGTTTCCAGACCCAAGTTTACAAAGGCCTTTTATTTCACTGAAGTCTTTTTTCTTAAAGCCAGATGTCCTCTGAGTTCTGTAGAACGTGGTCAGTGCCAGTTCTGATTAATAGGTCTTAAAGGGCCCAAGTGGTTGTCACCGGCTATTTTCTGATGCACCAGTGACTTTTCTCTCCAGCTGACCTGCAGCTTCCTTCAGGCAGGGGTTGCTTTTTTCTTCCTAGTAGTTTTCCAGACCCCTGGCACAGTGTGTTGGGTATGGCTGTGCTCAATAAATACGTGTGTGCCTCCATGCATCCCCAGTACAGACACACTGTCATTTCTTGCTCTATCATCAATCTTTAGAGAACTCATCTGTTACCACTATCCTCCTCCAAACCCTGCCAGCATCCTCCAGGTCCAGCTGAAGCCCTAAACTGCTCTGCAAAGTCTGGGTGGAGCCCTTGAATTCATGGAATGCTGGCTTCCACAGAGCCACTTGGTGCATGCCACCAACCAGGCCCAGCACGGACAGCTTGTGGACGCTTAGTGGTTTCATTTTTACCTTTTATATAAGAACTATTTATAGAAATAATTGTGGAGAGCGGTTGGGACAGAAGGAGCAAGAGTACAGGATGGGACTGATTGTGTTTTTGTGCCTAGTCTCCATCTAAGGCCTGAACCGGGCCTGACTCTGAAAGAAACCTTGAAAAGTTTCCTAAATTCCAGGAACAAGTATCTCAGCAAGGTAGGGAGGTCTTATCTTAAGGCCTGCCACCTGGATCAGATGCCCCCAGGCATATGTGACTTAAGTGATTGAATTAATGTCTGATTGGATTAATATGTAGGCAATACTTAAGTGATTGAATTAAGGAATGTAAATCTAATCTGTAGGCAATTCATGTGTATATAAGCCATGCCAGAATAAAGCTTCGCATTCTGCACCAGACAGTTTGCCCTCCTGTCGTCTTGTATATACAGCCCGACGCCCCCACTCAGGAACTGTTCGACTCCTGCCGGCAGGCCCCGGCAAATAATAATTTTAAAACGATCAGTGATTTTTATATTTATAAGAGCAACTCCCCAAGGCTCCCCATTTCCCACTGAATTAAATACACAGTTCTCTGTGAGCGATTTAGTCCCCCTTTCTTGCAGCCCAAACCACCTTTCTGTTGTTCCCGAATGAATCCGCTGCTGCACCGATTTGAATTTCCCTCCGGCTATGTTCAGTGTCTGTCTCTCTTAGTTTCCGCACCTGGGTGTGCGTCAGAATCGTCTGGGAGATTTAAAGAGAAAAGTCTCCAGGCCCAACGCCAAACTCAATAGATGAGGATCTTAGGAGTGTGGGGCCCAGGCACCTGCATTTTAAACCAGCACCTCTAATGATTCTTCTGCCCCACTCAGCACAGCTCTGTGGCCTCTGATTTTGGAGTTGTCATGAGCAACCTCAACAGCCTGCCATGGCAGGTAGCTCAATTGGAAAGCAAAATGGCAATTGAGTGAGTTCCTAGCCTATGAAAGCTTTTATGGGTCAATTAAGACTGCTTCCAGTAGGACCTGGAGAAAGTAGCTTCTTATCTCTTCATCCCCAGGGAGGCCCTTCTCACCTTTGGGCCACAGGGCAATGAGGGACAGGGTGACTTCTGGTTCAACCAGGAAGCCAACTTGGAAAAAAAATCTGGCTCTTTTATCTCTACTTATTCAGTAGCTTTCTCTGTAGTGTGCTACTGGGCAGGCAGTGTGTTATCAAGGAGTTGCAAGGCAATAAACAATTAGATATCTGACAGGAGGCAACAGGTAGACCACGACGAACTTTGAAAGGGGTTCAGGAGACTGGATTCCAGGTACAGGAAGTTGGGCAAGATGCATAAGCTTTGGAGGCTCCATTTCCTCCTTGGAAAATAAGGGACATTGATTAGGTGACCTCTGAATTTTTGTTTTGTATTGGGAAAACATATTAGAAAGCAATCCTTTCTGATCAGTCTATCTTGTTGATCCTAACATACATGGTTTTTGTTCCATTTTTAACATTTCTGGAACTGGGACTTGCCTTGCAATTGAGACACACTTGCAGTGTGCTGCTTCCCCTTTCTTCCTCCCTCAACGTGGTTATTAATCCAATGGCAAGACTTATATACAATCTGTGACATGTTAGAATCAAGGCCATCCTATATATTCTACTGGGGTGGTGGTGGGGACACAGCCTTTCTCTCCCTGGTGAGTGTGTCTCCTCTTTCTGAGGAGAGAAGAGACAAAACTCTCCAGGGTAATTCTTGAGAGAATAACAATGTTAGAAGAAAATCTGCCCCCTCGCAGGGGTTTGTTAGCTCTGGTAAGGCTTGGACACATCCCCAGGGCTGCTAGCAGTGAGGAAGAGGAGGTGGGGCAGAAAAGGAAGAGGGGTCCTGATGTGGGGCTTCTTGCATGTGGCTGAGAGTCTCGTATGTCTGTTTGCATAGGAAAGTGAAAGGCTCCTGGGAGTTATGGGTGCTAGAAAACAAGATAGGATGGAAGGTTTTAATGAAGCCAAAGTAGAAATTCCTGTTGGCTGAGAATTAACATGCAGCAGCTGCCTTTCTCTGGGCTACGCAGGCCACCATAGCATCCTAAGTGTTACCCAAAAGAGAAGAGCTGAGGCTGGCAGGGAGGAGGAGGGTGCAGAATCACAACCAACCCCCTCACCCTCTTCTTCATCACACCCGTGGCATCTCAGGGATTGGGGATATGATTTGAGAGCAACTGTTTCCTTCACCTCAGTAATCCATCTGTGAGGCCATTTGGGAGACATTTTTTTTTCAGGCCTTGGGAAAAAGAAACCTCTAAGAACACCGGATGGATTAAATTGTATACTGATCTTGTTTCCTTCTTTGCTTTGGATGCTAGGAAGCATAGAGCCACAGTTCCAGTTGTTCTTTAACAACTAAGGTCCTCTTAGTGAAGAACCTTATGACAGTTCTCAATTTCATGTTGTAATTTTACCCTCGCTTTGTTTTCCTAGCCTACCATTAATTTTCCATTTACATGGCCTTTTAAAATACTTTTTTCTTCATTGTCAGAAAATTGGATGGTTTTGGAGCAAGGCAGAATACAAACAAACAATGAAAAACTATTACATCCCATCAGGGAATCTCAGCCAAGAACAGTGAGTATCGTCCCTTATAAGATCTGAGTCAGGAGGTCATGAGGTTCTGTCCTGAGCCCACTCTCCTCACTTATTAACCGTGATCTTCAGAGTAAGTGTAAGTCTGGGGAGAAGAAATCCTGGGGCAAAATACCTCTAAAACAAAAATCAGTTAAGGGAGAAATAAAGTTTAAAACCCATTTATTGCTTACAAACGGCAGTCCGAGGCGGTCTCTCTTTCCTGCTCCAGCCAAAGTCCAACCTCCCTCTCACCTCTCAGTTCAGAGTAGCCCTCAGTTGCCCAGGTAATTACCCATTGATATGGAGATGAACTTCACCCCCAGGAACTCTAAAGCCAGACAAGATATTGTGGAACTATTATCATTTTACTCATAGTAAGTACTTGACCTCTGTGAGCCTCAGTTTTCATCTGTGAAGTGGGGATAGCAATGTACTGCCACAACTAAGTCTCACCTGAGGACCGCCTACGAAACTTTGCTATCAAGTATAGGGTGCAGAGAGTATAGTTTGGCAATATGGCCTTGGGTGCTGTTTGAGATCTTGTTGGGTGTGTGATGCTGGGGGAGTTGAAACTGTGGTCCCTGATTTTACAAGGAGGATCCGAGATGGTGGTGAACAAAATAATTAGGACCCAGCATAACATGTATGTGAGCTAGAGGAAGACCCATGGAGAGTGAGGCGACTCCCAGCTGTGCCCCAGGCCGGCAGAAAGGAAAGGCTTCCTGGAGGGAGGAGGAGGGGTGAGTCCAGTTTCCTGAGAATGGGAGCTGCGGCGCCAGAGAAGGCACGAGAGCTCTGAATACCCTGTTTTGGTTGAAAGAGAAAGGGTTAAAGCCCTTCCCATGCCCTGGTACTCTCGGCAAGAGGAAAGGGTTGAAGCCTGGCACACGCCTCACAGTTGGGGGCCCCTCTGCAGAGCCCAAGCCTCCAGTGTCTTGGGAGTGACCCGAGAGGTGATGGAACTCAAGGCCGCTCCACCCAGGGCTGGTTCTCTCCCTGGTCTGAGCCAGCTCCTTGCTGGGCTGAACCCCCTGGGGGTAATCTCTCAGCCGGATCAACCACCCTTTAAGGCAGTGGAAAGAGTGTTCATCCAATTACATCCACTGAAATGAAAGGGCTGGTCAGGCATCCTAGGGGACACTGCCATGCGTGTGTGTGCCCATGAGTGCATGCCCCCCCCCCACACACACATGCACTGGGTCTCTGGGTCTTGTGTTATAACAAGGAAGAAGGAAATATGAACAAAACATTTCTCACTCAAGGAAATAGCTTGCGAGTCAGTGATAGCTTTGTGGAGGCCATCAATCGCAGTTTCCCTCTTCACTGGTCGCATAGAAGTCCATTATGGCCATGCTGCTCTTAAACTCCGGTGGCACTGGTGCTACTTTTGTTTTCTTTGGTTTGGCTGAGTGTTGCGTGCTTGTCATTGTCCCATATGCATTTAAGACACTTCCTTTGTTTCAGTTTCCTTGGAGTTCTAGTATTTGCTGTGATCTTCAACACCACCAGTCAAGGCCACCACATGCACTTGGGAGTTATTGATAAGTAAAGCAGTGGATTTGAAACATTGCCTTAAACCCAGTGAGGGCCTGTTTTCCAGAGCAGAGGGCCATGGCAAAGGGTTCCAGGTCCCCAGTGCCACACCTGCCATTTGAGCTCACTTTGGACTACAGCAGGCTTTTCAGCCAATATGGGTAACAGCCCCTCTTATAAATAAAAAGCTTTCCTTTTGGGTGATGGATGTCCTTTTGTTAGGGGGGTGTTGTGTATTTTCCTCGGTCTTCGTCCCCACTGCAACAAAGAATTGAAGGGCAGAGACACAGTAGTGAGGCAGAGTAAAAGTTTTATTTAAAGTTACTTAAAGAGAGAAAGGGTGCAGCAGGCAACCTCAGCAAGGAGAGGCACCCTGAAAGGTTGGAGAGAGAAAGTTTAAGATTAAAAGTTTATGCAGTTAGAAAGTTCAGGCAACCTCGGAGAGAGGAGTGCCCTGAAAGGTTGGGGGTTCCCCTTTTTAAGGATTTTTCAGCAATGACAAAAGGCTGGGGGTACAGACTTGTTAAGTGGTGTTGGAATATTTAAAATTAACACAAGAAATTTACTGTTCTGGTCCCCTCCCAGAATAGCAGCTTCCTGGTTTGGGAGCATATCAATTAAGACCAGTTGCCCTGCCCCCCAGGGTGGGCCGAGTTATTATTTGTTTGCTAAATGGTATGTTAAATATCTTACTCCTTAACTTCCTGGATTTTTTAAAATGCAATTTTGGCTTTAAGGTGGGATCTTTCTGTTTTTATTATGTTGTTTAAAGGTGGGCCTTTTAGCAAGCTAGAGTAAATCTTACAATAGCATGATCTAATTGACACAATGAAGACATGGGCTGTGCTCAGATACTTTTCCTTTCTGGGGAATATTCAAACATTCAAGGCCAGGTTGCTCCTGACCTTTTGAGCTTTAACTGATTAACTCATTAACTCTGAGTCTTTTCTGGCTTTCTAGTTTTTACTGGTTAACTGAGTCCTTTCTAATGGGCTTTACTGACCTTATTCTCTTTCCACCCTGCTCATATCTATTTTCCTGCCTGACACTTTGGACAGCTCCACTTGGCCCACTTGCTTGCAGTTTGGAGTCACTGCCTCCATCCTCCGAGTCAGAATGAGAGGGTGGACAGAGTGGCATCTCCAAGATTGGAGAGCAGATGGTCTGGGCCTGATGCCCTGCCCAGAGGTCGGAGGGGCACCTGCTGGGCTCCTGCTAAGGGCTGGGGTCCCCTTGTGTTAGGCTCCAATCTTCTGAGCAGAGTGGAGTGTGAGGGTCTGCAGCCCTGGGGATAGTCCATCTGGGTTTCAGTCTGGGTCATTGGCCCACAGGGGCTGCCCACAGTGGCCACCAGGATGAAGATGGGCTGGCCGGTGGCAAAAGGAGAAAACAAGGTCCTTTCTCCTGGAGGACTGCCCTTGAATCTGCACTTACATCATTTTGTTCATCAGTTTATGAAATAGCGGTGATGACAACTGATATGAAAACACCTTCATTTACCCAGTAAAAGATGGCAGCCTTGAGGCAGTCCCCACATAAAACTTACTTGAACACGAATGGGTCTGTAAGAGCAAACATTTGGGGACGGTGCAGAACCCAGCCCGGCTGCTCGGTTCTCGGACCCCTTGGCCCAGAGACCGTCCCTTCTTCCCCATGGTCATGCCCTGGGCCTCAGCAGCTTCTACAACCTCAGCCCAATTGCTGCTGCCAGACCCCACTCCCAGCCCAGAACCCCTCGCTCCCTGTCCTCAGCACCTCCACATGCACAGTGACCATCCAGACCCATTTCCCTGGTGTCTCTACTCCCCAGTTCACCAGCCCTGATGCCCAGCCTCACTCCCTTCCTCTCTGCCACTCCCATGACCCTTCCATTGCACCTGCCTTCCAGACCCCCACTCCTAGAACCAGCCCACCCCAGGGGGAGAGGATACCACAGCCCAGCGGGCAGGGCCCTTCATGTGTGTGGCCCAGTCTCAGCCACTGAGGCTGCTTGTGAGTCCCTCAGCTGACCTTCTGTCAGGGCATCTCTTCCAGCCCCTCCAGGGCTAACACGATTGCATGAGCAGGCTAAGCTTTTGCATAGGTGGAGCTGACCGCCCAGCAGGTGGGAGGCTGAGGGGCAGCAGGCTGGGTGGAGAGTATCAAAGGAACGTGAAGCCCTGGGGGTGGATGGGGTCCGTCAGAAGGAGGAAAGGGAAGAGGGCTGGGGCAGGGCCAGGGAAATGGTGCTTGGCTCAGTGCCCACCCCTCCTCCTGGTTCCCTGTCTCAGGAGGTGGCTCCTTCAGTTAGTGGCCCAATGACTCAAAGCAGAACGGGTCATTCTAGCACCTCTGTCTCCTTTGCCCCCTACATACAGCAGCCCCCAGCTTCCATCCTTGACTTCAGTTACTGTCATCTCTGACTTTCCTTCCCCTCTACTGTGGGCCCTGCTTCCTTCCTGCATCCTCAAGACAGGGAGGTGAGCCTGAGGTGTAGGGAGTGCTCCCTGCAAGATTGCTCAGGACACACAGCCCTCTTGCTGATTGAGCCTTGGGGCCCCTGGAAGTCCTGTTAAAATATAGACAGCTGGGCCCACTCTGCAGCCTAAGAATTTGCAGTTCCAACAAGTTCTCAGGTGATGATGCTGGGACGGGGTGGGCCGGGGTCCCTGCCCGGGAATCACACTTTGAGAACCAGTGGTGTGCATCGAGTAACTGGATGAACCTAAGTGAGTCTTTAAGGCATGTTCTGGTCCATGCAGAGGGGTCTGGGTGCTCCCCAGTTCAGGTCCTCATGCAGCAATTGGGACATCCTCAGATCCAATTGCTTTTGGGGGCACCTTATTCCACTGGAATCTGATGACCTTTCCCATCAGCTCTAACCCTGCAGTTGTTTTTAACACGTGCTTGGTGTAAAATGACACCATCCAGGATGGGTGCAGTTGATTCTTAGACTCAAGGACAGATCTGATTTGGGGTGCATTTAATCATGTTTGGCTTGGCTAGTTGTTCAGTCTTTCTAGATTGCTGTGTATACTGGTGGTGTCTTTGTTTCCTGTTCATCCCTCCCACTGTGTCATTTTCCAGGCTCGGGTGAAGGTGTTGAAGGGCTTGGGAGGAGGGGCTGTCTTATAGCTCAGGACATCCTCTGGGTAGAGAGTGACCCATCATCAGCCCCTTTGAACTGCAGGACTTTTCCTAAAGTAACTCAACTCCAGCTTCCCACTTAGCAAAAACACTACCAAATGCTGGCCTTCTAAAGCAACTTGAACACAAATAATTATGTCATGAAATAAAATGGCATGGCCCAAGCTCACCCATGCTTGGGTTGGAGGTGGCTTCTTTAAAGACTGTCCCATGTCTCTTATATACCAGGGGCCACATGCCTGGGGTTTGGAAGATGAGCCATGACGACAAGCATTTAGAAGTGTCCAGAACAGCTCTTTATGCAGAGACTTCCCAAGAAAGACAATGACAGCCTCCATTATCTTGATAAGAGTTTCCTTTGGATGCCACCCAGTTTCCTTATTCTCCGTCTCTGCTCACCAAACTACTGGTATATAATTTAGTTTCTCAAGCAGACTAATTCTGGAGCCAAAGTATACTCCTATTGTAAATGAGTGAATTGGTCTCCTGGCTCACCAATTGTGTCGGGTGAGTGTAATTAGTCTAACTGGATTTCCTAGCACCTGATGGCCCTGGGGTGACTTGAGCTTGAAAGGCTAACACTCCATGACGCTACCATCCACATGAGGCCCCTCCTGAAACAGCTGTCCCCACCATTCCTCATCCCCTTTAATGTAATGCTCCCTCTGTGTGAAGAGTCCTGATCTTCTTCTTCCAGATCCGCTCTCACTCGTTCATTCAATTCATCTGCAAATATTTCTTGAGCACCTGCTACATGCTAAACATTGTTTTAGATTCTAGGGATAAACAGGGAGCAAAAGAGACAAAAATCTCCATCCCAAAGAGCTTGCATTTCAGTAGGAGCAGACAGGCAAAAGAATAAAGAAGTACAGTATAAGGAGGCCAGATGGTGAGAAATGCTGTGGAGAATGGTAAGCCAAGAAGGGGCTAGGAAGTGCTGGGGAGGGGTAATCAGGAGGCTGAAGGAAGATGATATATCAGAAAAAAAAAAAAAACAGAAGTAAGGAGGTAGCAAACTTGCAGATTTCTGGGGGAAAAGTTTTTTCAGGTAGAGTAAACAGCATGTGCAAAGGCCCTGAGGCTACACTATCACTAGGGTGGCCTGGGGATGGAGGAGAGGCTGTAGGGGCCAGTAGTGTGAGGCCTTGTAAACCATAGTGATGGCTTCTGGCATTACTCAGGAAGATGGGAAGAACATGATCAGACTTTGGTTTTCAAGGGTCATTAGAGGGCTGTGCTTATTCCTGGAAGTTTCTGCAATTGGATTGCATCCTGATGAACAGTGAGCTATATCACCTGCTCTCTCTCATCGTGCTGGGAGGCTGTTTCCACCGTGAGTGCTGCCCTGGACACTGGTCTGGCTTTGCATGTCACTTCCCTCACTGGACCTCAGTGTCCCCAGCTCAAGGCTGCATGTCGGTGGTTCTGGAAAGCAGGGCTGGGGGCTGGGCTGCTCCGGATACCCACCTTTGGTAGCCCTGCCCGCCGAGTGCCTGCTGTGCTTCAGTAACCGTGACTACAGAGGAGCAGCAGGAAATGGTGGACTCAGCTTGGCTCCCGAGTCATGGTGGAGCTGGGGTGTGGCGGGGGCCCTTCAGGCCTAGCTGGGAAGACAGGCTTTCTGACGGCAAAGCTCCATAGCATTGTAAGCATTGTATACACAGTGCCCGAAGGGTTACAGTAGTAACAGTGGCTAACAATTACGGCATGCTACTCAGCCAGGGTGAAATCATTTTGGGGGGGTCAACCTGACACCTGGAGTGGAGCCACACACTTCTGGGACCCAGTTCCTGGCAGCAAACAGTGATGCCTGAAGACCCTGAAGCTCCCCACCTCCTCCCACTGAGGCTCCTGGTCTACCTTCAGCCAAAGCCCCTCATTTGTCCCAGGTCACAGGGCTCCCACGCTAAGAAATCAGAGACCCCACAGAGATGGGGGTTCCTGTGTTGCCTCCAGCTTCCTCCCATGGCAGGCAGGGCACTTGTCTCTGGGTAGAGCCCACCTCTGGAAAAGGGGCCAGGCAGCCTCAGTTGATAGCAGTTGCCTGCTCTGGGGAGTCTGCTTGGGACCCCAGCTCAGTGTCATGGAAGAGCCCCTGGCGACCTCAGGAGCCTCGCTGGGCCTCCAGTTCCCTGTCCTGTAAAGGAGGACTGGATTCCATCAGGGAAATCCCAACTCTGCCCACAGGCTGCCCTGTGGGAGGAGATGTGTGGGCGGGAATGAGAGGATGGAGTGTCAGAAAGAAGGAAGAGTTGGCTGAGCTGGCAGGGTACCCCCGCTCCCATCCACCCAACACCACCACCACAGTCAGAGGAGTTCCACTGACCTGTTGTATATTTTGGGGCTTACCCATGAATTTCAATTTGGGAAGGGGTTCTTGCTTAGGAAAAAGAGCCATGTGGGACCCCTACAGGAGTTCCTTCCCAAGGCACATCATGCCTCCAGGGCTGAGGTCAAGCACTTGGTTCTATACCTTCTGGAGTTTGCAAGAGCTGGTGGTCACCAAGAAGATATTTGCCCGGGGAAGTTCCTTTGCGGCCGGGGTGCCAAGTCTTGGAGTTTTAATGAGTTTCTCCTTCTTCCTGTTGTTCTTAAGGCAGTTTTTTTGTTAGTAAATGGAGCTCTGTAGCTCTGGTTTTCCACCCAGACGTGGTTGAAGCAGATGCTTCTAGCCAGCAGACAGGGAAAGGTGGGTACTCTGAGAGGGAGCAGATGCTGTTGGAGGGGTGGGTCCCCCAGACCCCTCCTCTTCTCACAGGAGGAAGACTTCTCTGAGCAGGGTCTTATAAACCACCCAAATGACCTTGGACGAGGTGGGATCCTTGGTGAGGAAGGACTCACACGGTGGTGGCAGGTGGCCCTTGTCCCCATTGTGTTCTTCCTGCACATCCAGGACCTCCACCTCCTCTCTGCTCCACTAACATGACCCATTTTCCCACCTGGGATGCATCCCCAGGTGGCTTTTGAAATGACAGGTAGTTCTCTCCACTTCCTTCTTCCTGGTGTCTTCTGAACAAAAAGCTCACAAGCCCCTTTTATTAAGAAGGATGTTCCAGGTCTGGGCTGAGGTCTTGATGATGCTTGCTCCACTGTCTCCTAGCAGGATGCCCTCCCACCCCCACTCCATTTTCACAGTCATAGAAAGTCACACCTCTTCCTCATCCAGTCTTCCCACTATTTGTTGCCAGATGACACCTGCTTGTATTCCAAGACTCAGTTTAGATGTCACCTCTGAGAAACTGCCCCTGCCATCCGAGTTAGATGCTTTTTCCCATAGAAACTTGTATTAATACTTATTCCCCCCTGCCCTCCACCCTCCCCGCCCCCCATTGTACTTGTCACCAACTCTCTCTCAGACCAGGTAGTGTGTTCCTATGGAGAAAGGACACTTTTTACCATCTTCTTCCTCACAGATATTTAGTATTCCTACCACCACTTTTCTATGCTATGCTCAAGGCAGACATTACTAATCCATCATGGCACTCTTGTTGATGATCCCAGACCCAGCTTCATAATTGTTTTTAGCCCAGCACTCCACGAATCAAATAATTATAACCACCTATAAAAAAAAAATCCAATGTGCTGTCCAGTCTTGGGCTTTCCCTAGCAGATGTGTATATTTGTTCTCTTGTCCCTTGATACTTATCAGTTGTTGGACTGAGGTAAGAAAATAAAAAACAATGAGGCTGTCCTGTGGAAATGTGCCTGTTCTCATCGAGGGGGGAAGGATTAAAGAAGAAATTAAAGGTTGAATGTAACTTCACATGGAAATGTCCAGACCTACATTCTGATTGGTGGCTGATACAAGGCATGGTATCCTTCCAGAATCAAGCCCCAGGAGACTATGGGTTAACAGCTTATGGCAAGGAAGCCAAGGTGTCCTCTGACACCCTCAGTGTGTCAGCTGAGAGGCAGGACACTACTCACCCGGACCAAGATAACAGGTAAATTCTGCAAAGTCATATGCTCTTAACCAAGAATTACCAACGACAAAGAGCATTTTTATAAAAACAAATGACAGGCAACCTTCTTGGTAGACTGTGGGTGGTTTACCAGAGTCTGGTGATAAGGACTGGGGGTCCCAAAGGGCAAAGTGATATCTACCTAACAAACCCAAGGAGGGGGATTGTGTGCAAGGTAGGAGGAGGTCAGGGACAGGTTTCGTGCATCTGCCAAGCTCCAAGTGTCATACAGTGTGAATGCCAAGGACAACAAAAACCTGTGAAATAGTTGGAGGTGATTCATTTTGAGGTCACATGTCCCTCAGCTCCCCTGCTGTGAATTAGTGTGAGGTCTAGAAGACGGTGGCCAAAGCTAGAATGGGTCCCGGAGATCCATGGAGTCACCCTGATACCTTCTGATTTCCAGACACATCCGTACTAATGCCATCCTCATTTTTCCAAGGCAAGGGGCATCCAATGAGAGGACGCCTGCCAGAACAAATCATCCCAAAGAGAGGCTTTTCCCCTTGGCACCAGGTCCTGTGTTTGCCCAGCGGCCCACATCCTGCTCTGCCTCGTATCTTGGGGCTGGCTTCCCATTAGTTAATTCAAATTCTCCAAGATTAAAATGAAGCCTATATTCAGGGAGCCCTTGAAAGTCTTCATGACTCCCCTAGAAGGAAGTTGGAAATGGTATCACTAATGTCAGTGCCTCTGCAGCTGGGCGATAGCCAACGGTTCATACGACAATCAACCTAACACACCTAAATTGTTCCCACAGATTAGCTATCAACTGTTAGCAAAATCCCTCACTTCCTTTATATTGATTTATGGCAGCAATAGATATATACCACCCCAGAGGACACACCTCCTTTCAGCTAGGAACCTATAAATGTCAGGGTATTTTTATTCGAATGGAGAAGAACCCAGCAAAATGGGGATCTCCACAGTCGTCCTTCAAATGAGTCTTTTACTGGGTCAAGTTCTATCTGCAGGTATTATATCTAATTATTATATTTGTTAATTTCGCTCTTGCAAATCCAAATTATGGCAAATTCTATCTACTTATTCCTTGGTGCTAGACTTTCCATCTCAAGGGGAATTTTGTATCAAGGAGGAGGCAATGTAACAGGAATGTAAAGGAATTCTTTGCTGGTAATTGTAATTGAAATTATTTAGAAGGATGGCTTTGGTTTGGTTTCTGGCTGAAAAATTCAATGGTTGTAGTTCAAAAGTTCAATCATGTCAACATTTTCAGTGAGTCACTCAATTAAGGAAATGATTAGTCTTAGAAAAATTCCTGAAGTTAAAGAAAAATGTATGTGTATTATGAAAAGGGCCTAAAACTTTGTCATAACTGGTTTTAAACACGTAGTTTGTGTACAATGAAAATGGGCAGAAAAGATTGTCCTGGAAGGTCTCATTATGTGGCTTCTTTCCACAGGTGTCTGGCTTGATTATTAATATTTACTTAGCAAAATCAAGTCGGGTCGCTGAGCACAGATAAGATCATGATTTCAAGTTTGTGTCTGTCACTCACTGCTTTAGATACACGATTTGAAGCTTAGTAACTCAAGCATCTCTTTGTGTCCTTAGAGTGTCAAGTGATAAGGTATCCATGGAAGAGCCATAGGAAAATCGGTGCGACTCTCAGTGTTATTTTACCGAGGTACTAAGTGGACAGAATGATTAGCCAGCCTGCCTATTCTGTCTCTTGCTGTTCCTCTATCTCTTTCTGTCTGTTCAGCTGTCTGGCATCTTTTCTCTCTCCTTTCTCTCCTTTCCTCCTCTCCCTCCCACCCTTCCTTCCTTCATTTCTTCCTTCTTTCTTCCCTTCCAACACTCTCCCCCCTTTTCCTTTGGAGTTACCTTTTGCAACTTTTGCAAATTTCAGAAGACAGGGCAAAAGTATCTGAATTTCCAGATAACTTCCAGAACTCTCCCTCCCATCTCCAGGCTTCATTATAGGGGAAGCTCTGAAGATAAAGGTTCATTTAGGAAATTGCTTTCATGAAAGAAGCATCCCAAAACCAAGCCCTGATGAGCGGGAGCAAGCCTGCATTGCATGAGGTGTGTGTACAGCATGGTGACGCCAGTGGGCCAGCTGACAGAGGATGCCCACTTTCCCTGCTTGCCCAGAGGATGTCAGTGGGTACTGGGTCTGGGCAGCCTGAGGGCTGGAAGCTGTGTCTCCATCAGAATTTTTGAAAATGGGAGACAGTATTTTTAGCTCCAGCTTTTATTGGTAGAAGGTTAATCCTGAACTTGGCACTGGCTCTGAGAAGTGACCTAGGATTCATGTCAGTCCTTAGGGAGCAAATTGCTCTGTCCTTATCTACAAGGGGGGCTTAAGGCAGCAACGCTCTTGGTTTGAGGGAACTTGTAGTTTTACTAGTCTGCTGTGGGTGTGCACACACAAGGACATGCACACGCAGGCATGTGGCTGCCTGTATTTGCAGTTTAGAGGGGGGAATTACCCCCCTGCAGAGTGCTTACTCTGTACCTGGCGCTCTGCTAGGCAGTGTACCTATATTCTCTTTTCTAAATTTGCTGACAACCCCAAAGTTGGTGTCATTATTTCCACATTGCAGATGAGGAAACTGAGGCTTTAAAAGGTTACATGGCTTGTCCAAGGTCAGCAGCTGGTGAGCAGCGGGGCCAGGATTTGAACCTGGAGAAGGCCAGCTGGCATTCAGCTGGCAGTTTTGGCCCTTTAACCCTCGCTGTTCCTGGCAAAGAGCAGGGATGAACTGTGGCATTAGGTGCAGCCTGGAGCTTCCCCAGGCCCATGCTCCGTGCTGGGAGAATCACCAGAGCAGGGACCCTTTTGGTTCCCAGGTTTGTGCAGGGCTGGAGGAGCTGTAGAACCCCTCCTGCTCCTCCCCATACCTTTAGCTCTGCTATTTTCCAGCTCTAAGGCCTCTGCAAGCCTGAGTTTACTCATTCATGAAGTGGGATTGTGTTCCAACCTCGTAGGGTTGGACAGCATGAGGTCACCCATCCAGTGTCTGGCACATAGAGGCTGCCTAGGAGCCATTCACTGTTACTCTTCTAGGCATTGTCCTAATATTTTATCCTAATATCACTTCTGAAATGCAAGGTGGTATCTTGGATGGGACCCCAGAACAGAAAGAGGGAAAACTGGTGAAATCTTAACAAAGCCTGGAGTTCAGTTAATAGAAATGTATTCGTGTTGGTCCAGTAGTCATGACAAGTACAGCGCCCTGAGCTGTTGAAACTATGGGAAATTGGGTGGAGTATATGGGACCCCTCTGTATTAGCTCTGCAACTTTTCCCTAACTCTATAAAGTTAATCCAAAAATTGTTTTGAACTTAACTTCCCTTGGTTCCACTTTTCAAGCCCAGTGTTTTGCCACAGGAAGTAATAATTGCTTGCAAACTAATTCCTAGCAGATTGTTAATCCTTATATGTATGCTTTCCACAGTTTCTCAGGGTTTGGACAAAGGTGAAAGCCTTAAGGAGAAAATCTGATAGGGGTACTTTAGGCATTGTGAGGATGTCTTTACTGTGCGTGACGTTTGGACTGGGGAGGGGTGCCCTTTGGACACATAACAGGCCACACGGAGTCACATTGCTCCCTTCTCTTTGAATCACCCTCGTGACGCAAACTCACCTCTCGGCATTATGTAACTCAGTCGGGTCTAAGTGCTGAGTGTCTCGGATCGAGGAGAAAGTCCACGGTCACATCTGAAGGGCCAGGCCACCACCGCTGCCTGGCATCCGCAGCCCGCAGCCCCACCCGGCCAGCTTCTCCTGCCCCTTCT